>BSBM01000656.1:107500-707500 GCA_027924585.1 Larix kaempferi | reverse complement strand
GGTTGCGGCCTATACGCATATGTTGGCAAGGTCCCTCCCCATGACCTACACGCAAACATAACACCATATATAAAGTATATAATTTGAAATATAAGCTTACTATTTAAATTATGTGTTCCCCTCCCTATTAAAAAAACATTATTTTTTTGCATCCTTAATTAAAACTTCAAAATTTGGTAAATTTACTTCTACAGTCCCTCACTGTCCCATGCCAACCAACAATCTAGACTCCCTTGCCACAACTCACACTAGTTCATTAGCCCAAAACATAGTAATCCATCATAGGTAAATCACAAACCATAATCTCTACATAGTAATCCATCCACAAGTATATCACAAATCACAATATCTACACGTGAATACATCCACAAGTAAACCATACAATATTCTGTCATCTACACATACAATGCATCGCAATGTATCCATTGACATATATAGACAACACATATACATATGCATAAATACAATCGATAATGTCCAAAACATCACAAAGCATTCATCCCCATCCTAATAATGTATCATCACATGCCAAAATGACTAAAAGTTTTGCCAAATAGGTATAAAGCAAAATCATGCAAGAGGACATTACACCATAATAGGAAACATTGCCCAAGCCTCTAAAGATAATATTAAATTGTTGAAGTAAAAGTTGACATTCTTCTTTCTTTTCTTTCCATTCTTTTTACTTAAATTTTTAACATTACCATTAATTGTTTCATGATGTTTGAGAGTGGTTCCAACTTCATCAGATTTCATATGAAGAAAGTAGAATTTCATATCCCATTTAGAATCAAGTAGACTTAACAGTTTTCAAGATTTCAAGATTGGCCAAAGTACAACATCTCCATTGGATTCTATTATGAGGGTATGGGATTGATGTTTAATCAAGACTCAAGAGCACCAAGCCCTATATGTACCCAGATGATGATGATGATGATGATGATGGTGATGGTTTATTGTTGAAAAATCATTTAGGATTTATTATGTTACATTGTTATCAATGATCTTGTATGTATTGGTCTCTTAGATTATAATTTATAAAAAAAAGTATTAAATTTCAATGGTTTATGTTTCAACTTGCATGTATTCTTATATAAATTTTGTAGTATTTTTGGTGGGGTCCCCTACATTGAAGGCCTCAACGTCCCTTTCAACAATTACTAAAATTTGGGGGAAACTTCTACATAGAAAATTTGGGGGAAACTTCTACATTGATGCAGGAACTTCTATTGGCAAACAAGTCATCATGACCTTTTCTCGTAAAAGAGGGAGAGGTCATTGATTCTCCAGGATAGGTTGATAGCTAGTTGCTAGATTTGTTATTGTAGATGACTCATGATAATGAGATACATTTATATATTTGATGTCATTTTGTATTGGTTATCCACTTTTGAGTCCTTTATTGGGGAGCTATTAGACTTTAGTATTAATTCTGATGTATCATTTTGATTTGGCATCCACTACATCATATATATTGGTGTTTTTCCTGTATTTATGTGTCAATATGTTTATTTGATGATGTTGTTTGTTTATATGTTTTACAAATTGGAAAAATGAATTTTATTTTATATTTTAATATTTGTTGCGGTATGTCGATTTTTTCCCAATGTTTGTAGAAGTTGTATTCCAAACCCTTGCTATTTTTTGCCATTACCGATGTTTTCAACACTGGTTATATTTGAATCGAACTCTAAGAGAAATGACTAGGTATCACTACTCTTTTGCCAACACTAAAATATTCTCATATAACCAACACCAGAAAGTCACTAGCAAAAGTCACTAGCAGTGAAGTCAAACTGAGAATGCATGCATTCTTAAAAATAAAGGAAGCTCTTAAACATCCACAATCACAAAGAAAGAATACTAGGGAGGTAGAACCATGAGAAGAAGATCCTACTCCCGATGTGAGAAAAGAGCAAGTAAATGCCAAGAAGCACTAAGATTCTCTTCATTTTCGGCAACAAAAGGAAGATAAAAAAATCAATGAAGCAAATGATAATTAGCAGCTTATATTGATTTAGTTTTGATGTACATTCAGTCATACCTGAATGACGGCTAGTTGTCAAAGTACTATCGCTCTAGTTATAGGTGCAGATAGAGCTATTAATTTTGTAATCTTAATGCCATTTGTGGCTTCAAAATTAAAAATAGCCAACCAAAAATCCAATCCAATTGCAAAGAAATCAACAAAAGAGTGATTAGAGGGATTTAAACTTTGTATATGTATAAGGATTGTTGATATATATGAATTGTTACTGGTAAGCCACCAAAAACTTGCTCACATGTCGTTAGCTTTCTCATGTGTATGACACTACATTTCATATACAACAATGCCTATGATAAATATTTGTCCAACTCACATTACAGGTTTGAAAGAATGGGCATTGGGAGAGTAGACATTTTATTCACACACCAAAACAGTTATAAGTATATTATTAAATCAATGAAATATTATACATATATATACATCAAGTTATGTTTCAAGATATACACACTATCTTAATCACACTAACAAATTTGTTTAGCAACCACATATCTAAATAGGAAACTTAGTTGAAGAGAATCTCACACCCAACTAAATCTACAATAACCTCCTAGACAACAGGAACAAACAACTGGCAAAGAGCAAATCACAATTATGAGGAATCCCCCAAATTAACAATAAGACAAGTAGGAGTTAATAACTCCAACACCCTCCCTTACCAAGTAAGGTCTTCATCAACATCTCTAATCATTTTGAAATCTTGCAAGTAACTAATTCCATCAAGCTTCCTCATAAGCCTTGTAAAGTTGTTGTTCTCTAGCTGAACTATTGAGTTTTTGGATTCTATTTCCCCAAACTCTCAAATTACAAATTTCTGGAATTATTGGACAACCATCCTTGTTGAGCTAAATCCATAGTACTCCATCAAGTTGTCTTATGATCTTCCTGAAGGTATAATTCCCAAGAACAAACTCTTGAATCATCTAGCTAGCCATCCAAACTGAGTTTAACCTACATTTGATTCCCTTTTGAATATGCAAATTCCTCCGGTGCACCTCTAATTTTAGAAATTCATCATCATTTATTTGACAAACAAAGGATAATGCTAATATCATCTAGGTGGGAAATATGGAAGAGCAGAAACAGGATGATATTCGAAAGTATAAGCACTGTTGAAAAATGACAGAAAACTTAGAAAACGCAGAACACCCAGAAAACTCAGAATTCTGCCCACTTAACAACCAACTGAGTTTAATGTCGAATGCTTTAGGAAATACTCTGATATTGACCTCAACAGTAAAAAATAATTACACACTTATATCAAGCTTAAATTTCAAAGCACTGTAGGTGAATATACTACTCATGAAGCATCTCTAGCAGCGGAAATAAACACATTTACAGCAGAATGTAAAATACATAAACACAGTATGTTCGGTCAAATAAGACCCTGGAAAACCCCCCCAACCCCCGGGGAAAACCAATTCTAGAAAAATATATTAGCTAGCAGCAAAATATCAAAGCATTACATCAGCAATACACTTCAGTACAGTACAATAAGATCCAGAAATCTGAGCACAAAGTTTTCTCAAAACAGTGCAATATACAGCCTGGAAAAACGTGCAAAGAAGTGCAGCCCAGGACAGTCACTTCCATTTCTGTTTACCTCGATTTCTATGCAAGGAACCAACAATAGATCTCCCCTTCAGTACTGTATGGAACTCTTCAGAAGTTGATGTTGTTGGTTGCCTCAAAAACATGCCCACTCTACCTTGTTTCCTATGCACACCAACTTAGCACTACGACCCTCCTCAGTCTGTGCTGTACGAGCCTCTTAAATGTTGAAGAAATGTCTTGGGAACTGCGCCCTCACCTAGGGAAAAGTGCCCACTTCAACTACTGCTCCTCTCCTGTATTCTGCTGCTCATACTTTTCTAGAAAATCGTGCTCTTCTCACCCAGCTCTCTTGGGATTCGAGCCAACTCCAGTTCTCTTGGAGTCCATGCCTTTCTTTCTCTCCTCTAGAGATGCGTGCTGCTCCTCTCCTTCAGATTATGCAAAATGAAGTCTCTTTCATCTTTTATTTACCCTATTAGGGTTACTCTCATGACTTTTCAACTTCAATGGACGAGATTAGATCTTGGCCAAGAGATCTATGGCTGGGATCTAATCTCTCACTCACTTAAATCTCCTAAGTGAACTTTATAATAAATTTTCTTTTTGAAAAGTCACATTACCCTAATTAAAAAAAAGTACACTTTATGACTTAAAGTCACTTTAGAAACATAATAAAGTGGGACTCACTTTTAAATCATAAAGTCACATCAAAAAGGTACTTTAATAAAAACACATTAATAAAGTCACTTTAAGAATATAAATGAGACTCCAAGTTATTGACCCCTGCACCTAGGCACTTGATGCAGGAGTGTCACCAAGCTATCAAATGCTAACACTCCCTCTTAGCGAGGGAGGTACTATTGTCATCAGCTCCACCTGGATCTCTCCCTCCAATAACTGAAGCTCCCTCTGAATTTGAATGCCTCTTAGATACCTGCACTGGATCAACTGCTGAAGGTCTCCGTCTGACAATTCTGAACTGAGAGTTCTCCTCACTCTCCTGCTCATCCTGAAGAACCATATCATACCAACTCTGTTTCCTCATAGAGTTTGATGAATCCTCCACACTGACAGCCATTGCTGCTGCCACTGAGTCTGATCTCTCACCAGGCTCACCATCCACCGGATGCCCCAAAACTCGGTATATCCGGCCATCACGGATGCCAAGCAGACTCGCTGCACCCAAGCCCCCACTCACCGGATATATATAAACACGCCCACTCACATGAAGAACTGCATATCCGTCATCCTCTAAAGCTGAAATTGAGACCAAGTTCCTCTTCAGCTCTAGAACAAACAACACATCGCCAACCTCCAGATAACCACCATACTCGAGTTGGAATAGGACTTTTCCAACTCCTTCTACTGTATGGGTGCCGGTATACCCATCCTCAGTCAGTATAACTCTGTCAATATCTATCAACTCTCGGAACACTGCTCGTATCCCCGTCATATGGCGTGCTGCTCCACTATCTATGTACCATGCTCTAGTATCCAAACTCTCTGCTACACTACTATCTGAAAGAATTGAGACGAGTGAGAATTCCCTCTCGAATTCCGTCGCAAAATCTCCCACTTCAGCTGGAGAGGCTGCCTCAGGCTCTTCTTTCTTCTTGTTGGGACACTGCCCAACATAGTGACCATAAATTTGGAAAGCAAAGCATTTTACTTTGCTCAAGTCTTTGGCTCCACTGCTCGAGCCACCCTTTTTCTTTCTACCCTTAGCTGAAAGGGCCACATTCTCTTCATCAACAACCTGCTTAGTTTTCCCTTCTCGGATCTCATCCTGAGTAAAATCATCCCATAGTCTTTCCCAAGAGGGAAAGTTCTCTCTGCCAACTACACACTTCAGGAACACATCCCACTCCTTATTGAATCCCTTCAGGGCTATCTGCACTAGCTCGGGATCAGGAATCATCTCACCAACTGCACTCAATTCATCTTTTATTTGTCTGAGTCTAGTGAGGTAAGAGGCTACATTCTCACCTCTTGTCATCTTAGTGCCATGAAGCTTATCTTTTAGGGCCATTTTACGATTTTCATTCTTGTTCTCATACAAAATTTTTAAAGTATCCCACATCCCCTTTAGCAGTTAGTTTCTCTGCCAAATGTGGGATGAGGTGATCTTGAACACCATCCAGAAGCAGTCTTTGCGTTCTGGCTTCCTTCACCTCATGTATGTCAAGGGCTATAGGATCAACTGCGGGAGGAACCACTGTGGTACTAACAAAGGCCCATAACTTGTTTTCCTTGAGAACAACTATCATCCGGGTTTTCCACTGTAAGTAGTTGGAAATCCCTTCCAACCGATCTTCATACCGGATGCAAGCCATCATCTACCTCGGCTCTTTTTCCAACAAGGCACACTCTACCTTCTTGACCAAAAATACTCAGCTATACTGAACCAACACCTTTCTGCTCACTCTGTAAAAAATTAACCGACAGCTGTTACTTCACATGCACATCATCTGCAAAAAAATATCAACACTTCTGTGCTGCCCAACAGTCCACTGAAATCTCAGAGCCCCAGCTCTGATACCATGTTGAAAAATGACAGAAAACTCAGAAAACGCAGAACACCCAGAAAACTCAGAATTCTGCCCACTTAACAGCCAACTGAGTTTAATGTCGAATGCTTTAGGAAATACTCTGATATTAACCTCAACAGTAAAAAATAATTACACACTTATATCAAGCTTAAATTTCAAAACACTGTAGGTGAATATACTACTCATGAAGCATCTCTAGCAGTGGAAATAAACACATTTACAGCAGACTGTAAAATACATAAACACAGTATGTTCGGTCAAATAAGACCCTGGAAAAACCCCCCAACCCCTGGGGAAAACCAGTGCTAGAAAAATATATTAGCTAACAGCAAAATATCAAAGCATTACATCAGCAATACACTTCAGTACAGTACAATAAGATCCAGAAATCTGAGCACAAAGTTTTCTCAAAATAGTGCAATATACAACCTGGAAAAACGTGCAAAGAAGTGCAGCCCAGGACAGTCACTTGCATTTCTGTTTACCTTGATTTCTGTGCAAAGAACCAACAATAGATCTCCCCTTCAGTACTGTACGGAACTCTTCAGAAGTTGATGCTGTTGGTTGCCTCAAAAACGTGCCCACTTTGCCTTGTTTCTTGTGCACAGCACTACGGCCCTCCTCAGTCTGTGCTGTACGACCCTCTTAAATGTTGAAGAAATGTCTTGGGAACTGCACCCTCACCTAGGGAAAAGTGCCCACTTCAGCTGCTGCTCCTCTCCTGTATTCTGCTGCTCATACTTTTCTAGAAAACCGTGCTCTTCTCACCCAGCTCTCTTGGGATTCAAGCCAACTCCTGTTCTCTTGGAGTCCGTGCCTTTCTTTCTCTCCTCTAGAGATGCGTGCTGCTCCTCTCCTTCATATTATGCAAAATGAAGTTTCTTTCATCTTTTATTTACCCTATTAGGGTTACTCTCATGACTTTTCAACTTCAATGGACGAGATTAGATCTTGGCCAAGAGATCTATGGCTGGGATCATATCTCTCACTCACTTAAATCTCCTAAGTGAACTTTACAATAAATTTTCTTTTTGAAAAGTCACATTACCCTAATTAAAAAAAGGTACACTTTATGACTTAAAGTCACTTTAGAAACCTAATAAAGTGCGACTCACTTTTAAATCATAAAGTCACATAAAAAATGTACTTTAATAAAAACACATTAATAAAGTCACTTTAAGAATATAAATGAGACTCCAAGTTATTGACCCCTGCACCTAGGCACCTGATGCAGGAGTGCCACCGAGCTATCAAATGCTAACAAGCACACATGTTACTCAGGTTTGCTGTCGCTCCATTAATCATTTTTATGAGTATTGTAATCCTTCCTCTAATTCAAAAAAGAGGATTGTCAATAGTCCTAATTTTGATATAAATCTTTCAATAGGTTTTTTTTGATGGTGCCTACAAGAATGGTTTGGGGGGCTGACATTATATTACATATCAAACCTAATATCAGTGCAAGATAAAAATTGCAGTAGGTTCTAGAGCAAATAACAAAGCTGAGTTGATGGCTTGTTGGGGTCTCCCGTGGCATGCAAACAAGTGTGGTCTGCAAAGTTTACAAATTGCTGGTGATTCAAAAGTCATAATTGATTGGGAAAATGGCTTTCATGATTTGGCAGCTCTTCATTTGGAAAAGCCAAATTTTGGAATTGAAGCAATCTTTTGTCTTTCTATCTTTCACTCACATATACAGGGAATTTAATGGTGAGGCAGACCAGTTGTCAAAAGAAGCTGTGGGTATTTTTGATGGTAGCATATGTTTTGAGGAGATTGCAAATGGTATATCCACTAACAAGGGTTCTATTTCTATCCTCTAGATGTTATTTTTGCATTTTGATCCGACTGTACTTTCTGCATTTGGTGGATATTCTGATATCCAGAGCATCAGAGTCTGTTTGTAGGTCTCTTGCATGCAGTTCTTTTTTGTTGAATGGTATTTTTGGCTTACTGGTTGGGAGTAGTTATATTGTATGTCTCTTGGACTGCAAGAACTTTCAAAGATGTAACTTTGATTCGAAATGAATCACAAATTACTTTTTTTTGAGCTTAAAAAAACATACTTACAATAATTCAAAAAGTAACCACAAAAGAAAATTTGTGAAACACTAAATGCACGCTGGAAATTGAAAATAACAGAAGTTTCTGTTTGAGTTAAGAATGTTCCCCTCTTGCTTTTTCTACTGCCTTTTTGTAAAAAATGCAATCTCTCTCATTGTCTGACAAGCCTCAACGTTCCTCCATGCAGGGCAGGGGATCTCGTTGCCCTCAATAAGCAAACATAACGATGCACGCCTTTTCTCATCTTTGGTTGGTTCCGCTGTATTACATCAAGACCTCTATATAACTGTAGGTACAAAGGCACCACAATAGTAGCAGCTTTAGTACGTGGTGGATCCAGCTGCTCCTCACATGGGTGTCTTTTATTTCCAGGGTCGTTTCTGATAGTAGCTGCTCTTTTGGAGGTGAATACACCTTCACGATGGCCTTGGTCAAATGCTAGTAGCACTAAGCATCCAATTGATGTCTTCACGCAGATTAATTTTCCACGGCTGATTCGTCCAAATTTAGGTTGGTACAAGCCCAGGTTATATACCCATCCTTATCATATACAGCCGTTCTTAAACTTAAATTCAACTGACACCATTAACCCATCACAACAACCACATAACCTTTTGTTGCTCTCAACTTCAACTTTTTTTTATTGCTGTCTACTTCAAGCAGATTGCTTCATAGTATTGTTTCACTGCATTACATTTAGCATAGAAGTAGTCTCTGATCAGCTTTAAGCTAAAAAAATATTTAGTAGAATAGGTATCGATTTCAAAACCCGTTCATCTTATGTCATCAAAACCAACAATACAAATGAACACATCGCAAACAGTTTGTGCACCATGAGATCTGAGAGGCGCACAGCTGTGATCCGAGACTCTAATGCGATCATTGGATCTGATCAGGAGGAAGGGTTGATGTGCTTCCAGACTTCTCTACTGGGCATCTCCCTTCTTGTAGATAGCATACGACACTAATATGGTGGCTCGATTGAGAGCTGCGGCTCTTTGACAATGATAGCTCTTCTCACATCGACGACAACGCCTTCCCCCAACACACTGTATTTACTCTCCTTCACCTACGCAACATCAATAGAGATTCACCACAGAACACTACCAAAGACAAACCATGCTTCACACACTACTACAAACCACAGGCTCACACATCTCTCATTTTCTTGGGCTCTCCCTAGAGGGAATCAAGCCCATACCAACTATGATATCATGTAAGAAAATGGGAAAGTGACATTTTCTTCACATCAAAACATTTATAAATATATTATTAAATCAATGAAATGCTACATATATATATACATCAAACTATGCCTCAAGATAGGCATATTATCTTAATCACACTAACAAACTTGTTGAGAGAATATCTTAACCACACACCTAAATAGGAAACTTAGATGGAGAGAATATGCATCCAAGATAGGATTTCCTTCATTGTTCTTACCTTATATCCACATGTTTGCCAGTGCTTGTGATCCATTGAATACACACCTAGGAATTTCCCAAAATAACATTTTTCTTATTTCAATGTACTAGGAGATTTTCAAAAGAGTATGTATTGCTACAATTTCGGCCTTGTTATTTGTGGAGGGTCTCAATCTAAGAATAAATGATAGTATCTTTCCATCCGAAGTTTTGAGCCAATCCCCTACACCACTTGGCCCCAGGTTACACTATGAAGCACCATCAAAATATCCACAAGGAGTTCACAGGTTGAAATCAAGATAATTTAGGATTCACGATTTTTGGCTTCTTCACATCTCTTGTGTTGACCTGCTAACCTTTAATCTATAAGATAACAAGTAAATGCACGTTTTCTTTCTTTCTTGAAAGATACTTTCATTATGGGCAATCTAGATTGAGCACATGATTTCCATTGCTAGTCCTTTGTCCTCTTCTTCCACACCATTGATCTAAGATTGAAGCGTTTCATTGACGTTGCTCCCTGCCCATGTGATCTAAGATTTGGAAAATCCCCTTGAGATTGCCCAAATTTCTTTAGTGAAATGAAAATGGAGAATTAAAGGAGTAGTATATTCCTCATGTTCCCCACATAGAATGCTTTTGCTTGGTCCCGTCCAACCTCTTTGTCTTAAAACATCCCAAGTAGGGATTGAATTTTTTAGAGTTAACTACGAATGTATTATAGTTTCTGGAGGTGCTTTAACTTTCCAAAAATGCTTCCACCACCAAACATTGTCAATTGGTATTTCTAGGTGCAGCATGTGGTATCCCAATTTAACACTGTATCTACCAAAGAAATTCATTAGTTTCATCTCTTTGAATAATGCTTGCTTGTATAAGAGAGTTTGATTATATGATTTGATAGTTTCCTTCAATTTCAAGAAGCTCTATGTTTTGTGCAGTTGCCCATTTCTATATGTCATTTACATTACCAGTGGCAATTTTCCCGAGATAGTATAGATTACAGTTTCTTAGATCATCGACCAATTAAAGCAACATTATATATCTAACATATAGTACTACCCAATGATTTGTTAATATTTTTATTTTTGTGGCATTGCCCACCTTCCAACATAACTTGTCGACTATAACCTTAGCATAGATAACAATAGCATTCCAAAATTTGGATCCACCCCAAAGTGTTTTGGTTGGATTTCTGAACCCATCCTCGAGAGAAGTTGGAGCAATATATTTATGGATCAATATATCTTGCCATGTTCCTTTTCTTCTGATTAGTTTCTAGGTGCCTTTTTATGTTAATACCCTTCCAAATAACTATAGATGCTTTATTCCTTAGCCACAAATATCCTTTAGCCTAGCCAATGTATCCCATGCCACCAAAGTGAAGCCACTTGAGTCATTTGCTTCTTTCCAAAGATACATGAGAAGTAATTTTCTAATTTGAGAAATGACATGAATATGTATGGTTGTCAGTGCCATCCAATAGATGAGGATTCTTGGAGGACATTATTTATTAGTGTCACTCGGCCTACTCTAGATATCCATCAATGAGTCTAGTGGATAATCCTTGCCTTTAGTCGATCTACTATCCAGGACTAGTCTCTTATCGCACACTTAATCAAATTCAAGTGAAAACCCGAACAAATCAAAATATAGTCAAATTCTTGAACAGTAAAGGGAAGGAATTTTATAATAATTTCTTGATGGAATTAAGGCACATAATTGAAACAAATAAAAGATTTCTCTTTTCTAATTTCCATGCCTAAAGCCTTATAGAATATATCTAGTGATTTTGAGAGAGATTTTTCTTTCCCTATGGTTCCATTTCCAAAGAGAAGAATAACATCCACAAATATTGGGTGGGTAAGATGAGTGGAGAGGGATAGTCTTATCCCTTTTATATTACCCAACTTGAAGTTAACTATTGACAACTCCTTGAGGCCTTCAATCACTAAGATGAAGAGGAGGGGGGAGAGTGGACATCCTTGATGAAGACCTCAAGAGATAGGGAAAAAATGGGAGGTTGGCAACTAATTAGGATAACAATATAGGGAGAGGATATAGAAGCTTCACTCCATTTAATAAAAGGTTGGGAAAAATTGAACTGCACCAAGATCATGCATATGTGTAACCATGTAACTTGGTCAAATACTTTAGAAAGGTCAATTTTAGAGACAAACACTTGCAAGTGCCAGGTATGAATTGAATGAAGGACCTCATGGGCACAACCGATAGTTTTTCAATGTCCTTCCATGTAGGAATCCCATTTTCTCACGATAGACATTGGGAAGAGAGAAAAGGTTTAATGTGATAAGTAACTACACTGGGTATGATCTACACATAATTCCAGCGGGAGATAGGGTAGAAAGACTCAAACCTAGCATAATTTGAAACCTTCATTAGAGAAATTTTGAGCTAAAATATGGGCCTCTAAACAATAATATTGTACAACAAAAATCACCAATAGGATTCAAGATGATGATGTCAACCATGGGGGATGAATCACCATTTTTTTGGATAAAATGAAAAAGTGAAAAACTACTTTTTTCTACTTGTATTTTATATATTCACTCAAATTTTGAGCAGGAGCACTTGTTGGATAGGAAATTTGATTCCGCATCCAAAAAGTACCCACACGGCATACTTTTGACGGACCCCGTTCCCCGAAAACAAGAAATTCATTAAAAAATGTGATGATGACATCATCATAAAGTTTTTTTAATGAATTTCTTGTTTTTCAGGGAGCGGGGTCCATCAAAAGTATGCAGTGTGGCTACTCGTTGGATGCAAAATCAAATTCCACATCCAACGAGTGCTCTTGCTTGAAATTTGAGTGAATATACATGGAGATAAGTTGAAAAAGTAGTTTTCTTCTTTTTTCCTCCAAAATTTGATGATGTATGCTTATATTATTTTATTATTTCCACTATTATTTTATAATTTTCCTTAGGAGGCCCATTTTAGACCTCAAAATTTCTCTAATGTGGGATCAACACCAGGAAAGTGGAGTTTAAAGTAGATAGGGTTCTCCTTTCCTATCTTGAGAAGTCCACCAAAACGAGTAGATTTGCATGGATGATATCCCATAAGCCCTGGAAGAGTTCCATTGAGAAACCATTAGAGCCTAGATATTTATCCAATTGAAGCTTGAAAATAACTGTCTTGAGCTCCAAGGGTGAGATTGGAGTCATCAAAACTCGATTATCTTCTTCCCTAATCCGGTTAGGGAATACTACTGCTACAATAAGAACACTTCCCAGGGATTTCCCACTAGGATAAGTATAGAGATCTTTGAAATGACTTACTCCAACTATGCTAATATCTAGGCTTTCACAGGTTGCCGTTATTTTCAAGGGAGATTGGAAAACTGTGTAGAGGTTTTGATTTCGACGCGTTTCAGACTTTATAGCTGAGATACCTCTATAGAGTCCGAAACGCGTCGAGATCAAAACCTCTACATAGGTTTCCAATCTCCCTTGAAAATATGCTAATATCCTCAAAATTATCACATTGTAGTCCACTTTGATCAATAATTTTCCAAATTGTATTGTGTGTTTTTTGGGCTGAACCTTGATTGTGGAATAATGAAGTGTTTCAATCCCTTCATCTAAACCAAATAACCCTTCTTTTCATTCTCCACCGAGCGTCTTCCTAGGACAATTTGATAGCTCGATTTATTTTCAATTGATTTAATTCCTTTGATGATTCAAATGAAGAATTTAAACTTACATGGTTGTACAAGGCTGGCAACTCCCCTTCAATCTTAAGTAGGTCATTAGCAGAGTTTTCAAATTGCCCATGACACCGCTTTGTTAAGCTCTATATATTGACATTACATTTTTATTATTATATTAGTATTGTTTTTATTGGTAGGCTAGGATCTTAATTGTAATTGTGTGGTCAACTGTAATTGTAATGGTACCCTCCCCCCCCACACACACCAAGGAGACATAGTATTAAGATCATTTCATATTGTATTGCACATTTATTACATTGTATAAGGAGGTTGTCTCCTTAAAGAGGATTCTTATTCCTCTCTTTATTTAATTCTTAAGGCATTGGGTTACTTTATTTCTATGTTTATGTTATGTTGGGAATTTGGTGCATAACATTTGATATCAAAGTAATTTTCGTCATGAATTTTTTTCGATCCATTTTAGATAGTGAAATTTTGAGGAGACTCAAAATAATGACCAAAGTACATGTGGTAAAAATTTCAGGTTTTGTTTCATTATACATTTGGAGTTATAGTCCATGGAAGTTATGTTTTTTGACTAGTCCAAAAACTAGTCACAAACAAGTATTCTAGGTAAAATGTTATATCCGAAGCTTGATGATTCCAAATTGAGTGGCAGCTATTGCATTAGATAGAAGATGAACCACTATGATAAAAATTTTAGAAGCAGAGAAGGAAATTCAGACACGTGGCAGGATGTACGATTCACTCTTATGAAAGGGACACAAATAATAAGTTTTGAGAAATCTACCATAATTTTATCTTGGCACATTAGAATTGGTTCAAGCTTATGGCGTTGCAAAGAAAAAATATGAGGATTCTACATGATGAAATTTCAAAATTAGAAGGGCCAAAAATTCAAAGTTAATTAGGAGCAAGGTTGGTTACCAAGACAACCTACAAACCATGGATTTTAAAGCTATGTTAACTTGAAACTTGCATAAAATTTGATTGGAATATTTGTTTTGGGTGATTCAAAAGATGTGATAAAGAGGAATGCAAAAAACAATTAACCAATTAAACCTCTAGACATATCAACCATGAATAATAAAGAAAATGAAGAAATGTGTAATCGATTATCTAATTTGGAGGCCAAAGTTACAGAATTGAATGATAGGTCAGTGATACATGTTGAATTGGTAAACATAAAAAATGATATAGAAAGTGAGTCGAAAAATATGAATAAGAAGATGTATAGTAAAGCATATCTCAAAATGATGGCTAGTGAAGAGGATCTCGAAGTTATTAAGGGGGTAATTCTAAATGAGATGAGACATCTATTTCCTCATAATTGTATTGTCCCGTCGTGGCTAGTATAATTTTGTGACACCTGATGAGGATGATTTTTGATGGATTTTGTATTATAGACTTATACGTTATGGACCTGGTTGGGTCACTTGAATGGTGAACACTGATATATATGCATATATTATATACATGGTTGCATCTTTGCTTATGGGTGATTATATCTTTGATTATGTGTACCAAATTGATATTGATTAAGAACATGTTATATGTATTTTTCTTTTTCTGCATCTAGTTAATGACATGGATTATGGTATATTATTGTGACATACAAATGTTTATTGTTGTGTACTAGAATATATAGTTGATTATGTATGATTAATATTGTAAAGCACATGACTAGGTAGGGAACTTAGTGAAATGGTTTGGACATCGGTGAGAAAGCCAATAAAAAAAGGTTTCGCTATTGAGGAATGTTGCAGATATCAAATATAGATATGTTTAATTTGGTTTTCTTCATATCCTCCACCACATTGGAATCCATGGAAATGGTGGGTGCATTGGGTGGTGTTGTTTTCTTGGTCTTATTATTGGTTGAAGTATTATTAAGTGTGGTAGTGGACTAGACCGAGGAAGAATATTAGGGAATGAGACCTTTAATCCTAAGATGACAATCCATTTGAATAGACTAGGTGACATTGTATTTCTTCAACAACTTTATCAGACTTATTAGGGAGGCTAGGGAACATGTGCCATAAAACTATCATTTCCTCACCAATCAATTCCTTTTGATTTCTAGGTTGATTTTCTACCTCAATAGGGAGGTTCTTGGATAGGTTTCGTATAAAAAGGGTCTAAAAGGCCATGTGTTAGAAGTACCTTCTCCAACGTTCCTCTTTAAATTAGTGACTTTACTAGACAATTTATTTACCAAGAAGACAAGTTCATCAAGATTAGTAGATTCTTTTTCTTGTGTGTCCATGTTTGTTTTTGATAGTGGCTTCGGTAAGGTGATTAATTTCTTATAAGGAGCCATAAATATTACGTCTTCTGCCCTAGGGTTCTGGTCCAAACTTAACATTTCTTTTTCTATGATTTTATCTTCCTTTACATTGTCATTAAAGGAAATTTTACCAGTGATTTTGACAAACATGGCTATTTGTGCATGGAAATAAGTATAGTATTCTACCACAACATTTTCATTTGGAGGAGAATCAATTGGGAATCTATTAAAGAGGGTTGTAAAACATTGATTAGGGTCCTTGATTTTTTCTCATTTTCCCATTTTTATGACAATAAGTTCTTTCAGTAATGTGGCTAGGTTACTTCATCATGAAATTTTCCTATGAATCCCTTTTCAAATTCATCCCAACTTGCAATTGATATTACTAGAAGGTTAAAATACTGACATTTTTTTGAAAGTGTACGGGTTTAATGTATTTTTGAAAACGTATTTGAAAATACACAAGAGAAAAAAGAACACCGTGGAATTTGAAATATAATTTTTCATTTTTTGGAAAAAATATAAGCTTTCTGTTGCGTATTTTTGAAATGTATCTGTGCATTTATAGTTAGAAAGTGCACCGAATAGTGTATAGATTATATTCTAAATTTTTCATCATTTCAATAATGTATGGTGTGTTTTGCTAAAGTGCACTAGTGAATATGTGTAAAATAAAATGCATCACTGCATTTATGTAAATAATCATCCCATAAAATTTTCAAATATTTTAATTTTTTGGCAAAAATTATAAGCTTTTCGGTGCATTATTTGTAAATACATTGGTGGCTATGACTGTGTACTGGTCTTTAAATTGGTCAGTCATTTGAACTATTTGATGCATTTTTAAATAATAAAGTGTACAAGTGTAGTTATAGCTAATAAGAGCACCAAACAAAAAACATAACATAAAAACCTTCAGCTACCCATCTCTGCTATAAATGGAAAACATCAATTTTTTTATCGGAAGTTTTGTCTTAAACTCTGTTGGAAGGTGTTTTCCTTGTAGTGTTCAATCCAACAATAAATTAGATGAATTTTTTTATGTCGAGGATTTATCAAAATACAACATGTGCCTGCACATTCCCTTGACTCAGATAGATAAAAAAATAAATTCCAAATGTTAGTATTTAAATTTGTGTTAGTTGAATCTATTGTTTCTAATATAATACAACTATCATTTTCATTAGTTTGTGTAAAATGAAGGATCTCAAACAATTTCTCAGTTTCCAAGGTTGACTCTTCAACAACATAATTTTCCATGTTAGTTTCAAGAAAATGGTTGCAAAAAATTGATTTAGTGAACTATATTAGATCATTTGGTCCTTGTAACTCAATGGCCATGTGTTTTGGGTGAGCTTCTTAGTCAATTCGGATATGGTTTTGTTTTCCACCCCATGGTAACCATAAATGAGACATGTCAGTAGTGAAATACCCTTGCAATTTTTTTGAACAATCCTTGTTGATTAGTAAGACATATGATTATGAGATATCCATAACAACGTCAATGACTAGATATACTTTGAGATTATAGGCTATTATGGTCAATACATTTTGAAGCTCAATCGTTACCTTCACATTAAACCTGTCTAATTGCATAATTTGGGTAGGGCATTTAGTTGGAGTTACATTAATCTTTTGGTCACGATAGAAAAATTCATTATTGTTGAAGAGCCCTGTAAATCTACTAAAAATTTATGCACATTATGATTGAAAACTTTAATAGTTATGAGAAATGGGGTGTTTGTGACTTAGACTTGTTTCCAATTAAAGCATCATGCAATGTAGTTTTTTTTTTGTTTTGGCTCAAATATGAAATTAAGTCCAAGAGATTTTTGTTTTGTTTGTAGATTAGCTATTCTACCTTGAAATGGTTTGGACGATGACGAGAAATCTAATAACAAAAGGTTTCTCTGTGGAGGAATGTTGCAGATATCAAATATTTATATGTTTGCTTTGGTTTTCTTCATATCCTCAACCACATTGTAATCCATGGAGATGGCGGGTGCATTGGGTGGTGTTGTTTTCATGGTTTGATTAGTAGTTGAAGTAATATAAAGTGTGGTAGTGCACTAGACCGGGGAAGAATATTAGGGAATGGGACCTTTAATCCTAAGATGATAATCCCTTTGGATAGACTGAGTGACATCGTAGTTATTCAAGTACTTTATCATACTCATTGGGGAGTCTAGGGAACATGGGCCATAAAACCATGGTTTCCTCACCAATTAGTTCCTTTGAATTTCTAGTATGATTTTCTACCTCATGAGGGAGGTTCTCATTCTTGGGGTTCTTGGACAAGTTTCCTATAAAAGGGTCTAAAAGGCCATGTGTTAGAAGTACCTTCTCGAACGTTCCTATTCAAATTAGAGACTTCACTAGACAATTTTCTTTACCAAGAAGACAAGCCCATCAACATCAATAGATTATTTTTCGTGCGTTTCCATGTTTGTTTTTGAAAGTGGCTTGAGTAAGGTGATTAATTTCTTAAAAGGAACCATAAATATAATTTCTTCTTCCCTAGGGTTCTGGGCCAAACTTAACATTTCTTTTTCTATGATTTTATCATCCTTTACATTGTCATTCAAGGAAATTTTACCATTAATTTTGACAAACATGGCTATTTGTGCATGGAAAGAAGAAGTATAGTATTCTAGCACAACTTTTTCATCTGGAGGAGAATTAGCTGGGAATCTATTAAAGAGGGTTTTAAAACCTTGATTAAGGTCCTTGATTTTTTCCCATTTGTCCATTTTTATGACAATAAGTTATTTTCGTAATGTAGCTAGGTTACTTCATCATGAAATTTTCCTATTAATCCCTTTTCAAATTCATCCCAACTTGCAATTGATATTACTGGAAGGTTCAAATAATAGCATTTTTTTGAAATTGTATGGATATAGCCTACAAACCACATATTCATGCTCTATGTTCATTAATATGATATCCATATAAAAAGTTCTAATGTGGTCTTCAAAGACACCAAATCTATCAGGGTCAAATTTGGGAAACATATGTTCAAGACACTTTGGTAAGTCATGGATCTATATTGCTAAATTCAAGGCACCTTGGTTCACCTAGTTGGTAACCTAGGTGGGTTTAAATTCATTTCTCTTACCAAAAATTCTCTGGTAAATTGACAGGCTTCATTTACAAGTTTAGGGTCATATTCCTTGTATGAGGAGCTTGAGTGATGTGAATGAGCTCTAGAATATGGGAGGGTGTTGGGGTATGTTGTATAAGGAAAGTTAAATTTAATCATTAACTATATCTACCAAATTTGACTAGGATTTTGAATGGATGATCCATGAGGATATAGGATCACTCAAGATTCAAAAGTCTTCAATGTTGATGAAAGCGACACCATCACGAAGGGATCAACGAGAGATTTCTAACAACTTGTTTTGCCTCAATCAGACTCTGTAAAACTGAGATATTAAGTTCTGAAGTCTCGACAAAATAGAGGAAAAATGGAAAAAGAGATGCCAAATGGCACCACTGGAATGGTGACATGTGGCTTGTACGGTGCTGACGTTGTTGAATATTGTGTAACTTCGGAAGATATTAATATTGTATTCTTATTGTAATTCCTTAGGGAAATATTCATATTGTATTTGATCATGTAAAAACCCTGAAAGAAATCAAGTAAAGTAGACAAGTCGGCCCCACAAAAATCAGTCGGTAAACTGCCCCAAACAATATGAAAAACTTCCCCAGTAAAGTTGGTCCAGTTAGGTAAAAAGGCCAGTTTGTGACTAGTATAAATAGAGTGGTTCCTATCTCATTTGACACATAACTCACTCAATCTAGGTCACATTAGTAGAGAGAGAAAGGCAAGTTCGCTTGGGAGAAAGAGTACCTGCATTAAAGATATCTTATTCTTGGATTTCTTTGTTCTCATGTTATTGTACGAGATTGACATTGTACTTGTTGACAAATCTATACTGAAGAATTTTTGTTGGGTTTTCTACCCCAAGAGGATTTCCCAAGATAAATTGTTGTGTACTCTTGTTTATGCCGTGCTTGTTTATCTATCAATGATCCTATTGCATATGTTTATTGTGATATATATATATATAGTTTTAAGATCTAACATAACCATCATTATAGTATTAAAATTCTAACATGGTTTTAGAGATAGCCTAAAAGAAGACCTTGTGCAACAAAAATTGCTAGAAGTGAAAACTAGGGTTTCTTGTTCTGAAGGATTTTCACCATAGATTCCCTTGAAAAGGAGGTTAGGTCAATTCTCCCTAGGAGGGCGCATCTTTCTGTGAAGTAAGATTCCGTATCTGAGAACTTTGAATTTTGACCCTCTCACTACTTCTCAGGAAAAATAGGGCATCACATTTTTTTTTATCTTTTTCTCCATAGATTTGGATGAAGGAAGGGTTTGCTCAACTTGCCTTAGGGAGGCACATCTTTCCATCAAATTAGATTTGCAAGATCTCAAAGTTGGAAAATTAGGGTTTCTTTGTCAAACCATAGGTCAATATTTCTAAAGGAATTAAAGCAAGCACTTGGTTGAAACATCTCTATTGGTAAGTACTATTACCTTTATTTCCATTTTAGGTTCTCATTTGATCAAGATGAAAAACAATACCAAGCTTGAGGATAAGCTTGAGGGAGCTGATAAATTCTGAGCCTGGAGGTATAGAATACTGCTCATTCTAGAAGAAAATGATTTGGACAACTATGTTAAGGAGGAAGTTGCAGAGCTAGAGGGAGATGCAGACAAGGTTAAACACAAGAAGAATTTGGTTAGGGCCAAAAATGATCATTGTTGACTCCATAAAAGATCACTTGACCCCCCATGTTTCATCATTGAAGACTCCCAAGGAGATGTTTGATGCATTGAAGAGACTATATACTAAGGAAATAACATTAATCGAAAAATGACCTTGAGAACTCAACTCAAGGGTGTGGAGATGCAGAACTAAGAAAGTATCCAATACTATTTCATGAGGGTCTCCCAAATAAAAGAAAAACTAGAATCTATTGGAGACAATGTTGAAGAATCAGAATTGGTGATGACTACATTGAATGGTCTCCTAAGATCATGGGAATCATTCATTCAAGGAATTTGTTCTAGAAGGAAGCTCACCAAATTCAGTACGCTATGGGAGAATTGTATATAAGAAAAATCCAGAATTGAAGCCAGATAAGAGAAGATGGGTGAAGATGACAATCAAGCCTTAACAACTCATGCAAAGAAGGAAAAGAGAAAGAAAGAAGAACACTCTTACAAGAATCCTAGAAGATTCCAAAAGAATCATAGACCTCATAAGGACTACTCAAACTACATATGTTACACTTGTAATGAAAAGGGACTCCTTGCAAGAGATTTCCCCAAAAACAAAGGAAACAACAAGAAAGGAAAGAAGAAGAGGCATCCTACTCATGCTGCAAAATATGATGAACCAGTTAGGAAGAGTGCAAGGGAATATTTATCAAGTGATGAAGAATATGTCTTGAACTTTTGATGATACAATAGTAATTGGAGAGTAAGAAGGAGGCTTGTACAAATTAAAAGGCCAACCAGATCAAGCATTGGTTCATGGCACTATGGAACCAAGTGAACTTTACCGATCATAAGCAAAATGGTGACTAGTCTACCCGAGATCCAGACAAAACATGATGGTGTATGTGAAGAATTCGGTTCCAAGAAAAAGGAGATCTTGAATCCAGTACATGAGGACCAAGGATGAAGACTTCAGAAAGTTCCAGACTAGACGAAGAAGAATATCAAGGTCTTCAGAATCAGATGATGGAGCATAGTACACTTCCAGAAACTCCAGTAACTTTTGCAAGGGGCGCAAAAACTAAGAGGGAGCCTACAAAACACATGAAAGATAAGTACATTTACTGTCATTTGAATTTCTGAGTATTTTGAAGGATATTGCTCGTAACAGTTACATGTAGATGCATGATACATTTTTCTTTTATGCATTTATATATATGACTAAGATTGACTAGTAGTAGGATCATGTAGTGCATGCTATGAGTAAGTGGCCTATATTATTGCACAACATTCCATGAGCCATTGTTGATTGTCTAGAATGAAACTTCTTTGATAACATGTTGAGAGTAATGCACACTCTTAATAGTATGTTCTGGTAGAGATGGAAGGAATCTAGAGAGTTATTGTGTGTATACAGGATATGGATGAGTGTTGTGTTGAAGCATTGTCTAAGATGTATTGGTTACATGAATGTGTACATTATGCATAAGAATTTGTCATTACATGGAATGTTACTAATCACATGACTAAATTTGACTTGTAGAAAAGATCATGTGCTTTGACCTACAAGAGAAGGATGATAAGACTTATTCTGAAGAACAAGTGATGACTGCTCAGCCATGACCTTCAAGAAGAAGATTTACAAATACAAGCATAAGTCTACAGAAGTACAAGGAACAATTCATGGTTTTTCTCGGAAAGAGGGAGTCGATTATGACGAGATGTGTGTTCCTGTAGCAAGATACAATTCAATGAGAGGTATACTTGTGATAGCTGCAGTGATGAAGTGGAAGGTACATCGGATGAACATGAAGACAACTTTCCTAAATGATGTAGTAGAAGAAGAAGTGTATGTGGAGCAACCACAAGGATTCGAGACACATGACATGAAGACACATGTGTGCAAGTTGAAGAAGGCCTTATACAAATTAAAATAGGAACCCAAGACATGGTACGAAAGGATTGACAATTTTCTGACGAGCTTGGGCTTTACCAAGAGTAAAGCAAATTCCAACCTTTACTTCAAGGTTGAGGATGGAAGAAAAATGATACTACTTTTGTATGTAGATGATCTATTCCTGACAGGTGACAAGAAGCTCATTGAAAAAAGGAAGAAGAAACTTGCCACAAAATTCGAGATGAAAGACCTGGGTATGATGCAATAATTTTTAGGTTTTGAGGTGTGGTAGAATACAAAAGAAATTTTCCTTAGCCAAGGAAAATATGCAGTAGAGATCCTGAAGTGATTTGGGATGATGGATTGCAATGCCATGGCCACACCAATGGAATCGAATTTGAAATTGCTGTGTGATACTTATTCAGAGACAATGGATGCCACAATGTATAGACAGATGATTGGTTCATTGATGTACTTAACGAACATGAGGCCAGATATATGTTTTGCGGTGAACACATTGATTCAGTACATGGTAGAGATGAGACATGTTCACCTAATTGCAACAAATAATGTGTTGCGGTACTTGAGGGGTACGATTTATTATGGGATAAGATATGCGATAGATCAGAAGATTAACTTGCAAGGTTATGTTGATGCAGATTGGTCTCGTAGTGTCATAGATAGGAAGAGAATTTCAGGATGCTGCTTCAATTTGGGATCAGGCATGATCTCTTGGTTCAGTAGGAAGCATAAGAGTGTGGCACTCAATACAGTTGAAGCAGAGTATATATATGGCAACTTGTTCAGCTAGCTGTGAAGCAGTGTGGCTTAAGAAGTTACTTGCAGGATTGTTTGATCTTGAGTTAGAGGTGACTTGTATTTTCTGTGACAACTAGAGTTGTGTGAAGTTGTCCAAGAACCCATTGTTTCATGACAAGCTAAAGCACATCGAGATCATGTATCACTATATCATGGATATGGTGCAAAGAGGAATAGTGAGGCTCTAGTATGTGGAGACAAACGAGTAGATAGCCGATGTGTTGACCAAGCCTCTATCGAGAGTGAAGTTTGAGTACTTCAGGGACAATCTTGGATTTATCCAGATCGATGATCCACGAAAGAGAGAGGGATGAGCAACATAGCATGTGTGAGACATAGGTAGTCACATAGTGACGTAATTTGTGATCCTGGGCGAGCCTCCACTTGAGGTGATGTGGTAGTGGGTGGTCACTTCGGTGATGTAATGAGGGCTCCTGGACTACACTCATGAGGATGCAGTAGGTAGTCACGTTGGTGACCTAATTGAGTCTCCTGACTGCTGGTTGTATGTTGGGCATACACGACATGTGCGAAGACATAGGTGGTCACTGGGTGACATAATCCGTGTTCCTGGGTTGTTCTCCACATGGTGTGACGTGATAGTAGGTAGTCACTTGGTGATATAATTTGTGCTCCTAGGCTATACTCATGAGGTTCGTATTACCGAGATGTGTGGAGACGGAGGTGGTCACTAGGTGACGTAATTCGTGGTCCTGGGATTTTGTCCACATTATGATATGTGACATGATAGCAGGTAGTCACTTCAGTGACGTAATTTGGGATCCTAGGATACACCCATGAGATCATCTGGACACGTAGTGAGGTAACACAGGTGGTTGCTTAAGAAACATAATGTGTGCTTCTGGGTTGGACCCACTTGATGGCTTGCTCGTACAAAAATTCTAGTGATGTATAGATTTGAGAGATGTCAGAAGTCAATAGTCAGAGTACAAAGTTGCAATAACAGTGATGATGATGATAGTGCCAAAATAATACCTTCCTTGTTAAGAAGGAGTGTTGAAGATTGTGTAACTTCATAATATATTCTTATTGTACTTCCTTCGGGAAGTATTCATATTTTATTTGATCATGTAAAAACCCTAAAAGAAATAAAGTAAAATAGACAATCATCCCCACAGAAATCAATGGTTAAAATACCCCAAACAATGGGCAGTCTGCCCTAAACAATAGGAAAGAATGCCCTAGTCAAGTCAGCCCAGTTAGGGAAAGTCAAGTCATCCTAGTTAGGCAAAAAGGTCAGTTTGTGACTAGTATAAATAGAGTGGCACCTAGCTCATTTGACACATCACTCATTCAAGCTAGTTCACATTAGTAGAGAGAGAAAGATAAGTTCGCTTGAGAGAAAGAGTAGCTGTATTGAAGACATCTTATTCTTGTATTTCTTCGTTCTCGGGTTATTGTATGAGATTAACATTGTACTTGCCGACGAATCTATACTGAAGAAGAAGTTTTGCTAGGTTTTCTACCCCAAGAGGGTTTCCCATGATAAATTGTTGTGTACTCTTGTTTATGTTGTGATTTTCTATATTTTAGTGATCCTATTGCATATGGTTATTGTGATATATATATAGTGTTTGAAGATCTAACATAACCATCATTATAGTATTAAAATTCTAACAAACGTGGCATTATGCAATGACATGGCATACAGGTGGTGCAATTAGAATTGGACACATGGAAGACATACAACTGATTGGGCACACAAGTGGAAATACGTAGACCAATCATGTGTGGACACATGGCATCGATTGTGCAGCTGGACCAATCATATGTTGACACATGTGTAATTAGTTTCGTAGCTTGACTAATGAGGGGCCACCGTGTGGAAGCTCCCAATTGACTAGAATAGTTAATGTGTAGTAAAAAGATGGTGGAGGCGACGATATTTGAACCCGTGACCTCCCATATTCTAGCCAAATTCCTTCACCATCCCGCCTACATGTGGTTCTTGTCCATTTCAAAGCTAATATTTAAGCTTTATCAAAGTTTTATTCGGCAGTTAGAAGGAATTGGTCGATGGGATTTCAACTTGTGACACCCGCAAATGGAACCAAAGGGTTTGACCATTACGCCAAGTGGGACTGTTTTTTTTTGGTGCTGTCCCAAAGGTGACTTGCTATATACCATGGTTCTATTATAATATATTCGGTGGGATCCATACACCAAGGTTTCAGGTATGATTTTCATAGGCCAACAATACCATGTAACAAGATTTGGAGCATACCATATTTGATGATAATGATGTGGCGAAGGTTTTATCCAATGGATAAGTTGGTTTCCAAATATGCCATGATAAGTCATATGGCGATGGGTTATGTGTTGGAAACAATTATACTCCAAGTTGATCTAGATTTATGTGAGAAAAAATGAAAGAGCATGTATATATTCACATACACAGATATATTGCAAGAAACATAGTGATATAGTAAACTTAGTTTCTATTAAAATGAATGAAATAGAACATACTGTAAAACAAACCCAGCTAGAATGGTGGTAGCTATATCTCTAAGAAGAGATGTGGCGGCTACGCTCACTCATGACAAGATGAATACAAAAAGAGGCAGAAAGGGCCTAATTATTATAATCACTAGGGCGGGAACCCTAAACATCCAAAAACCTAACCCTAGAATATGAATCGTCATAAGTTTGCGACCCTAAGGTGGTTAGTTTAACATTCAACTTCCTGGAGTCATAAATTTTGCATATGATCTCCGTTTGGGGTGATCGATAGCCCATTAGAAAGGTCTATTCGAGATCTACAAATTTCAAATGGGGCCAATGAATGCCGTTGGAAACCATAGGCCCCATGAATCGCCAAAAAACATTGTTTAGGGCCTCAAAATGGCCTCAGAAGTTCAAGACCCGAAAAGCCATAGAAACATTACTAGAAAATTGCCAAAATGGAAAACTGTTTTGAGCCAGTGGAATAGGTGGGTGGCCACCTATATCCATCTGGATCAGTACTCCTCCCTTAGGAAGAAATGGTCTCCATTATATTGAGTTCTCCCTCAAATGGGGAAACTCTTGCTGAACTTGACTCCTGGTGAGCCACTTTCCTTGGTGGAGTAGCTACATGCTTTGACAACCTGATATAGTTGAATCTTCTGGTGGAGAGTGCCCTTAACATGTGTTTCCATGATCCGATCAATGGTTTCCTGTTCCATGTAGTCAGGCTTAAGCTCTGTAGGTTTCAAATGCTCTTCCACCTCCGATGTGTCTAGCAATGGCGGAAAATATGGGCGAAGGAGCTCCACATTAAATACTTGGTGCAGGCCAAGGAATGGAGGAATGTTTAATTCGAAGGAATTCTCACTGAATGCCTTGATGATGGTGTACGACCCATATCAAAGTGGATGAAGATTACGATGGGGTCTTTTGAGCCTCTCTTTATGCAAATGCAACCAAACCTTATCACCCACTTGGAACTTGTGTGGAACCTGATGCTAGTCATGTTGTTGCTTGTACTTGGTATTGGATTTTCCAAAATTTCATGGACCTGTTGGCATATTTGCTAGATTTGTTCAACAAATCTAGTGTCCTTATCATCCTCAGTCTGAGCATGGGCAGATTCCTCCCGTGTGGATGTAATGGGAAGAGATACATCAATTGGGGCTAGTGGTTGGAATCCCAGGCACACCTAAAAAGGGTTGTGGCCGATAAAGATATCAAGGGATCTGTTATAGATATGTTAAACATATGGAAGGATCTCACCCCATTTGCGGGGATGTTTAGAATTGTACATTCTCAGAATATGCAGAATCATCCGGTTGACTACCTATGTTTGTCCATCAGTTTGGGGGTGGAAGGCAGTCGATTTGGTGAACTTGGTATCCATCAATGACCATATGATAGACCAGAAAATGCTTAGAAACCCGTTGTACTGATCTGAAATGATAGTTTGTGGAAGCCCTAAATGAACCCAAACATGCTCCAAGAAGAGCTTAGCAGTGGATTTGGTGGAGATGCTCTTCTTGCAAGCTATCAGAATGGCCATCTTAGAGAAGTGATCCACGACCACAAACAAATAGTCATTACCATTCTTGGTTGAAGGTATTCCTATCATGTAATCCATGGAGATGGATTCCCAGACCCATTGGAAGTAGGAAGAGGGGGTGTACAACCCCAGCTTCTTGATGGCAAGTTTCATGATGGCACAAACAATGCAGGATATGATATATCGACTGACATCTTGTCGGATCTTGGGCCAATAAAATACTTCTACAACACCACCACTATCTTTTCAGTGCCAAAGTTCCATTCCACCCAATTGTAATGCACTTCCCAAATCAGCTTTGCACGCTCGCTCGAAGGAACATAGAGATGGCCCAAGTGGCATAGTAATCCTTCCTGGAGATGAAAGTATGCCACTAGTGTTTCTACACATAGTGCTTGATATATGGGAGTGAATTCAATATCAGTGTCATATAGTTGAGGTCACCTAGAGGTATCATGGCCACAATATTTGACCACTATGGTCAATGCCACTACTGGAGGTCGATTGAGGCAATCTACGAGTCGATTGGTGCTTCCATTCTTATATTTAATGTTAAGGTGGAATTGCTGCAATTAGGTGGACCACTTTTGGTGGTGGTCATTCTCTAAATTTACTTGGGTTTGCATGGACTACAGGGGCTTGCGATAAGTGTGGATGACCATCTCTTTTCCTAGGATGTAATGCTTCCATTGGCGGTAGGATGGGACAATGGAATACATTTCCTTGTCATAGGTGGGGTACTTGTGAACTGTATCTGAAAGAGTCTCACTGTGATACACCACTGGATGGCCATGCTGAGTGAGTAATACACCAACATCATAGTCTGAAGCATCTGTATCAATCTCAAATGGCTATTGCAGATCTCGTAAGGTAAGGACGGGAGACGAACATAAGCGCTTATTCAACTCTTCAGATGCTTGTTGTTGTTTCTTGGAACAGACAAACTTAGCCTTAGATCTCCCTTTGGTCACATGGATAAGGGACCAAGCAATATTAGAGAATCCCAACACAAATATATGATAGAAGTTGGTAAGTTCTAGGAAGCTACGAAGCTCTGTGAAGGTTGTAGGGGTCGGTCAATCACGAATCGATTGGATCTTGTACGGATCCACATGCAAACCATATTAATCCATGATGTATCCGAGATACTAAACCCTCTCCATTCCAAATGAGAACTTCTCTAGATTGGCGTATAACTTGTGCTATTGCAGGGTGATGAGGACCTGGTGGATATGCTGCAAATATTCTTCCCATGTTCTACAATAGATGAGGATGCCATTAGATATACGACCACAAAATACTTGGTGAATGGCTGGAGAATATCATCTATCATCCTCATGAAGGTTTCTAGATCATTAGTCAAGCGAAAGGCATGACCAACCACTCAAAAAGGAATTCCCAAGGTTTGAAGGTAGTCTTCCAGACATCATTCTGTTCAATTGGCACCCGATGATAGCTATACTTCAGATCAATCTTACTGAAATATTTGAAACCCTTGAGCTGGTCAAGAAGATCGTCGATCCGGGGAATGGGATATGAATTCCTGAATGTGATCTTGTTTAGATATCGGTAGTCAATACAGAGTCACCATGTCCCATAGAAGGTGAGGAGATGGGCCGAATGTTCCCCTTTTGGATTAATTCTTGAATTTGGCGTTTGATTTCTTCATTTTCCAAATGGGAATGCCTGTACACTCTCCCATTTGGAAAGGCACCCCAGGGATCAAATCCATTGAATGCTTGACATTGCAATGTAATGGTACCCCATTAGGTGTGGTGGAGATGTCTTAGTATGCTTCCACTATCTTGTCCACTTGCTTCTGCTGTGTGGAGAGTCCCTGTGTAGAGGTGGTGGTCATTTCCGCGATATTTCATTCACCTTCAGAATGAAGCATAAATAGAATGAATATCCATGTCAGGGAGATTACCTTCATGCACTGCTTAGCTGTGATGAGAGGCACTGCAGTAGTGGGAATTGTATTCGGTATCATGTAGAGTTTATTTCTCAAATTAATGATGACACTACGAGGTTTAGACTCATACACAACATGACGTTTCCACATATATGGTTTTCCTAAAAGAACATCACAAAATCCAAGTGGGGCAACAACACACATTACCTCGTCTTTGAAGGGCTTGATGCCGTAGGATAGGTAACACTATTTACTGATGCAGATGTGTCGTCCCTGGCTCAACCAACTGATGGTGTATGGTTTGGGGTGGGGAACCATTAACAACTTCAATATTTTGATGACCTCGACCGAGATGAGGTCCTTCTGGATACCAATGTCAACAATGAAATGTAGCGAATTCCCCTACACACAAAGTTGTAAATGGAAGAGGCGCTCCCCTTCCTATGGATCCTCCGACTCTTTTGGTTGGATCTTTGCGATTGTAATGGTGGCACTAGGTTCTACATCAATGATCCGCTTTCCCTTTTATTTCTCTTAATCATATTCTGAGCCAAAGTATATCTCCGGGGATTTCGTCTCATCCAAGAACGATTGTTTGGGAAACATTCATTAGTGTTGTGCCATGGGATTTTGTAGAACTCACACCACTTTCCAGTGTCCTTCTTTGATTTCCTATTACCCTTCTTCACTTGTGGTTTGGGATGGTTGTCAAGATTTTGGTATTCCTTTATCTATCCTTTGCTTTGTAAGTTAGGTTTACCTTTTCCAGGATTCTACTGCTATGGATTTGCAAACCCAAACTCCCACTTATTCTTTTGCTTAAATTTTTGCTTGATCTTGACAGTGCACCGATAAGAAGCTCCTAGTGAGGATATATCTAGGAAATCCATCTCTATCTAAATGTACCTATGTATGCCACTGCGTTACTTTAGGACCAAGTTCCGTTTGGAGTCTCTAATTCCCAGTTTTGAGCACAAGGTATGGAATATGTTGGTAAACTCCAGCACTATCTGGTCTATTTCCTGGCGCAAAGTTGTCCACCTAGTGTACTATTCATCATAGTTTCCAATATGGTAGAATTACTCCTTGATGACATCGACAAAATCCTCCCAAGTGGGTTTTGTCTTGAATATTTCAGACTCATCCCTTTCATGCCTCTTGCAGTACCCGTCCTACTAATCTTTAATATGGGGGAGGTATATAAGGAGCGCGAAGGTGATCTTTTCGTTGTCAGAAAATTTTTGAATAGAGAAGTAACCCTCTAACAAACTTAACCATTTCTCCAAAGCATATGCATCTATATTGACTTCAAAGTATAAGGGGATGTCAAAGTTAACTTGTACCTTGAAGGGAGTTACACATACGAAACAACTGCTCGTTGAAGGTGCATCCGCCACCATCAACATTTGTCGAAGGATCTGGGAAAATTTATCCATCATCTCGTTCCTTTATCACGCGAGAGATTCCTAGAGAAAAAATTTAATAGGATCTCTTGATTCCTCATCTCTCTTTTCTTCTCCCTCCGCGTGAGGCTTCTTGGGCCGATGAGAGTGGTTTTCCCCAAGCTCAACTAGTTCGAGACCCAACTCTCGATATTCAGATCTCGTCAGGGACATGCACTGAGAAACCACAAGAGAAGATTGCTCTGATACCACAAATCCAGATTTATGTGAGAATGAAATGAAAGAGCATGTATATATTCACATACACATATATATTGAAAGAAGCACAATGATATAGTAAACTCAAATTCTATTAAAATGAATGAAACCGAACAGATTGTAAAATAAGAGCAACTAGAATGGTGGTAGCTATATATTTGAGAAGAGATGTGGCAGATACACTCATTCGTGACAATATGAATACAAAAAGAGGCCAAAAGGGCCTATTTATTATAAGCACTAGGGAAGGAATCCTAAACATCCAAAAACCTAACCCTAGAAGATGAACCGTCATAAATTTTGCAGCCCCAAGGTGGTTAGTTGAACAATCAACTTCCTGGGGTCATAACTTTTGCATACTATCTCCGTTTGGGGCATCGATAGCCCCTTGGAAAGGTCTATTTGAGCTCTACAACATTCAAATGGGGCCAATGTATGTCGTTGGAAACCATTGAACCCATGAATCGCCAAAAAACGTTGTTTAACGCCTCAAAACGACCCGAAAGTTCATGACCCGAAAAACTAGAGAAAAATTACTAGAAAATTACCAAAATGGAAAATTGTTTTGAGCCAGTGGAATAGGGGGGTGGCCACATATACCCATCTAGATTAAAAGTTTTGTAGACGTTGAAACATCAAACCAAGTTCCGATGGCATGATTCCATCTTGTTATGGAGTGGTTATGGACCATATGCTATATTTGGTGGTGGTTTTTAATTGTAGCCACATTTGTTTGGCTTCCAAAAATTAGAAGTGACTTCCAACCCACTTTTGTGCTATATAACTACTCTTACCATGATGCCAAGGGAACAAGTCATTTGACGAGAAGTCACGATGTGAATTCGCAAGAGATGGACAAGCGGGACATCGGGGCCAATGTTGAAGTAAGAAGAGTAGGTTGAGGATCAAATGGAGGTGATCTCGCCCATGCACATGGGTATTAACCTATGGTTTTGAATGGAGGTCGAGGCCCATTTCACTTCATGCACGAGTGGGTGTTTAAGCTTGGGTAAGCCATGATACATGGTTTCCATTCTTTTATATGTGGCAATGCTATAGATGCATGGATTTAATGCTTTAATGGCCAATATGTTTTATATTATAGCTTGTTTTAAATCAAACTATTGTAAATTAATATGCCACTTACCTAAGGTTGGATTGAAGGGCTCTGAAGGGATCCTTAACAATTCATGTTGCACTTTTTATAGTAGAGTTTTTAGACCATATAGTCTTCCACCAAGTGCATTTTGGTATTCGACATTGTGACTTGGCTATGTGCACATTGTTGTAGTGGTTTTTAAAGACCATTGAAGTCTACCACTAGTGCACTTCTTATTTGCAGTGTGACTTGAAGAATATTGAATGTTGCCATGTTGTAAAAGGTTCTTTTATCCACTCTTAAGGATGATGAGAGCTCAACATTGTATTTATGCGTAAGGCCTATTTGGAAACTCATATTGTTGTGAAACTAAGTTTCCTTGAAATATTGTAAAAGGTTCTTTTAGCCACTCTTAAGTGATGATGAGAGTGAGAGGCATTGTATTTATTCCTAAGGCCTATTTGTAAACTTTGTAAACTTGTCCGAGATTCATAATATCTTTAGGAAATGATGAGGCAAGTATGAACTTGCTTAGATCCTCTAGATTGAGATCAATTGATCAACTACAAATATGCATTGATACAAGTGTCAACCTTCGACATTCTTCGTCTGAAGAACAAAGGTAAAGGGATTGAAGGAGATTGTGGCTTTTCAGAGATAGTTTTCGTGTAGAAGAAGTAGCTATAGGTTTTCATATTGATGCAAATGTTGGCCTTCAACATTCTTAGTCCGAAAAACAAAGGTGAATGATCTTCAAGAGAGCATGACTTTTCAGAGACACTTGTTATGCAATCCAGACAGTGAGCAATTGGTAAAGAATTCTTGTAGGTTAAATCCATTCGTGATGTAATCAGATTTTATGCATCTTATTCATCATATTAATGGATCGGTTTGTAGTTGAAGCAGGCCCAGAGATGCATCCATAAGAGTTCGGTGAAATCCATTATCATATGGGTGTTCATTTATGCACTTGACATTCTAGGCATTGTCGTATGGTTGTTATGTTTAAATATGCACACAATAATAATTGCTCTTGTTCGCATGTAACATGATTCATTAGTAAAAGGTCCTTATCGAAGATTTTTTCTTGAGAAAGTTCTCGCATAAATCTTATATCATGTTGGTATCAGAGCAGGTCTGGCAAGAGTTGCAGGTTGTGAACATCGTCATGGGAAAAGGTTTGAAGCATGCAAGGATCCAAGAATTAGAAGAGATGAACCAATGCATGTAAGCAGAGAATGCATATGTAATACCCCATTTTTCCCTTGATGTATTTGGATTTGATTTAAATACTGTGTATGTACAGTGTGTGTATTCTCCCTAGTGTGGAGCTCAAGGCCAAGGCCCCACTAGTGGATGTTTAAGGTTATTTGCTTAGCCAAGTATTTGGATAGTTGATTATTCATGGGCTGCTAAGCCATGAAGAAATGTAAATGATGTAATTATTATTAATGAATAAAATAACCAAGAAGCTGGCTAAGGAGGCAATGGATGATAAGGGGCCATGTGTATCTACTAGGGAGAGGTGAGGGGGTTTGGGATTGGCTGCCCATATTGCCACATTTCTGACTGAGAACCCATTTGAACTCCTTGCTGACATTAATGCTATTGCAATGGGTGGTTGAGAAACCTTATTGCTAAATCCGATGGAGTATGGAGCATGCCCACGATTTCGTATGGCAAGGCATGGCTCTGATCGCTTGTCCAAGAAAACACTCAATTGCCCGAGGGAACTCCCTGAACCTGTTTGACTATCCGAGGGGATTCATTCCTCACTCAATCGCCCATTCAGGCACTCTCCATTCATGATCCGTCGACCCTCGCATAGAATTCATTCACGTATCTCCTGTATACACCAAACCCATCCGGGGAGGGAAATCGGAGGTTACTCGTGCTTCTCGTGTGTTAGAAAAGGCCTGAGATCTGATAGCCGTAACACCCTGTGTGTAAACCCCAGTTACAATGATAGAGTGGTATTGGAAGAAATATATTACAGAGTGGTATTGGCAGAGCGGTCGTGAGGAAACATCAAGCCTAGTAATGAATCAATTGTTGAACTGTGGGAGAGAGTTGGGTTGCTTGATAAACCCAGTGAAGGCTATAGTCTCAATGAACTAGTGACTGGACCTTTCTATGCCCATCCTGGAATAGCATTGGAAGGAAAGATTCCTTGAAGGACTATGTAACAGTGATGTAGGTCTTCCTTGTGTTGGATGTGGTAGGTATTGTGGGTGCTAGGTAAACTGAGTGCTGAGACGCCTGCAACTCTGTGGTTGAGCTCACTGGTTTACAAATTCCTTCCTTGTTGTACCTGAATGCTTGATAAACCATTGTAGGTTGGCTTAGCATGGGTAGGATCCTTGTAATGCTTTATAAACCCAACTACATATCGGTTTAGTAAGAGAATGGAGCCTTGACTATGAGAGAACCTGTTAGCCCTCCTTAGTGGATACAATGCCCAGCTCGGGGGTGATCTCTCAGCTGAAATAGTATAGGATTGACAAAGATCTAAGGTTGGGTGGAACGTTGCTCTCACTTAGCCAGTTGCTTCGGAATTGAAAGATAAGTATTTATGTTATAGTAAATGATGGTGTTTCATTGTTTTGTGATGAATGCTTGTGTATAATTATGGAAATGTGGAATGTATGTATATGAATGGGATTGACATGAAGTCATGTACAAGAGTGAGTAAGAGGCTAAGTTCATTGTTGTATGTATATTTTATATTGCATGAGTTTAATGCCTTGTAATTCTTGCATATGATAGATGTGTTGATTAAACCTGTTTAATGCATTTTATATGTAATAATGAATGATAGTGTTTCATTGTTTGGAGATGAATGTTTATGTATAACCAACCCTGTGAAGGAGATGTATACTTACACCTGGTCCTTGGGAGAAGGAGAATCCTAGAAGTGGTTTCAGAAACCTCTGTGGGTCAGATGGGAAGGAATATCTTGGCAGGAAGAAGGTTGGAAGTGTCTAAGTGGAGATATAGACAGAACTTCAGAGAAGGAAATGGGAAGGTTAGATAACTCACCTGATCAAAGGACTCTACCATTGGATAAATCTCTCCAAGAGCTTTCCAACGGTACCAACCTTGCCCCATTTGGATGATGGAGGAAGGAGTTATGCCCCTTGGAAGATTTGATGAAGTTTCCCTTATAGAGGCAGAGTTCTGCATGCATGGTTCCGCAATTGTGGGTTGCAGGATCTCCGAGTTCAAAATTATGCATTTGGGATTCTGCAATTCTGCATCCGCAATTGTGGGATTACCTATTGTGGTCTGCGGGATCGTCAAGTTCAAGATTACATGTTTTGGGATTCCGTAATTCCGTATCCGCAATTGCGGGTTGTGGATTGCAGGATGTGGATTGCGGGACCCACTGTTGCGGGTTGCGGGAGTGACCTCCTGCGGAAGTTGGAATTCCGCATTTCCACATCCGCAATTGTGGGTTGTGGATTGTGGGATCCACTATTGTGGATTGAAGGTTGCGGGTTTGCAAGTACGGGTTGTGGATTGCAGATCCGAACTCTCCTGACTGTGTGTATGGGCACTCAGTCAATGTTTTGGGAGAAAAAAAAATGGATCACGGTCTCCAGTGGCCAGGTAGGTCAGTGGGGACATGAAAGAGTGGTATCAGAGCTTCAATTGCAGCACTGGGACCTGTTTGGGCCGGACTGTGCATGAATTTTGGTTGAGAAATGCGCCCATGGCGTGATTTTAATGAACTTATTTGATTGGTTAATTGTTCGAATGAATAATTCCTAGTTTGAATGGGTATGATAGAGCTTAATTGCATGCTTGTGATGTCTAATAGGATGTATCTGATATGCACAAAGATAGCAGCAGCTGTAAGATGAATCATATCACAGGGCAACGCATAGAACGGTGTAAGAATGGTTACTCTGAATGATGCGCAGGACCTGTTTGGGCCAGAAGATGATGTGATGGGTGAGAATGTGCAAGAAGCACATACAAAAGCCGATTCTGATGGAAGAAGGGAGAAAGTGACACCCCCAAACTTGGCTGAGACTATGGTTAGCTTCAATGAGCGAATGATGAAAGCGCAAGAAGAGCAACATCAACTCAATGCATCCATTTTGCAGAGTCTTATGGACTTGCAGCAAAGGATTAACGGTGGTCCTAACCCGAGCCATGAAGGCCAAGAAGAAAAGAATGCAGAAAGTCAATCTAGGGGCCGTTCCATGAGAAGGAATCCAAGCCCTAGAAGAGGTTCTATGGGTAGAAGGCACATGACACCTTCTCCTAAGTTTTCTTCTAGCAGGTTAGCCGATTCTGAGGGTTATCAAGGGAGCCCAAGACGCACTTCCAGTAAGAGTAAGGGCAGAAAGAGGTGTTCCACAAGGTGAATTTAGGAAGGCAAGGCCTCCCACTTTTGATGGTGAAAGTAAAGAAGATCAAGAAGCAGAGGCATGGATTCTTGGGATGAAGAAGTACTTCAGAATGCATGAATATTCAGAGAATGAAAAGGCTAAGGTTGCTATCTACAACCTTAGTGGAAGAGCTTCTATTTGGTGGTATCACCTCATGCAAGTGAAAGGAATCAGTGAGAGAAGAGTCAGATGGGGTAGATTCCAAAGATACTTTCAGGAGAAGTACCTATCAGCTAGGTATTATGATAGAAAAAGAAAAGAGTTCAATGAACTTAGACTAGGACAAAACACCATGGACGGGCATGTTCATAAGTTTCTGGAGTTGTTGAGGTATGTGGACTACATCAAGGATGAAAGAGTGAAGATTCAAAGCTTCCTTGGTAGTCTACCGCAGAGCTATAGATATAGGATAGAGTTTGTAAATCCACCAAGCTTGGATGAGGCTACCAGGATGGCAGAACATTGCTATTAGCAAAATAAAGGTAAGACAGAGGCACAACCACCGTGGAAAGGTAAACCCAAGGGAAGGTTTGATAAGAAGAAAGGTGAGTCTAAACCACCATTCAGAAATCATCCTAGGATATTTCCACAAGGCCAACAAGCAAGAAGAGAATTCAAGCCAGCTGTAGCAGCCGATAGAGCGTTAAAAGGGCCACTTCAGTGTTGGGGTTGTGGGGAGAACCACATACTTAGAGATTTCCCAACTACAAATAAGAAACCCAGGATCTTGCACAATGTTAGAGGATCAGCTACAGTAGGGGACATGGCAAGAGCGACACCTAGGATTTATGCAGCACTGGATGATCACCAAGCAGACCATCAATCAACAATGGTGGAGGTTGCAGGTAATATTGCTGAGAAACCTATTTCTGTTTTGATTGATCCGGGGTCTACTCATAGTTATGTATATCCTAAGGTAGTTGAAAGCCGTTCTCTTGGTAGAGTAAAGGATGAGAAGGCTTGGTTAGTTCAATTAGCCACCGGTACCAAGAGAAAGGTAAGTGAAGTAGTGAAGGAGTGTCCTATAGAATTGAATGGACTCCTCACACATGCTGAGTTAAATATCTTGCCATTGGGATCATATGATGCCCTAATTGGCATGGATTGATTGGAAAGGCATAGAGCCAAGGTGGACTGCTATGAGAAAGCATTGGAATGCCTTGATGATGAAGGCAAGCCAAGGTTGATTAAAGGGATTCCAAATCACGTTTCAGTGAGGCATATTTCAGCTCTGCAATTAAGGAAGTTTTATAAAAAGGGTTTCCAGTTATATTCTGTACATATATCATATTCAACAGAAGATAAGAGACATAGGATAGAAGACTTCTAGATATTGAAAGAGTTTCAGGATGTGTTCCCAGATGAGGTTCCAGGATTTCCACCCAAGAGAGATATTGAATTTTCCATTAATCTTGTTCCAGGAGCAGCACCCATCTCCAAAGCTCCTTATAGAATGAGCACACCAGAATTGGTAGAGTTGAAGATGCAGCTGCAGGAGTTAATGGAAAAAGAGTATGTCAGACCGAGTTTATCCCTGTGGGGTGCACCAATGTTGTTTGTTAAGAAGAAGGATGAAACATTGAGGCTATGTATTGATTACAAGCAGCTCAATAAAGTGACAGTTAAGAACAAGTATCCCTTGCCAAGGATTGATGACTTGTCTGATCAGATGAAGGAAGCTAGAGTGTTTTCAAAGATTGACTTGAGGTTTGGGTACCATCAAGTAAGGATTAAGGAAGAAGACATTCATAAGACAACCTTCAGAACTAGGTATGGGCATTATGAATTTACAGTGGTTCCATTTGGTCGTACCAATGCACCTACTACATTCATGTGTCTCATGAATAGTGTCTTCAACAAGTATTTGAATAAGTTTGTGATTGTGTTCCTGGATGACATTCTTGTGTATTCCAAGAATGAAGAAGAGCATGATGAGAATTTGAGGATGGTATTACAAGTCCTTAGAGAACACTAGCTGTATGCTAAGTTGAGTAAATGTAACTTCTATCAAGAGAAGGTGCAGTATTTGGGTCATATTATATCAGCAGAAGGCATTGCAGTAGATCCAGAGAAGATTGAGGCCATCATAGATTGGTCCACTCCAAGGAATGCAAGAGATGTTAGATCTTTCATGGGCCTTGCTGGTTACTACCGGAGGTTCATTGAAGGCTTCTCCAGGATAGCCCATCTAATCACTTCATTGCAGAGGAAGAATATCAAATTCACATGGTCTGAAAAATGTGAAAGAAGTTTCCAGCAACTGAAGGAGTTTCTTACTAGCGCACTTGTTTTGAGGATTGCAGATCCGAGTAAGGATTTTGTGGTATGCACCGATGCTTGCATTGAAGGACTCGGTGGAGCATTAATGCAAGAAGGGTTTGTAATTTTTTATGAGTCAAGAAAGATGAAAGAGCATGAAAGGAACTATGCCACCCATGACTTAGAGCTAGCAGCCATCATTCACGCTCTCAAGAGATGGAGGCATTATCTTTTGGGAAGGAGATTTGAGCTCAGAGCTGATCATATGAGTTTAAAGTACTTGTTTGACCAGCCAAATATGAATGCAAGGAAAACTAGATGGATGGAGTTCTTTGTGAGTTTGATTTGGAGATTAAGCATGTCAAGGGTAAAGAGAATAAGGTTGTTGATGCACTCAGCAGGAAATTCCATATTGCAGCAATAAGTAGATGTGAATTAGACTTGAAGGCAATAATTTTCGAGGCTCAAGATAGTGATGAAGTCCATCTCCAGATTGAAGAGAATTGAAACAGAATGTTATAGAGGAGAAGTATGCAAGATATTAGCTGGGTGAGGATGATGTTCTCATTTATCAGAACACCAGACTATACATTCCAAACAGTGCATATTTGAAGAAGTTGGTGATGGATGAGATACACCAAAGACCATACTCAGGACACCCAGGATATCAGAAGACTATAAAAACAGTGAGGAAGCAGTACTTTTTGCATGGTATGAAGAAGAACATAGCCGAGTACATTGTTAGATGTCATAAGTTCCAACAGGTCAAGGAAGAGCACCAACATCCAGCAGAATTGTTGCAGCCATTGCCCATTCCAGAGTGGAAGTGGGAAGTGATTTATATGGATTTCATAACAAGATTTCCTATGACAGTGAAGAAGCACGATTCAATCATGGTGGTGGTGGACAAGCTATCAAAGGTAGCTCATTTCATTCTAGTCAAGTCCACCCACAAGGCTAATGACATTGCAGATATGTTCATGAGGGAGATATTCAGATTGCATGGATTACCCAAGGCAATAGTTTTAGATTGTGATGCAAAGTTCACCTCCAATTTTTGGAAAAGATTATTCCAAGAGTTGGGAACTCAATTGAACTTTAGTACAACCTATCATCCTCATACAGATGGTCAGACTGAGAGAGTGAATTAGATACTTGAAGATATGTTAAGGATGTATGTGAATCAGAGACTGAGAGACTATTTACACTTAGTGGAATTTGCTTACAACAATGGGCATCACGCATCATTGAAGATGAGTCCTTTTGAAGTGTTGTATGACAAAGGATGCAAAACTCCAGTGAGCTGGGACAACCCAGTGAACATAGTAGTGCTTGGACCAGAAATGATTGAGGAGATGGAACATGAAGTTGTTAAGATTAGGTAGAATTTGAAGGAAACACAGGACATGAAGAAGAGTTATGCAGATCTGAAGACAATGCATAAGGATTTTCAGATTGGGGATCATGTCTACTTGAGAGTGAAACCCAGGAAGAGTTCCATGAAGTTGGGAAGTTGTGCCAAGTTGGCACCAATATATTGTGGGCCATTTGAAGTCCTTGATAGGATAGGGCCAGTTGCATATAGGATTACATTTCGTGCTAACATGAAAGATCATAATGTTTTCCATGTATCTTTGCTTAAGAGATTTGTACATGATCCTAATCATATCATTGATTGGCATGTGATACAGGTGGAACCGGAGGGAGAGTTCCAGGTGGAGCCTACATGCATCCTCGACAGGAAGGTTACCTTGCTCCGGAACTGGGCCATAGGGCAGGTAAAGGTGCAATGGAGGCACCTTAGTCCAGAAGAGGCCACGTGGGAGCTAGAGGATGCCATGAAAGAGGCATTCCCATTTTTGTTCAGTTTTGAGAACACAGAGGACAGTGTTATTTTAAGGGAGAGGGAGTTGTAATACCCCATTTTTCCCTTGATGTATTTGGATTTGATGTAAATATTGTGTATGTATAGTGTGCGTATTCTCCCTAGTGTGGAGCTCAAGGCCAAGGTCCCACTAGTGGATGTTTAAGGTTATTTGCTTAGAAAAGTATTTGGACAGTTGATTATTCATGGGATGCTAAGCCATGAAGAAATGTAAATGATGTAATTATTATTAATGAATAAAATAACCAAGAAGCTGGCTAAGGAGGAAACGAATGAGAAGCGGCCATGTGTACCCACTAGGGAGAGGTGAGGGGGTTTGGGATTGGCTGCCCATATTGCCACATTTCTGATTGAGAACCCGTTTGAAATCCCTGTTGACATTAATGCTATTGCAGTGGGTGGTTGAGAACCCTAATTTCTGAAGCCGATGGAGTATGGAGCATGCTTGAAATTTCATATGGCAGGGCATGGCTCTGATTGCTTGTCCAAGAAAACACTCAATCGCCTGGGGGAACTCGCTGAAATTGTTTGACTATTCAATGGGATTCATTCCTCACTCACTCTCCCATTCAGGCACTCGCCATTCACGAGTCATCGACCTTCGAAATGAATTCGTTCACGTATCTCCTGTATTATACACCGAACCCATCTGGGGAGGGAAACTAGAGGTTACTCGTGCTTCCTGTGTGTTAGAAAAGGCTTGAGAGATGATAGCCGTAACACCCTGTGTGTAAACCCCAGTTACAACGACGGAGTGGTATTGGCAGAAAGATATTACAGAGTGGTATTGGCAGAGCGGTCGTGAGGAAACCCCACGCCTGGTAACGAATCAGTTGTTGAACTGTGGGAGAGAGTTGGGTTGCTTGATAAACCTAGTGAAGGCTATAGTCTCAATGAAATAGTGACTGGACCTTTCTATGCCCATCCTGGAATAGAACTGGAAGGGAAGGTTCCTTGAAGGAATGTGTAACAGTGAAGTAGGTCTTCCTTGTGTTGGATGTGGTAGGTATTGTGGATGCCAGGTCAACTGAGTGCTTAGATGCCTGCAGCTCTGTGGTTGAGCTCACTGGTTTAGAAACGCCTTCCTTGTTGTCCCTGAAGGCTTGATAAACCACTATAGGTTGGCTTAGCATGGGTAGGAGCCATGGAATGCTTGATAAACCCAACTATAGACTGGTTTAGTAAGAGAATGGAGCCTTGACTGTGAGAGAACTTGTTAGCCCTCCTTAGTGGATACACTGCCCAGCTTAGGGGTGATCTCTCATCCGAAACAGTATAGGTTGGACAAAGATCTAAGGTTGGGTGGAATGTTGCTCTCACTTAGCCAGTTGCTTCGGAATTGAAAGATAAGTATTTCTGTTATAGTAAATGATGGTGTTTCATTGTTTTGTGATGAATGTTTGTGTATAATTATGGAACTGTGGAATGTATGTATATGAATGGTATTGACATGAAGTCATGTACAGGACTCAGTAAGAGGATGAGTTCACCATTGTACGTATATCTTATATTGCATGAGTTTAATGCCTTGTAATTCTTGCATATGATAGATGTGTTGATTAAACCTGTTTAATGCATTTTATATGTAATAATGAATGATAGTGTTTCATTGTTTGGAGATGAATGTTTATGTATAACTAACCCTGTGAAGGAGATGTATACTTACACCTGGTCCTTGGGAGAAGGAGAATCCTGGGAGTGGTTTCAGAAACCTCAATGGGTCAGATGGGAAGGAAGATCTTGGCAGGAAGAAGGTTGGAAGTGTCTAAGTGGAGATATAGACAGAACTTCAGAGAAGGAAATGGGAAGGTTAGATACCTCACCTGATCAGGGGACTCTACCATTGGATGGAGCTCTCCAAGATATTTCCAATAGTACCAACCTTGCCCCATTTGGATGCTGTAGGAAGGAGTTATGCCCCTTAGAAGATTTGATGAAGTTTCCCTTACAGAGGCAGGGTTCTGCATGCATGGTTCCACAATTGCAGGTTGCGGGTTATGGGATCCCCGAGTTCAAAATTATGCGTTTGGTATTCTGCAATTGCGGGATGCGAATTGCGGGATCAACTGTTGTGGGCTGTAGGATCATCAAGTTCAAGATTACGTGTTTTGGGCTTCCGCAATTCCACATCCGCAATTGAGGGATGCATATTGCAGGACCCACTGTTGCGGGTTGCGCGAGTGACCTCCTGCGGAAGTTGGAATTCCACATTTCCACATCTGTAATTGTGGGTTGTAGATTGCGAGATGTGTATTGCGGGATCCACTGTTGTGGATTGAAGGTTGTGGGTTCACAACTATGAGTTGCGGATTGCAGATCCAAACTCTCTTGACCGTGTGTATGGGCACTCAGTCGATGTTTTGGGAGAAAAAAAATGGATGACGGTCCCCAGTGGCCAGGTAGGTCGGTGGGGACGTGATAGCATATCTCAAAAGGATTCTTGAGGTTGCAGAGGATGAGAAGAGAAAATTGCAATTTCTCTTGGAACAAGTGGTGCAGGAACAAGTTGGAGAATGCTCCACTATAGAATCATGTAAAGTTCCATCCAAAATGAGGCCAACTTGTGGACATGGAAGGTGTATCAGTTATAGTTTGGAGAATATTAATACTTGCACATTTTCCAAATATTGGAGGACACTCATTTGGAAACAGACAACCAAGAAGAATTCTTAGAAGCTTGATCTTCATATGAGCTAGGGTAGAAGGAGCAGTTGGTCAAAGATCAGGAAGAGGACCAAGCATTGTCATAATTTTAAATAGGTTCAAGACCATACTAGATTTCAACAAGCCAGGATCTATAAATAAGGTATTTCTCACTAAGAATTTACACATAGATTTCTATAAATAAGAATAAATATTGAAGAAAAAACATAAGAGAGAGAACTCAATTGATGTAAACTTCCACTCTATTTTATTCATCAATACGATTACAATATGTAATACATCTATTAGAGATAATTCGAGTGCCTTGGAGGAAAGTTGAAAAGCTCACGTGGCAGGCTTAGAATAGCAAAAATCCCCCCATCTAGGCAACATCAAACTCCAAATCATAGAAATTGGTCACAAATTGGCTTAGTTGTCTTAGGTAGACCATGAATGACAAAAAGGCAGCAAGTTGGAGGTTTTTCAGGAGAAAAAGCAAGAAGGGGTTGAGGCAAAAGCATGCAAAATTTCCCAAATTCATCCTAGTGCATTTCTCATCCTAATCCATGTGAAAAGTAGGAATAAAGCTCGTTGAACTCACAAAAGCTAGATAAAAGAAGAATAAAGCAAGTAAGGTGCTTTAGCTCATAACAACTGCTTTAAAAGCTGGAACTAAAGCAAATCACGGTTCTATAGTGGATAAAATTGACTAAGGTGGGCCAACCAAGCACTAGGTGAAATAACACTTAGGAAACATAAAATAATGTTTAAACTAAGTTATAGATGGGTAATTATTCTAACACCCCCCTTAAGCCTAACTTATGTGAGTGAAATATCAAAATAAGGGCCCAACCAACAAAGGCTTATGGTCACCCTTTACAATTTATTATGTCCATGTATGCAAGGAAAGAGAGAAAACCACTTGGGAAGAAAATTCCCCCTAAAAAATGGACATGAAATACACCATAATAGTCTCCCCAAACTCCAAGCAGGTGTGAACTTGGTCATGATGTCTAGAGGAATATTATTCTTGGGAAGAAGTGGAATGTGGTGCTTAACTGAATTAGGAACATAACTAGCTGCATGGTGGATGTAACCATGTAGAACAACTGAGATCCACCGATAGTAGAGAGAATACAGGTGCTCACCAGAATTGAAATTCTCGAGATCAGGTCCAAATGAGACTTGAGATTGTTAGGAACCTATGTCAACCCTTCTCTTTACTATGTTAGTATATTGTTGTTGGACGCATATGCTTTGTAAGTCTTCCCGTAGTATTTGTTGATCTGTAGTTTATATTAGCCCATAGTATTGACCCATAGTATTGGACGCATATGCTTTGTAAGTCATCCCGTAGTATTATATGTCCCATGGTTTTGACTCATAGTATTGGGCATAGACTTAGTATATAAGTGTGTGTTGAGGTCATTTAAGGCACCATGAAGTTAATTGTATTGAGCTTGCTCAAAGGAGGTTTCCCCCTCGAAGTGGCCCATGATCAATATAAAAGTGATTATGTTCTATTATTTCTGATATCTTGTGTATTTGCATTAATTAATTATTGCAGGTTCATCACATCTGGTATTAGAGCACTTTCTTGGGCTCGCTGGGTGAAATTTATGCCAATTTGTTTTTCGCATCTGTTGCAGGTTCGGATTTGGGAATAATCCTTATCCGCTTAACTGTGGGAAGTACTTGGGCATAAGCCCTAAAAATCATTGTGAGGAGTACCACAGGAACCTTGAAGTAGCTGGCCCATTGAGAGGACCTGCCAGCGAAAAGGGCAACGACCCCTACCTGATTGACTAGTTTCCACCCGTGAGGTAAACCAAGAGCTGTCGTTTGTGGCAAAGCGGTTATCAGTTTTACCTGAGCCGTGGAGTGAGGGGTACTGACCCAATACGCAAGCTGTCAGACAACATTGGTGGCCGAGTGAAACCTATGAACTGTTAGGAATCCGCACATACCTGGGGTCCATATCTATTTTCAGTTGAACTGTTGCCGATCACTTCCGCTCCAGATGCAACCGTTTCAGATCTATTCTGAAAGTCGTTCTAGATCCAGTCGCCGTTTTAGATCCAACCATTTTCGATCCCTTCCACGCTGTTGCATCTTTCATTCCTGAGGACCCTATCCCCAATTCCCCTTCCCAAAGCCCGAAATCCCACATTTGTCTATTTTTAGGGTTTGCCATAACTTCCTCAGATTTCACCCAATCACCTTCAAATTTTACCACAGAACTCCTTTCTGAATTTTGCTTCTTTGTCCCTCTTTGCCAAATTTTCTCATTCTATCACCCCGCTTCTGAAATCCCCCTTTTTGCTTTCTTGTCCTTTCGACATTGTCCAAAATCTATTCAAACCCCAATTACCCATCAGATTGTTTCCCCAATCCAAATTTCCCTTTACTAAATCAGCTTCTGTTTGTGTTTTTCTACCCATTCCACCAAAAAAATAAAATAAAAAAACCCTGGTTATGGTTGTCACCCGTGCAGGAGCAAACACCATGGAGGAAGCACTTGCAGCCATCCAAACCAAACTCCAAGATCTGGATGAAAAATTTCTCAGCCTCCATCTTCAGCATTCAGCCATGAACAATAACCGACAACCGAAATCTTTTGCAGCCACCGGGTTCTCTTCTTCCAGCAATTTTCGTGGGCCGAAGCTTGATTTTCCTCGCTTCAATGGTACTGATCCGACTTGATGGATATACCGAGCAGAACAATATTTCAGTCTACATAATACTTTTGATGTCCAGAAAGTTCCACTTGCATCCTTTCATTTGGAACAGGAAGCCCTTCAATGGTACCGTTGGTACATCAAAGCTCATCTCGAGCCAAACTGGACAGATTTTTGCCAACTCATTTTGCCACGATTTGGTCCTAGTGCTTTTGATGATTTCACAGGAGCACTCACTAAACTTCACCAAATTGGCACAGTGAGAGAGTATCAGACAAAATTTGAGAAATTGGCCAATCACACAGAAGGATTGTTTGATGAATTCTATAGGATTTGTTTTATCAGTGGTCTCAAGGATGAAATCCGCTCAGAGGTCAAAATGTTTTGTCCCAACACAATGATGGAAGTCCTAGGGTTGGCTAAGCTGGCTGAGGACAAGATCGCAGCTCAACAACGCTCCAAACCTACCTTTGTTCCCTTCAGAAATATGGGTTCCCAATGACCTCCCATCACGCCTTCTCCTCAACCAACTCCTATCAAGCATTTGTCTGAAATAGAAATGTAGGCACGTCGAGAAAAAGGGCTTTGCTATAATTGTGATGAGAAATTCACTCGGGGACATAGATGTGTTCGACAAAAGCTCTATCTCTTGGATGTGGATTCTCCGCATGCCTTAGAACTTGGTGAAGAAGCTATAGATACAGTAGATGATCAGGTCGACATTCAACACCCGCCTGTTGACACCCCATCTCAGGACGACCCACTCGAGATCTCTCTCCATGCTGTAACCGGCATCACCACCCCACAAACAATGCGGGTCAGGGGATACTTCAAGAAGCTCCCTCTTACCATACTCATTGATTCTGGTAGCACTCATAACTTCATTGACCCTCGGATTGCCAAACAGGTTGATTGTTTTGTCCATCCTTGCTCCAAATTTGAAGTCATGGTTTCCAATGGGGGCACCTTACCTTGCAAGGGGAAGTGTCACAATGTGCGTATCTCTATGGAAGATTATAACCTACGCTCTGACATGTTTTCCTTGTCCTTAGACGGATGTGATGTGGTTTTGGGCGTTCAATGGTTACGCACACTTGGCCCCATCTTATCGAATTTTGCTGAACTTTGGATGTAGTTTAAAGTCAACGGGGCACAACAAAAATTTATGGGATTACAACCAGGGTCTCTCTGCATCATCAGTTCACACCGCCTGGAAACAATCCTTAAGAAGAATTCACATGGTGTCATCGCTCAGCTCAATTCCATTCAGATGCACCCATCAACAGTCTCCACTACTTCCTTGGATAGATATGCAGGTATCTTTGCTGAACCAATGTGCTTGCTGCCTTCAAGAGACCTTTCCGGTAAGAATTTAGCCACATCTACCTCTCAGCAGGAAATGATGGCTATTTTGCATGTAGTACAGAAGTGGTAGCCATACCTATTAGGGAATTATTTCTACATCAAGACTGATCTCCCGAGTCTGGAAAATTTTCTGGAACAATGGGTCTCCTCCCTAACACACCTGAAATGGGTTATCCAACTCATGGGTTATCCCTATGTGATCACTTACAAGAAGGGTAAGGACAATATGGTGGAAGATGCTCCTTCTTGCACAATTGATGACCCAGTTTCTCTTACAGCTCTTTCTCTGCTTGTTCCAAATTGGTTGCAATATGTTCAACAGGGCTCTCTCTTCTATGAACTCCATGCTTCTTCATCAACAAGGCACTGTGGGTTCTGCAAATGTATGACCGGGACCAATGTAACTTCTTTTGGCAGGGACTAAAAATGACAATTCAACAGATGGCGGCTGACGATGATCTTTCCAAGTCAACAAAGGTGAACCGACACTCCTTTCGGGATTGCTCAAACCCTTGCCCATCCCTACACAGCTTTGGCCAACTATTTCTATGGATTTCCTAGCAGCACTCTAGTGGTACAATACCACATCTCAAAGGACACCATATGAAGTAGTCTATGGAAAAAAACCACCAGTTCTTCTTCCATACACCCTTAGCAGCTCCCCAGTTCAAGAAATTGACTCGGTTCTTCGAAACCGCGATCAGATTCTTCTCATTATGCAGGACAATCTTCAGATGGCCAGAATTCGCCTAAAACAACAAGCCGATCAGTTCCGTTTTGAGCGCATTTTCCATGCAGCTGACAGGGTTCTTCTTCATCTACCGCCTTCCAAGCAATCCTCCTTGACACTCCAAAGGCGTTAGTGGCCTGAAATGCAACCCGAGGATGCTACCGGGGAACCACTCCTTCAGATTCTGCAGCAATTTCTCCAACTAAAGCTTTGAGGACAAAGCTTTTTCTAAGGGAGAGGGGATGTTAGGAACCTATGTCAACCCTTCTCTTTACTATGTTAGTATATTGTTGTTGGACACATATGCTTTGTAAGTCGTCCCGTAGTATTTGTTGATCCGTAGTTTATATTAGCCCATAGTATTGACCCATGGTATTGGACGCATATGCTTTGTAAGTCGTCTCGTAGTATTATATGTCCCATGGTTTTGACTCATAGTATTGGGCATAGACTTAGTATATAAGTGTGTGTTGAGGTCATTGAAGGCACCGTGAAGTTAATTGTATTGAGATTGCTCAAAGGAGGTTGCCCCTCGAAGTGGCCCGTGATCAATATAAAAGTGATTCTGTTCTATTATTTTTGATATCTCGTGTATTTGCATTAATTAATTATTGCAGGTTCATCACAGAGATTCTCCATCTTCAAGAGGAAATTCACTTGTCATCATGTAGTAGTGGATAGGAAGAAAGATACCAAGGAGGGTGAATGCATAATATCTATAATTTGATATATCCTTCAAAAATCCAATACCACACCAAAAGTTGAACCAAAATACTCATATGAAAGAGAGGAATCGTATTGCTCTCCAACTTCTTGAGAAGGCTCAAGGTGTGAATGATCTGCCAAAATAAGCTTATCATGTCACAATTTGAAGATTGATAGGTGAACATGATGAGAGATGGAAGGAGAGTTATTCTTCAAAAATGGAGGTTAGAATGTCTTCTTTGGATCAACTACATATGAAGAGGAGAAATCAAGGTTCTCATAAAATTCTATTGAAACTGGAGAAGGAACCACTTCAAGGAGACTTACACCATTCGAAATTATGTTGAGATTTTTGCAACTTGATCTTCAATACCTGTAAATCAAACTCTCTAAAATATTACACCGGAGGACTATTTGATCTATCTAAGCTATGAGCTCTGATTTAGTCAGTAGGCACATTCAATAGTGCATCACACTTGGGTACACCCCAATGGCAAGCCAAAGGACTCAAGGCAATTGCCCCAGGATTTTTGTGGTAACTCCATTGCTTCTGGTGTGTTACTGCAAGCAACTATGCTCCCTAAGATCTGATACCATGTCAGAATTCTAAATAGGTTCAAGGCCATACTAGAACTCAACAAGCCAAGATCTAGAAATAAGGTAGTCCTCACTAAGAATTTACATAGAGATTTGCAGAAATAACAAGAAATATTGAAGCACAAACATAAGAGAGAGAACTTAATTGATGTAAACTTCCACTATATATTATTCATCAATAAGATTACAATATATAATACATCTCTTAGAGAGAATTCGAGTGCCTTGGAGGCAAGTTGAAAAGCTCACATGTGGCAGGGTTAGAATAGCAAAAATCCCCCCATTTAGGCAACATCAAACTCCAAATCATAGCAAGTGGTCACGAATTGGCTAAGTTGTCTTAGGTAATCCATGACTGACTAAAAGGAAGCAAGTTGGAGGATTTTAAGGAGAAAAAACAAGAAGGGGTTGAGTTAAAAGCATGCAAACTTTCCCAAAGTCATCCCAGCACACTTGCTCATCCTAATCCATGTGAAAAGCAGGAATAAAGATCCTTGAACTCCCAATATGTATAAAAGTAGAATAAAGCAACTAAGGCTCTCTAGCTCATAAAAGCTGTTTTAAAAGCTGGAACTAAAGCAAATGAGGGTGCTATAGTGGATAAAATTGACTAAGGTGGGCTAAGCAAGCACTAGGTGAACAACTAACATAGGTATAATAGTTAGGAAACATAAAATAATGTTTAAACTAAGGTATAGATGGGTTAATTATTCTAACAGGCATCTCTCACATGCCCACATATCTAGAATAACCCAAATCCTTCTGGGAAAGATGGTGACAACAAGAGCGCTCACCATGTTTGTATGTAAATTTTGGATGTCCAAAAGTTCCTTAGTGGGGAGGAATGATCCAGGATCAATCAAGATTTAGAATTATTTAATGCTAATGAAAGTGGCACCATCACGAAGGGCTCGATGAGATCTTTTTGAAGACGTTTGTTTCGCCTCTAATGGACTACGGACGATAGATATATTAAGTTTCGAAGTCTCGGAAAAAAAGAGGAAAAATGGAAAAAGAGGTGCCACATGGAACCACTGGAAGGGTGACATGTGGCCTATATGGCGTTGACATGGCACTGTGCGATGACATGGCACACAGGCGGTGCATTAATCAAAATTGGATACATGGCAGGAAAACGAGTGACTTGGAACACAAGTGGTAGTATGTGGACTAATCATGTTTGGACACGTGGCATCGATTGCATAACTATACCAATGAGGGGCCACCATGTGGCAGCTACCAATTGGCTGCAATGATTAATGTGTAGTAAAATTATGGTGGAGGCGATGGGATTTGAGCCCATAAACTCCCATAGTCTATCCAAATGCCTTCACCATTTCACCTACATGTGGTTCTTGTCCATTATGTTCAAAGCTATTAGACTATCCAAATGCCTTCACCATTTCGCCTACATGTGGTTCTTGTCCATTATGTTCAAAGCTATTATTTAAACTTTATTAAAGTTTCACTTGGTGGTTAAAAGGAATTAGACTATCCAAATGCCTTCACCATTTCACCTACATGTGGTTCTTGTCCATTATGTTCAAAGCTATTATTTAAACTTTATTAAAGTTTCATGGTTCTTGTTCATTATGTTCAAAGCTATTATTTAAACTTTATTAAAGTTTCATTTGGTGGTTAAAAGGAATTGGCCAATGGGATTTGAACCTGCAACCCCACAAGTGGAACCAAATGGTTTGACCATTGTGCCAAGTGGAACTGTTGTTTTTTGGTGCTGTCACAAAGGCAACTTGTTATATACCATGGTTTTATTATAGTATATTCGGTGGGCGCCATACACCAAGGTTTCGGGTATGATTTTCATAGCCCAATGAATACCATGTAACAAGATTTGGAGCATACCATATTTGATGACAATGATTTGGCGAAGGTTTTATCCAGTGGATAAGTTGGTTGTCGAATACGCCATGATAAGTCATATGGACATGGTTTACGTGTTGGAAACGATTATAATCCAAGTTTAGTGAACGTTAAACCAACACTACAAGTTCCAATGACATGATTCCATCTTGTTATGGAATGATTATGGACCATATGTTATATTTGGCGGTGGTTTTTTTATTGTAACCACATTTTGTTTGGATTCCAAAAATTAGAAGTGGATGCCAGCCCACTTTGTTCTATATAAGCACTCTTACCATGAAGCAAAGGGAACAAGTCATTTAACGAGAAGTCACGATGTGAAGTCACAAGCCATGGAAAAGCGAGCCATCAGGGCCAAGGACGAAGTCAAAAGAGTAGGATGAGGATCAAATGGAGGCAAGCTTTCCCTTGCACATGGGTATTAACCTATGGTTTTGAATGGAGGCCAAGGCCCATTTGAATTCATGCACGAGTGGGTGTTCAAGCTTGGGTAAGCCATGATATATGGTTTCCATTCTTTTGTATGTGGTGATGCTATAGTTGCATGGATTTAATGATTTAATGGCCAATATATTTTATATTATAGTTTATTTTAAATCAAACTATTGTAAATTAATATGCCACTAACCTAAGGTTGGATTGAAGGTCCATGAAGGGAGTCTGAACAATTCATGTTGCACTTTTTATAGTGGAGTTTTGAGACCATAGAGTCTTCCACCAAGTGCATTTTGGTATTCAACATTGTGACTTGCCCATGTGCACATTGTTGTAGTGGTTTTCAAATACCATTGAAGTCTACCACTAGTGCATGTCGTATTTTCAATATGACTTGAAGAAGATTGAATGTTTCCATGTTGTAAAAGGTTCTTTTATCCACTCTTAAGGATGATGAGAGTGAGAGGCATTGTGTTTATTCCTAAGGCTTATTTGGAAATTCCTATTGTTGCGAAGCTAAGTTGCATTGAAATATTGTAAAATGTTCTTTGAGCCACTCTTAAGTGATGATGATAGTGAGAGGCAATGTATTTATTCCTAAGGTGTATTTGGAAACTTGTCCAAGTTTCATAATCTCTTTGTGACATGATGAGGCAAGTATGAACTTGCTTAGATCATGCGGATTGAGATCAATTGATCAACTACAACTATGCACTGATACAAGTGTCAGCCTTTGACATTCTCCGTCCGAAGAACAAAGGTGAAGGGATTGAAGGAGATTGTGTTTTTTCAAAGACAATTATTGTGAAAAAGAAGCATCTACAGGTTTTCATATTGATGCAAGTGTTGGTATTCGACATTCTTCGTCTGAAGAACAAAGGTGAAGGATATTCAAGAGAGTGTGGCTTTTCAGAGACACTTGTTATGCAGTCCAGACAATGAGTAGTTGGTAAAGAATTCTTGTAGGTGAAATCCATTTGTGATGTAATAATATTTTATGCATCTTATTCATCATATTAATGGATTGGTTTATAGTTGAAGCGGGCCCGAAGATGTAGCCATAAGAGTCTGGTGAACTCCATTATCATATGGGTGATCATTTATGTGCTTGAATTTCTATGCATTGTCATATGGTTGGTTATGTTTAAATATGCTCACAATAATAATTGTTCATGTTCACATGAAACATAGTTAATTAGTAAAAGGTCCTTATCGAATATTTTTGCTTGAGAAATTTCTCATAGAAATTTCGAATTAATGGGAATTTTTGTGATTCTCCTTTTTGGAAGAAAAGGATTGGTGGGAAATCCACCAATATTTTTTATGTACGCGCATGTATAAGGATGAAACTTGTTAAATTCCTAAATATGGAAATCATACAATGCTTATTCTTCCATGGGGACAAGCTTCCCAAAACTAGCAATAGTATCTTCGAATACTGACTCTGGGTTGGAGTCTTCACCTTGGGTGGGGATATAATTGTCATCAATATTTCTATGTGAATATTGAATATGAGAATGCAGTGATTGAGAGAGTTGTATTTCATCCTTTGAAGGTCCTCCTTCTAGTGCCAAAAAATGTTGATAGGGAAGAATTCCGTTGGTGTCAACATTAGGGATTCCCCCAAATACAAGGTCCTAATTGGAGATTTCATTGTTTAGTATGGGGAATCCATCTGGATTTTGAACTAGCATCCATTACTGGCTGTGAAAGTATTCTGATAAATTTAAATGCAAAATGAAAATGTATGTGCAACTAATCCTATATGCAATATGCAAATCTATTCTAACTAGCCTAGCCATGGAATAAATTCTAAGATGTTTGTGTGAAATCTAAGTTATAGTAGGACCTAGCTACCAGAGATTACCTCACAATTGAAAGAATTAGCTTACTATGCAAGATACAAGTGCAAGAAGAGTTCTGGAAAACAAATGATAAAAAACAATCACAAATGATAAAAAACCAGGAATATAAATGATCAAATATTAGATTCTATTAAATCTATCATATTACAATGAGATGTGATCTTCCTTATATAACATTTGGAAGAAATAGATTGCACTTGGAGTGTCCACACTAGGCTAGCTTATATTAGATCAAAATCTCCTTTAGGTTGACCAAATAGCTCCCAAAATAACCCAAACATGTATGAATTGACCATGTAAATGTTGGGTGAGCATGAGAAGTAATAATGAGGTTAACACATGTGGAGGAGGTGGTTGAGTGGAAGTTAGGTAGGCTAGGGTAGGCCAAAATAGCCAAAAGAGGGGCAAAAGACTAGGTTCAATGCATGTGCACCCTTGGTCAAACCCAGATCCACAAAACAGGGAAAGGAGGGTGCCTTAGGCATGGAGGTGGTAATAATTGCATGTGGTGGTCATAATGAGAGCGCCCAACAGCTAGTTTGACCACATTTTGGCCCATACAATGTGAGAACTTGTTCACACTTGCACCAACAACTTCTAACCAACTTAAAACAACTTCCTAAAAACCTAGGGATGTAATTATTAGCTAATTTAACACCTAATAACCATGAATTAATTAATGATTAAGGTACTAAGGTATAATATTGTTATAACACCCCCTCTCAATCTAGACTTGGTGGAATATAAAAAATAAGTCCTTGGCAACTAAGGCTCAAGTCACCTTTTACAACATAAAATTTATTTGTCCATGTAACAAAGGTAAGGAGGAAAACCACATGGGGAATAAAACCTCCCCTCTAAAATGGACATGAAGCACACCAAAAATAAACTTCTCCAAAACTCAAGTAGGTGTGAACTTGATTATATGTCTGGAGGAACCTTCTTCTTTGGAAGAAGAGATTGTTGCTCAACTAGTTCAGAAACATGAACAGTTGTATGATGGAGAATGTAGCCATGTAGAAAAACTTCAATAAACTGATGTGAGAGCAGAAGTGGCTGCTCATTAGACTTGAACTTCAGACTGAAATCAGGTCCAAATGAGTCTTGAGATGCTTGAGCCAAAAACTTTGAACCAAAAGTGGAGAAATCAACATTAAGCAAAACTGAAATTTCTTGAAACTTTGAACCCAAAACTATTATGGCAGCTCCAAGAATGATGAACAATAGTTCCAAATGATATTTGGACTTGAAATATGAACTAAAATCAGATCCAAAACAAGTATGACTAGGTCCAAGTGAGAGGAACAAAGGTTCAATGCATGCCAAGACAATGGCAATGTCCTTCTTCAATAAAATTGTGAAAAAATGTGTTAGTCACCATAGAGGAATAGGTAGAAGGATTTAAATCAGAATTGGTGAGTGAATTTGCAGACATATCAAACTTCGATTCAACCTTCAAATAATCCAAAATACTAGAAAATTTTGCACAATCATCTAGTGAAGTATGCAAAGGATCTTCAACAACTAGCTTATCATCCTCAAAATCAGCATTTGAAGAATTATTGGAGAACAATGATGAAATATGGATGGAGTGTTCTTCTTCAACAAAGGCATATTGAATGGATTCTCTTGGATCATCTACATGTGAAGATGAGAAATTAGAGTTCTCATGAACTTATACATCAATAAGAGAATGAGTCACTTCAAGGAGACTTTCACCGTTTTTACCTTGAGTTGAAATTTTTGCCATATCTTCAACAATAGCTTGAGGAAGTGTGCATGTGACCATGTAGGAAGTGAGAGGAGGCATGGGAACAAGGAGAGAGAATGAATGAAATCCATAATCTGATTTAGACTCCAAAATATCCAAAGAACCACAACTTTGTACATCAACAAACTCAAATGAATAATGCTTATCTTCTAGAGCAATAACTGATAGAGAATCCGTAGTAGAAGAAGTATGATGGGAGAACAATGACTGTAGAGATATTTATTCTTCAAAAATGGCTGCTCCATTTTCTGTATCTTCATCTTTTGTAATATATGATGTCTCTTCACATTCTACTTAATAGCATGTAGAGGAAGCATTCGAATCAAAGAGATCTATAACAATAGGAACTTGTGTTGAAGATTTTTCCATTCGATCTTCTTGAACAACTTCATCAAAGAGAGTAGAGGCCGAACCATAAGGAGGTAGAGCACATGATGAGGTGTCCATAGTCTCACTCAATGCACCATTCTTATTCTTATCAAGAGCCTTGTACAAGTTGGACCATAGCTCAAATGGATAGTCTGCAAAATCAATCAAGTAGTGCATGCATGGAGACATGGATAGACACATAGACCCGAATGATCTGTCACAATCATTTAGCCAATGATTTTTCTCTTCATAAGAATCTGGTTAATTCTCAACACCAATGGAAAAATCATAGAGACCTTGTCTCTTGAGATATGCACACATTTTAGGCTTCCACTCTGCATAACTGACTGGAGTAAGAAGAGGAACTTTCGAATCCATGTAGAAGTTGTTGTACCTGCAAAGAAAAATCTCAATACTCAGGAGGGGATCTACACTAACAAATTTGAACCCTGTTTGATAGTAGGTACATTCGGGAGAGCTTCACACCCTAGATATACTCCAATGGATTTCTCCAATGGCTTCAATGCAATCGTTCCAGGTACTTCTGTGGTTTCTCCACTGCTTCTGGCACACCACTAAAACAGTCTATTGGTTCGAATAATAGCTCCAAGAGCTCTGATACCATGTGAAATCTAAGTCACAGTAGGACCTAGATACCATAGATTACCTCACAATTGAAAGAATTAGCTTACTATGCAAGATACAAGTGCAAGAAGAGTTCTGGAAAACAAATGATAAAAAACAATCACAAATGATAAAAAATCAGGAATATAAATGATCAAATATCAGATTCTATTAACTCTATCATATTACAATGAGATGTGATATTCCTTATATATCATTTGGAAGAAATATATTGCACTTGGAGTGTCCACACTAGGCTAGCTTAGATTAGATCAAAATCCCCCTTAGGTTGACCAAATAGCTCCCAAAATAACCCAAACATGTATGAATTGACCATGTAAATGTTGGGTGAGCATGGTAAGTCATAATGAGGTTCAAACATGTGGAGGAGGTGGTTGAGTGGAAGTTAGGTAGGCTAGGGTAGGCCAAAATAGCCAAAAGAGGGGCAAAAGACTAGGTTCAATGCATGTGCGCCCTTGGTCAAACCCAGATCCACAAAACAGGGAAAGGAGGGCGCCTTAGGCATGGAGGTGGTAATAATTTCATGTGGTGGTCATAATGAGAGCGCCCAACAGCTAGTTTGACCACCCTTTGGCCCATACAATGTGAGAACTTGTTCACACTTGCCCCGACAACTTCTAACCAATTTATAACAACTTCCTAACAACCTAGGGATGCAATTATTAGCCAGTTTAGAACCTAATAACCATTAATTAATTAATGCTTAAGGTACTAAGATATAATATTGTTCTAACAGTTTGAAAACAAATAATCTAACATAACTTAAATATTATATTACGAATTAAGATTACTGGAATATCAATGTAAAAACAATCGTGACCAAACATTTATAGTAGTCCCTAATCACTAGTGAGATTTGAATTGAATGTTCACAAGTCTATAACCATACTAATAAAAGGGAAACCCAACACACATGTATTTTTTAGAGGACAAAGTTCAAAGTATAATTGTAAGGGATCTTGGCCTTAATTGATCAATTAATTACTATAACTACACTAACTAGTATTATAAATATGCTTATAACCATGACACTAGAAAATAACCAAATGTAACATGAATTTAAGTAATAAATTACTGAAAAGTACTTGTTTGTATGTCAAATTTGTCCAAGAATGTAGTAGTATTCCTGTAGAAACAAGATTTCACCTTGCTTTGATTCCCATAACAAAATATAACTTCCCTGTGAAATAGGAGCCTAACCAACTTCCTAGTTCCAAGAAACCTTCAGTTTATTGGCCCTTTGTGCTCATGACTCTAAGAAAAATAATGCACAATACCTCTGATAATATTGTGCCATGAAAATATTTCTTTCACCTCAAATCAAGTTACAACCTCTCCACAAGCTCTCCCCTCAACTCCTCTTCACCCTCTCTATTTATCAAATTTACATACACCTTTCCCCAAGTCTCCTCAACCACCCTCATTTATAGGCCATTAATTATCCCTTCAATATTTTAGGGAAAAATATAGGTAAAATAAAATAATAAATTGAATAACAAAAACAATAAAATATAATGAAAATGCTTTCTTGTCATGCTAGCTTATAAATGAAATTTGACATTTCCCCCCAAAATTTATGGCACCTCGCCATCCTATTTAATTCATCATAACAAAAAATAATGGAAGTCAAGGAAATTATTTAATGCTTCTATATATTTATATGTATTTAATAAATTCCCTACAATCATATATTAACCATTCATTTAGTAATTAATACAACAAATAATTATAAATACCTGCATGTGTACTAATTATAGACAATCACTATGTTTAATGCATAGTTCCTGTATGTTCTCATACAAGTATGCAATATAAAAATATAATAATCACAACATTTAACAATCATATTAGTTTACAATAATTCAATACAAGTGACACAACATACTCATATCATCACACATGATTAAAGCAATACTTTTAGCATGCAAAAATAACTAAATTGTTATAACTAACTCACAACATCCCTCTAAATTACTTCGAACCATGCAACCTCCCTAACCTACTTCCATATTCCACATCCTATAGTTTCTTCTATTGGAATATGCTAGAGCATCAACTATATTGACCTAAATATATAGAGAACCTGTAAGTGAAAGTGTTGACTATATCAAACGAGATTCCATATTAGGAAACATACAATCATCATCACACAACTTCGGGAGTGTGTCTCCACACATCCCTACCACAATATTAGGTTTCAAAGGATACACGGTGGGTAATACCTCCACCCTCCTAATATAACTAGGATTTACTCCCTATATTGAGCCATACTATGCACTTATTGTTCTTATAGTCACATTATGAAACAACCATTATGGGAAATTTATGCATCTTTTCGAAACCACACTTACCCACAAATCATAGTAGTGTCTTAAATCATAAGAGAAACTTTATAGTACACATTTTTTTATGATGTTAATGACATCCAATTGACCTTAATACTACAATCATTTTACTACTACATATCACATCATCATGTATGTTAGATAATTAATAACTTAAATACCATACATAACATAACCATTTAATGTGAAAATCATGTTATGTACTACTATCTAGGTAAACACCACTTTTTTATTGTAGCATTCATCACATCCATAGCATGAAACTTGAACTAATATCCATGTGTCTAAATTTCACAATTTATTTTAAATTTTCAAATGGAATCACATAGCTATCATCATGATGAGAATATAACAGTAAAATCATATGTTGTAAACACATAAATAGGTCCACACGTATACATATATAACTTCTATATTATTCTAATTGAGTCAAAATAGATATTAAGTGAATGGATTAACAAGATGAGTAGAATTGGATTTATGATTGACAAAGGCCAAAATATGGGGTGTTACAACAATCAAACATTATTACAACATATTTCATGAGCATAAAAACCATAGAAACAAATAGTATCTCCCAATAAAATATGGCTACCAATGGCTTCTCCTTATGTTCTATCTTCTAAAAAATGTTATATCGAAAATTGTACAAGAAAAATCCATGTCTTCTTCTAATTACCTTACACTTATAATAAGCTTTGGGTAATTGTATTCATAGTCACCCCCTCAAAATCTTGACCTTCCTATTGTCTACTTTTACTTCAACAACCCTTCTAATTCTTTTTTCCTCATTAGGCCTACTCGATTGGGGACCAAGCAAATACAATAATGTACATAAAACTTGCAAAATACTTTTTAAATGCTAGGTGGATGGTGGGATCCCTTTTTCCATGTATGCATTCCACTTGCTATGATAATAAGAGATCTCTTTAATTCTATGAGAATATGGGGGATTAAAGAAAAACTCATGATCTATCATATCATTTGATATGGATATAAGGTTCTTACTCATGGGAATATTGCATGACTTAATGAAGATGACATCCTTGGAAGTCTTTTCCATAAATTCCATCAGATTTCCATCAGTCATACTAGATATTCCTTCAATAGTTAGCTAGCTATATTGGTTTATGTTAGTCACTTTTTCATTCCTTTTATCAAATGGCTTAGCATAATCCTAATATACAAATGAAGGAAAGTACAATTCTTAATAACTTTTACAGTAGCATGGAAGATGTCTTGATATTTATCCAAATTTGCACTTATATCTTTCTCAAGATTACTTGTGGATTTTCTATCATTATTTGTGGCTTTATAATACTTTTTATCTCCTTTGAGATGATTTTAGGAAACTCGAGAGGTGCATATGTTACTGATTGTTGTCATTCAATGATTTTGTCAAGACAGTATTAAGTCACTTCCAACTCCATTCCTTGATATTTAGCTTGTTTTGTCATATCCTTCAACTAAGTTATTGTGCTTTGTAGAGTTTGAAATTGTTCTTGGAGTTGCAATTGTGCATCATACACGTCACTATACATGTTTTGTGTAGAGGTCATAATTTCTATTATTCTTCCTTTCTCCACATGCAATTTTTCTTTCTCTTATTTCAAAGATTCATTCTTATTCTGTAAAGTCATTACCTCAACCTTCAAAGAGATTATTTCTCTTTTGTGACTAGAATTTATTTAACCAAATTAGTGACATTCAATTCCATGAGCATAGCACCAGAAACATTCACAGAGGCTACTGTTATTGGGTCTCTTCCCACCCGAGTAAAGACTAACACTTCTGTTGTGACATCCATGAACTATTGTTTTGATATTGTAAGTGTTTTTTGAGTTTGTTTTACTATTTGTTTCCTTTTGTTGTCAAAACGTAGGAGCTCAGTGAGGTGACTAAATTATCCTTCGAAGGTGTAAAGCATACCAAACCAATATCTAGTAGTGGTAAGTGTCCTCCAATCATTTGGATGATGGAGGTGCTAGTACCATCTTGCATGGTATTTAGAGTCCTGGGATCATTCGACATATTATCTCCCCTTGAAAATTTTTCTTCTCTGTCTGAATTATACCCTTGCTCTTGACTATATTTCTCTTTCTTCTTCATGATCCTTAGCTTCCACTTTTTTCCTTATTTCATATTTTTCATCTTCCTAGCTTTTGGTAGCTTATTCATATGATTTTATCCTAGCTTCCTCTTCTTCTTTCAACTTGTATTCTTCTTCCTCTTTCATATTAGATTCTCTCCTTTCTTTTTATTTATTGCTAGCTGCATCATGTTTTCCTTTTCCTGATCATTGAGAAGATTCTTGCAATGACTGAACACTTATGTAAATGTTGTCATCCTATATAACCTTAGGTGTGTAAGGATAAATGTTTCATAGTTCTTTTTTACCACTTTAAGTGGATCATTCTTAGATCATTCCTTCTAAATATTTTAGAATTGAAATGGAAGGAACCTAGATCCATTATTTCCTAACATGCATCCTTAACTGATTCTATGTTATAATTTCCAACAACCAGGGGTAGTGGAGGCCATATGGATTTATTTATTTCCAATAAGGTTGCTCCAACCCCATTGATGTATGTCTTCTATGCAAAATACATTAATACCACATAATTAGTCACATACTCGGGGATGATAAGAGGTGGTTGGGAGCATCCATATATACTCAAATATGCATGATATTTTGTGAGGTACCAATGACCAATACCAATTAATGCCTCGAATGTAGAATCCAACATGCAATTTTCTAGTTATTTTTGGATTAGTGTGTATAAATATGTTATGATATCCTTGCAAATATTTTGATAGATGCTGGTATATTTGTGCTCCTACAACATTTTGTAGTATATATGGACATGTGGCTCAGTGCATTTCCAAGTGGATCTTAACCCCTGGAAACAAATATGTAGCATGTATGATGTCTAATATATACAAAAAAATTGGCTTGCACTTGCATTGGGTTTGTTGCTATTAGAGACACTTGCCTTAGATTTGTGGCTAATATTGATCCATAGTTAAAAGTATATAAGTGGGTTATGGTGTGCAACAATGATACCCATGCCTTGTAGAACATGGAGGCATATTATTCTCTGTACAGTCAAGCCAATAACATACCTACGATGCAATAAGAAGGCCTTGATATCTTCATGGGATAGGGACCACATTTTTCTATGGATTTGAACCTTTTGTACCCCATCCACCAACTTCATATGGTTATATGGATATCTAATTGCACGTGGTCTATCCATTCATCTTTGAGATGTATTTTTTCTATTGGGAACACATAATAAATATCTAATATGTATGTGTGGAATGTTGTGATGGCTTTGGTCTTGTTTTCATTGATGATTGGCCTATATTCGATGTTTAGCTTGGGAAAAATCCAAGAAATTAGCTTAGTACATGGAAATATGGCTAGTTGGGCTTCTACCCTTTGTAGCTATGATTTTTGGATGTTTTTGTAGACACCCATGTCGTCTTTGTCTTCAATTGGGATACTAGGAAAATTCTGATTTTTGAAGTTCTCATAGATCTCACCCCATTTAAATGAAGATTCTATTGTCATCTTTCTGCTTGTGTTTCCAAAGCATGTATTGAATTCTTTCCTCTTTTAAGCAAGATACTTGCTACACTTGCCATTTTTTCTTGTACTCACGTATGCCATAATTTTATCCTGTAAATCAATGCTATCATCATCATAGATGATTAGTGTATATAGGAAACATAAGGAAAACATATTGCAATGTTAAGGAGATACAATAACCCATATACTTGGTCATGTACGAAAGTTCCTAAATTTAAAAAAATTTCCTTCCTAGAGAAAAGCTAAGAAAGTACATCCTTTCTAGATTAATGGCTTGCTTGTACAGTTTGGGGAAGAATTCCGTTTTTGTGTATGGGTAGATTGTAGGAAAAAAATTATTTGAAAATGGGAGGTGTGGTGGACTATCTCATTTGAGAGCATCGCATTGGGATGAATTCTTGCTTCAAATGGTATTGATATGATCAAATTAGGAGATGTAAACTACTGGGGTTTTGGAGGTGATGATTATCGGGTTCATGGTTAGAAGATTGATCCTGAGTGTGCCAATTTTTGTAGGGAAAGGAGGGGTGACTACAAGAGAAATGATGTGCGTAGTGATTAGGAAAGTTGATACTTTACCAACCAAGGCTTACTTTTCATCTAGTAACCAAACCATGTGCAATACCTTCTTTTATTAATTGGAATATCATGATCTTGCTTGGTTTGTATCCTAAATAACTAGATGTTGCAGGCACACAACCAAGGAAGTATGATGTGAATGACAACACAAAGCCAACAATGGGAAATTAAAAAATAATGACATATTTTCCTTCGATGATTAGAATCAACACAAACCCTATTCTTGGAAATATAAGGTGAGGGTAAAAGGGATGCCTTAACTATGGTAATTTGAAAACTTCCACTATTTAGGGGGGGGGGGGCGATGGAAAAGAATACCATTCTTTGACATAAAGGGGGGATAGTTCCACCATTCTAATTTTACCAAATTATTTAAACAATACTAGACAATTAAAATGATACATTTACAATTCACATGGTGGATGATCAATGGTAGATCCAAATGGTGGTTACCATTCTTGGAAATTATCTCAATACCATGGTTTCCAAATGTGAACAATGACCCTAACCATATTTTTGAAATCCTTATAAAAGAGAATGAAACTTGTAGTCTCTCATATTTGTGCCTTTCCTCCCCCCTTTTCCTATCATCTTTATTCCTTTGTTAACTTTTGTTTTTCTGTTTGGGTTGTGTTACGTTGGTGAGAAAAAGAGATATCCTATCGAACACATTAGTGAGGAAAATACTTTCTTTTATGGGTGTATCAGCATGTAAACCCATTTTATCCTCGATATATCATAAATAATGGTAATTTGAAAGACGAGTTGCATGCAATTGACACCGATATGCAAGTTATCAGTGAAACAAAGAATTTTGGAGAATATTAGATCGATAAGGGATAATAATTTTATTTTCGAGTTAAATCACAAGAAAAATAGCTTCCGAGCTTTCGAAATTTAGAAAAATTCATTTCCTCACCGATGTATCGACAAGGATAAGACTTTCCTTGGCCGATAGATCTGTGAGGAAATGCAATTTTTAGAGTGACATTGTGTCAAAATATGATTTTCTCCACCAAAATTTCATTGAGACAAATCCTTTTCTCCATCAACACTTTAGTGGAAAATATGTTTTGGGTGAAAAAAAGTCTAAAAAAGTGTTTTGTGAAGGAAAAGTGCCCAGGAAAGGAATTTTTGAAGGCAACTCTAAAACACTTTTAAGTGTTTTTTACATCTTATTCAAGGTTACTCCAAAGGCTTATTGAAATGGATAAAACTGATATCTTAAGAAAAAACACCAGAATTGATAATTAAATGTAGTTCTTTCACCTAAGTTTTTCCACTCATACGGGCTTGAAGTTTTGCAATGGATTCAACTAGAAAAACTATATGATACATCAGGGTCTTCTTACTCACTAACTACATGAAACATTATGATAGAGATCAAGGGGAATTTGATGAAACCATTTTTAAAAATGCATCATCTAAACAATGATACACTGACTACTCAATGAATTGCTCAATAAAAACACACCAGGTAATAGGGGAGAGTGCATTTCGGTAATTAATCATTGATTCATTAAACTAAGGGCTTGCCCCAAGTTACATGAATTATGGGGGTTTTTGAGGGCCCAACAACATGTGAGTAGTTATTATATTCAATGGTTATGTTGGGTGTGTGAGCTATGTCAAAGAAAACACCTAATATTTAATTATCGATCGAGGTTGGTAATCTTAGAGTTGAGGCAAAGCATATGCTAAGGTAGAATGATACCTAAATTTCGGTTTGTCAGACCTTAAAAGATTTAATAAAGAAAATATTGAAAGATCTTTCAAAATGAAAAACCGAGTCAAACTTCATAAAGAAAACAAAGAGACTAACTATACCTATCTAAACTACCAGATCAAAATAGTGTCCAACAATACTACTCTATTCTCCGATTAAACAATAGAGAAAACAAAAACAAATTATTAAAGACTACACTAAAGCATCTAATTCCATTCTCCTTGGGAATCTGAAGGAAGTATATCGAATGTAATGGGAACAGGGGTGAATGTATTGAAGTGGCTTTCAAAGGTAACAAGAAAACAAAATGGAACTAAATCTAATTTAACTTCTACAAATAAATGCAAGCTAAAGATTGTCCAACTACAATTAACTTTAAATATAATGACCTATCTCCTATTTATAAATGAGGAACTGGAAATTAATGGAGTCTAGAAGCAAGTAGAAAACTTGATAAAGATGTTTTACTCCTGAATTAAATCCTGTTCCATGAATCCATTATTAGCATGAGAAGAATAATCCAAGACTGAAGTGATTGGAGAATGAAATTACTAAGCCTAACCTAATGCAATAAACTGTACTAAAAATGAAAACTGATAAACTGTGTAATTGTAAAGCATTAATAAATCAAATATAAGAGAAGATAACTTGTAAACTATTAAAGCAAGTTTTAGGGGAAGAGAAAATAAAAACTAAAGAGAATAACAAAGCTTAATTAAAACTTCATACAAAATATAACAAAATCTTAATGACTGTTAAAAGAAATGCTGAAAGATATTACAATTTGAAAAACCTAAGAAACTAGATTCTAATTAAGCAAAATGATGCAAGAAGTATTAAGGTCCGAATGCCGGTTCGGATGACTGTCCGAATGATGGTCCGAATGCCGGTCCGGATGACTGTCCGAATGGAAAAACATTTTAAACTAAAGAGTGGAGAAGATGGGTTGGTCTTACCTACCAACTGGCTAATGCATATGAACCTACAGTGCAGGGGAAGCAATGGATAAGCTAGTTAAGAGCCAGAATGAGAAAAATCTATCTATGTTAGGAAACTAACTATTTCTATTTTATCTTGAAAACGAGACTAGAGTGTATCTAAGGCTAATATTCTGCTATAGAAGAGAAACTACAGAACTTTAGTCTATGAGCAGATCTAAGAGGTGAAACTAACTAGACTCTAAATTAACTAGGAAAACTGAATCTTTTAAATAAAACTAATTAAGCAACTAAATGAACTAAATGCAATCTAAACTACTGAAGCAACTGAATGAACCTAAGTGTAACCTAATCTATAAAGCAAGCTTAAATGAACCTAAGTGTGGCCGGTCACCATTTAACTTCTGAAAACATTTAATATAGACAACATCAAAATATACATAACATAAATAAATAAAACATCATTTACATAAACAACACAACATTAGTCTATATCACAGAACAAAAACATTATATACAGAGCAAATACATAAATGAAATAATGACATGGTTTATCTACAATAGAAAAAGACACTTTATATACACTGATGAAAACCACTGGTCGTTGAGGGGCCCGTCTCAGCAAACAGAGGCTGAGCCTTAATCAGTCAATCACCACACATGCTGATAAATTTCCATAAAACTGGGACATGAATGTATTAATAAAAAGATAGAGTTACAATGATTTAGTATCCATTTGCAGCTGAAAATATAGGCAAGTCTAAAGATGAAAAGACTGACTGACTAATGACTAACTCGTCTCTACTGTAGGGATGTCTATTTATATAGCGTTACAATGAAGAAAGCAAGTCGACCCTTTAGTGGTCGACTGCTTAATAACAGACTATCTTGAATTCCCCAAAATGGATCTGTTTAATAACTCGTGACATGCATAATCCAAGGGACGGCTCTGCTTAATCATTTCGTGACAGCTCGTAGCCAAAGAATGGCCTCGTAATAGTTCATGACAGCACACAGAGCTTTTCCCAAATTCCATGGCGTTGATCCTTCACGCAGTTGTTGAAGCATCAATGCTCCTTTGATGTAGGCAGAGGTGGATGTGATGTCGAGCTGAGCGCGCAGGAGAGAGGATCTTCCAGAACATCAGCTCACGTACCAACAGGTCCATGTCCCAAACAGAATCCATGTGGTGGTTTACTCTCTAACGGCTCGAGCATACCTCAACCATCGATTTCGCAGGTTGAATGCCAGGCTGAATGATGAGCTGAATGCGATTGGTCGTCCATAACTTCAATACGCGTCCAATTGAAGATTTGTTTGAGAGCCAAAACCTGTAAAACAAAATGTAATTACTAAACAAGCAAAATAAAGTTCAATAAACCATAATATAACAATTTTTACCCAAAATTCATGTGATGTTTAAATAAACGCGCACCTGCTCCATTTAACGGTCTAAATGGCAAAGAGAGTGACTTATTGCATAAAAAATGGTGAAAGTAATGCCAATCAGAGTGTATTTGATATTCAAAAATGGTGACAAAATGGACACTAACATTCCCCCAAACCGGAGATATGCCAGGTCCCACTGAGAAAACAGAGCAAATTTTTTTAGGAAGAAGGCCGAGCTGCGGTAGCAGCTGCCTTCGACTTAGACGAGGAAGTGATTTTAGCTCTAAAATTCTGGAGGTACTCCTTCAAATTGTCATGCTTCAAATAGAGAGAAAGGTTGGAGGCTGTTTTGGCGTCGTTTATATTTTCCACACATTTCACCTGACAACGCAGGTCCTTATTTTCTTGGCGAAGCCCAGCAATGATGTCTTCATACTTTACATTTTGGCTTCTTAGCTCTGCTACATCCTAGATTAGTCTATCCACCATCTGCTGGAGTGGAACAGAGACTTTTGTTAAGGACATAAGATCCTTTTGTGGGCTTGATCCCTTCAAAGATAATTCGGGATCAGCATATGTAATAGGTGCCTCAATGGCCTTATCTTTAGTATATGCAGAGGTAGGCTCCAAGACAGGTTCCTCAAGTAGACTGGTTGATAAATTAGCCAACGCGAGGAGAGGAGACTCAGGGATAGAGTCATTTGTTTGATCATCGAGATTATCCGGGTACATTGGCTCATTGACTATCTGATCAATGGACTGATCAATGGTCTGGTCGTCGGACTGGATGCTGGCCGGGTCGACTGTCTGGTCCCGATTAGCCATTCTTGAATTTGTGGGTATGAGTGAAAAGAACGAGGGTTCTGTGGATGTATCCTTGTGGACATGCTCAGGGGAAGATGCATGATCAGGGCATATTTCTTCGAGGGCATCCTTAGTAAACCTTACAACCTTGGCAACCTTTTCTTCCTTAGCAGGGTTTTGGGCTGGCTCATTGCTACGGGTTAGGAAACGATGGCATTTTCGAGAAGCGGGAGATTTAACAGTGGGCTTCTTGACTAGGTGAGGGTTCAGGGTCTCAAAGACAAAAATTTCCCAAGTCTGACCCTTTTCTTCTAATTGATGAGTAATCAGGATTTTTATAAGGAAATGGTGATACAAACTGTTAGCAGGGTTAACAGTATTCTTTTGAACCTGGCTAGACATCTTTTCTAGGATTTTTAGGAAATAGAAAGGGAAATTTAGGGGTTGATTATTAACAAAGTGTGCCAATAATAAAAAATGACAGGCTTTGAAGACTGAAAACTTACCTTCATAGGTGATTAAGTGAATAATGACGGTTAATGGTTCAAGGTACTCGGGCCTAACCCATTCTCGATGAACTCCTTTTCCACCTTCAACATGCTGATACTCGTCCTTGAGGGAAAACTTATGAGCCGTTCATTGGAGGAACAAATGATTGTACCAACAGACACCTTCTCTGGGCAGCTTCGTAGCCGCTGCTATGGCTTCTTCTGTTACTGGGAAGGTAAGCTAGCCGACCTTGGCCATCTTGCCATCAAACCCTTTTGCAAACAGTAAGGAGATTTCATGGTCGTGACCGTCAAGGAGGCGAAGCAACGAACCCCATCCAACATGCAAAAATATCTCATGACAAGCCTTGAATTCGAAGATGTGGAGGAGATCCTGGTAGCTACCAGGTTCATGACGAGTTGGCATGATGGCTATGAGGTCGACGGATGCGGCTGGGTAGAGGGAATGCACGAAATTGCAGGGTTTGATAGGTTCAGGGTAGATGAAGAATGAGCAGAATGAGGCAGGGTTTACGTAGGGGGTAGGTTTAAAATAAGGGTCGTTTGAATGACTGGATGATCGTGGAGATAGATCTCACACATACGAGTGATACACCATAATTTGAGTTGCCTTGAGTCATGTGCCACCTTAGAGCTATGTAATTATGAATTTATATGGTTTGTAATGTATTCAAACATGTCCAAAGTAAAACTTTGGATAGGTTGAATATAAATTTTATGAGGGTCATAATTACCCAAGAAAAGATCGTAATGCTTTTAGTGCATGAATAATAAGTGGCGCGATAATTCCTTAATGGTGGATAAGAATCATAAGACAGCTCCCGAACTGTATGATTGGCCAATTTATTTGATAAGACAGAATGAGTATGCAAAGATAGCGTCTTAATTCGATCCTTATTATGACTAGTTAGTTAGATATATCAATAAAATCGAACATTTTAAATGTCTTGGCATAGTATTATTTCAAGTTATGGTTTCATTCAATACTCCCTTCAGATCGCTATTTATTTTCCTCGTTCATCAGCTTATTCAGATCGTCATTCGACCCTTCATTCAACCCTCCATATAGACCTTTGTATGAAAACATGTTTTGATGGATCTGGATGCTGCTGATTATGCAGAGAATTTTCCTGGAATTTATCAGTACACAAGAGATGTTGTAAACCTGCTTTTCTGGAACTTTTAAGTCACGTTCTTTCTTTTTTGTCTTTGATCAAAACAAGCTTCTTTATGCTTTTTGCATTATCCTAAAAACAACTTATTATTTTACCAGAGATACGTACTTTTTCATCAATAGTTAGAAAGTAAAAACGGTTCTGAATCTCCCCCAAACCGAAAATATGGCGTGTCCTCAAGCCATCAAAGAAAAATTAATTAATATTCAAATATTTTTAATTGAAAAATTTGCCAATAGATTCTAAAAATGCTGCAATAATACAATAAAAATAGAATATCAACTAGTAAAGATAGATGATTCAGATATGTACATTCATAAAAAAGAATACAATAGTGCTTAAGAGGATCATATGAAAAATGATAGAATAATTGTTGTAAAGAGATTGCCATAGGAAAACTAGTCATCCATGATTCATTGTAAATATTTCTTGTCATTCAAATAATATAGATAAGGTTCACTGTAGATTTCATGAGACTTCTATAGTTATGGGTCCCATTTCTAGGATAAACATATCCTAGGTAATGTGTGAATTAGATGACAGGGTCCAAGTCCAACTTACAACTATTCTCTAATGACAGTATAAATAACTGGCTTGAACATATGTTTATATACTCAGGGTTTTGATGAGATATGTGGATAGCGAAGCATTAAACAAACCTCTTTTACCTGATATTTCCCCACTACCAGCAGGCCTGTTCAGTACCTTGACGGGTTTATCTTGGTACCATGCAAGCATAGCCCCGCTGCCAGCAAGCCTGTTCAGTACCCCGATGGGTTTACTTGCACTTACGGAGCTTCCTTATTTTTTAGATATTACTTAGCATGGACCTGTTTCCAGCAGGCTTGTTCAGTACCCCGGTGGGTTTGCCTTGTATAATGATATATGTGTATATTTCTGTAAGGAAGCTGGTTGGCACTAGAGTGTGCTAAGCCTGCTAAACACATAATTCAAAAATTTCAGAACAACCCTTTGTGAGTAAATTTTTGTTAATGATGGCCTAGATTATAGATCATGTCAAAGATAATAACCTAAAGCTATTCTTCAAATTTTCTATCTATCTTCTTCATTAAAAAGTCAGTAACGTTCCCCACAAAAATAGAAATGTCATTCCCTTTTGAGCTACCTTTTCAAAGATGCTTTGAGAGACAAGTTTTGATAATGAGTCTAGGCTGACTAGTAGTCCATAGGTGTAAGATAGAGTTTTTTTGAAAATCATAGAAATTGAAGTAGGTTCTTAAGCAACTATTTTGATAAGGAATCATAAATGTACGTGTATGAATCAGGTACCATATGTAGAATCACACAAGAAAGTGGTTAAGGATGACACTTTCAATTTTCAATTTCCAACAATAATCAAAGAAGAAAGAGAATTTATAAGTATGTATGTACAAAAAGAAAGGAGAAAGAGTCTTCCTGTTTTAATTGGAAAAATCTCATAAGTTTGATCATACCAATGAGCTTCCTGTAAATGCAATCAATGTTAGAAATGACTCTTTGTTATTGAAAACAAAAACATATTTACATATATATACCAATGAAGATAACACAAAATAATTCAAAGACCAGGAGAAGGAGGAATGACTTCCTCTTCTACCAGCTTTATCTCTTTCTGTTGGAATACATTCTGCACAAAATTTTGTTTAGACATTGGTTGATGATAAGGTCTAAGTCTATGTCCGTTTACAACAGGGGAGATTTGTGAATCATCAGTTGTTTTGACTTCTTCATTCTCTTCTTGGATAACAACTGATGAGTTGGGATCATCTTGCACAACTCTTCCAAACCGCAGTTGAATCTCGTGTATTGGTGTGGTTGCAACGAGATATGATGGAAGAGATAACAACCCGATGCTATCAAAATCTTGGGTTGATTTATGGTTAGAATTTAGTATCGATTGTGCCGATGATATTGTAGGCTTTGGAGGATTCTCATCCTGGAAATGGTGAGTTTGATTTGGGATAGGGGGTAGTGAAGGAGGTACAAATCCAGGCAGAAGTTGCTGGATATTAGGTGGGTAAGGGTGGTTAGGCATAGGAGGAGGTGGTTGAGTATAAGCTGGTCTTCTCCCTCTGTGTGGCCATTGCTGTTGTTGAGCATTCTGAGGAGGATACTGTGGTGGCCAATTCTGCCAACCTAAAGTGTTCCATTGTTGAGGAGGTAGATAAGGATAGGGTGGAATTTGTGATGGACCTTGATACGATAGTTGAGATCTAGGTTTCCAAGGCCTCCTAGATGGTCCATCAAAGTTTTCACTTTTGTATACGGCTTGCACTCTAAGAAATGATGGACAATTATCAGTTGGATGTTTTTCTGTACCAAGGTGACAAACTGGGGCATTATTCCCTGGACATCCTTGTTGAGGATGTTCAATCCTACACCTAGGATAGAAAACACTCATTGCTTCCCACTCCTCATCTTGCCTCCTTTTAGCTTGTAGTGTATCTAGTTGAGAACCTATTGTTTCTAGGATATCTGATTTAAAGTTTTCTAATAGGTTTTCCAATTCTACCCTTGTAACTCCACCGAAACCGGATGTATTTTATTTTAGGTTCCTAGCATAAAATTCTCAAGAGTGTCTTCCACTTCTCCCTATGATCCGAGAATAACTCCCATAAACACGTTCTTCATTCTCCATGAAGATTTGACTGCCAAGAAAAAAAGAATATGGGATGTCTGAGTGTTTTGAATCTTCTCCTTTGAGTTTCTTCTTTGTCTAGGTTCAGTCTCTGTATGAGTTTGGGGTTCTCTTTAGTGGACTTTCCTTATCTTTCTGAATGAGACTATTCCCTTTGGGTTTCTTCCAATATCTTTATGCTAATCTAGAAGATGGGGTGGCACACTCCCCATATAGGTCAGTGGGAATTTTTAGTAGGGATTTCTAAAACCTATTTATGAAAACAAAATTACGACTAAAATAAATTCTAGCTGTAAAACTACTGTTGCTAGGTTTTGGGGATTCCTGTTATAACAGATGCACATGATCTTACCTCTCGTCTTACCGCTCACCCGCCACCAGCCTATCAAAAAGAAAGAAATTCAAATCTATCCCTACGAGAAGGTTCTATCTATTTGCAATTAAATCCTACCTATCTATCTACAACTCCCCGTCAATGGTGCCAAAATGTTGGGTGTGTGAGATATCTCAAAGAAAAGACCTAATATTTAATTATTGACTGGGGTTGGTAATCTTAGAGTTGAGGAAAAGTATATGCTAAGGTAGAATGATACCTAAATTTCGGTTTGTCAGACCTTAAAATATTTAATAAAGAAAAGATCGAAAGATCTTTCAAAATGAAAAACCGAGTGAAACTTCATAAAGACAACAAAGAGACTAACTAAACCTATCTAAACTACCAGATCAAAATAGTGTCCAACAATACTACTCTATTCTCCGATTAAACAATAGAGAAGACAAAAACAAATTATTCAAGATTACACTAAAGAATCTAATTCCATTCTCCTTGGGAATCTGGAGGAAGTATATCGAATGTAATGGGAACAGGGGTGAATGTATCGAAGTGGCTTTCAAAGGTAACAGGAAAACAAAATGGAACTAAATCTAATTTAACTTCTACAAATAAATGCAAGCTAAATATTGTCCAACTACAACTAACTTTAAACATAATGACCTATCTCCCATTTATAAATGAGGAACTGGAAATTAATGGAGTCTAGAAGCAAGTAGAAAACTTGATAAAGATGTTTTACTCCTGAATTAAATCCTGTTCCATGAATCCATTATTAGCATGAGAAGAATAATCCAAGACTGAGGTGATTGGAGAATGAAATTACTAAGCCTAACCTAATTCAATAAACTGTACTAAAAATGAAAACTGATAAACTCTGTAGTTGTAAAGCATTAATAAATCAGATATAAGAGAATATAAATTGTAAACTATTAAAGCAAGTTTTAGGGGAAGAGAAAATAAAAACTAAAGAGAATAACAAAGCTTAATTAAAACTTCATACAAAATATAACAAAATATTAATGACTGTTAAAAGAAATGCTGAAAGAGATTACAATTTGAAAAACCTAAGAAATTAGATTCTAATTAAGCAAAATGATGCAAGAAGTATTAAGGTCCGAATGCCGGTCCGGATGACTGTCTGAATGACGGTCCCAATGACAGTCCAGATGGAAAAACGTTTTAAACCAAAGAGAGGAGAAGACAGGATGGTATTAACTACCAGCTGGATGATGTATATGATCCTACAGTGCAGGGGAAGCAATGGATAAGCTAGTTAAGAGCTAGAATGAGAAAAAGCTATCTATGTTAGGAAACTAACTATTTCTATTGTATCTTGAAAACGAGACTAGAGTGTATCTAAGGCTAATCTTCTGCTACAGGAGAGAAACTACAGAACTTTAGTCTGTGAGCAGATCTAAGCGGTGAAACTAACTAGACTCTAAATTAACTAGGCAAACTGAATCTTTTAAATAAAACTAATTAAGCAACTAAATGAACTAAATGCAATCTAAACTACTGAAGCAACTGAATGAACCTAAGTGTAACCTAATCTATAAAGAAAGCTTAAATGAACCTAAGTGTGGCCGATCACCATTTAACTTCTGAAAACATTTAATATATACAACAACAAAATATACATAACATAAATAAAAAAACATCATTTACATAAACAGCATAGCATTAGTCTATATCACAGAACAAAAACATTATATACAGAGCAAATACATAAATGAAATAATGACATGGTTTATCTACAATAGACAAAGACACTTTATATACACTGATGAAAACCACTGGTCGTTGAGGGGCCCGTCTCAGCAAACAGAGGTTGAGCCTTAATCAGTCAATCACCACGCATGCTGATAAATTTCCATAAAATTGGGACAGGAATGTATTAATAAAAAGATAGAGTTACAGTGATTTAGTATCCATTCACAGCTGAAAAGATAGGCAAGTCTAAAGATTAAAATACTAACTGACTAATGACTAACTCGTCTCTGCTACAGGGACGTCTATTTATACAGCGTTACAATGAAGAAAGCAAGTCGACCCTTTAGTGGTCGACTGCTTAATAACAGACTATCTTGAATGCCCAAAAACGGCTCTGTTTAGTAACTCGTGACATGCATAATCCAAGGGATGGCTCTGCTTAATCATTTCATGACAGGTCGTAGCCAAATAATGTCCTCATAATGGTTCATGATAGCACATAGAGCTTTTCCCAAATTCCACGGCGTTGATCCTTCACGCAGTTGTTGAAGCGTCAATGCTCCTTTGACATAGGCAAAGGTGGATGTGATGTCGAGAAGAGCGTGCAGGAGAGAGGATCTTCTACAACATCATCTCACGTACCAACAGGGCCACGTCCCAAACAGAATCCATGTGGTGGTTTACTCTCTAACGGCCCGAGCATACCTCAACCATCGATTTCGTGGTTTGAATGCGTGGCTGAATGATGAGCTGAATGCGATTGGTCATCCATAACTTCAATACGCATCCAATTGAAGATTTGTTTGAGAGCCAAAACCTGTAAAACAAAATATCATTACTAAACAAGCAAAATAAACATCAATAAACCATAATATAACAATTTTTACCCAAAATTCATGTGATGTGTAAACAAATGCATACTTGCTCCATTTAACGGTCTGAATGGAAAAGAGAGTGACTTATTGCATAAAAAATGGTGAAAGTAATTCCAATCAGAGTGTATTTGATATTCAAAAATGGTGACAAAATGGACACCAACAAGTTATAAGGAATATTTGTTAAAGAGGTTAGTTGTAAGAGGTTATGATTTTTGGGATATAGGTGTTATGTATTATATTGATTATGACTGATAAGGAATAAGGGGTTATATGGTTCAAGAGTTGAGAGTTATACAAGTCAAAAGTATCATAGATGATAGAGGTTATAATGGTTATATGGTATAAGGGTGAGTAGCTATAATTTTTAGCATTTATAAGTGGGTATCGGTTAAAGGTGTTAGGGATTATAATGGTTAATGTTTAGGATTTTAGGGTTTAGAATGTTATGTGTTCTATGTATTAAGAGTTAGTTGTAAAAATGGATATAGTGTTAGTTAAATATTGGTTACAAGGATTGTACATTAATAATTAGGGGTAATGAGTAAGGGGTTATAAGGTTTTGAGGTTATATGGGTTAGGGGTTAGAGATGATAAGAGATTAGAGTTAGGGGATTAGGGATTATAGTAGTAAAATGGATTAAGGGTTGAAGCGTATAAAATTTAGGGAATGATGGTCATAGGGATTAGTTCCATAACGATTTTAGATTATAGTGGTTAGGGGTGTAGGGATAGTTGCAGTGGCTATGCATTAGGATTTAAGGGGATAGATGTTATAAGGGTTATACAATTTGTATATTATAAAGTTTATATTTCAAGTCACAATGTTTGCACAACACATAATTTACCTACAAATGTCAAATTTCACATACAACCAACCACATTATAAAACAACAAAAATACAACAGAAAAATTATTATTGAACAAAAATATAAAATACATGTGAAATAATGCAATGCATTTTTTTGTTGGAACGTGTGATGATATGTAATGATGTTGTTGTAGTCTAGGGGGTTGCATCGGTTACCACTACACATTATACTAATATAGAGAAAGAGTCACATGCATACATACATCACATAATCATGTAAGAGTAAGTGGGACAATAGCAACAAGCCTTATATTTATATAACCAAAGCAAAGTACAATATTAGTGCAAAGACATCTCTGATAACGTCACCTATATAGCCTATTTATACATATTACATATGGTTATTCAGTTACAGTTAACGATCGGTCAATTAACCGACTGACGACTTCGGGCTGACCATAGTCAGCGGAGGACCTAGTCAAATGGTCAACTAGGATCCTCCAACATCTCCCCCACCAACAAAGCGATTCTTCGTCCCGAAGAGATCAAAATCATATTTAGGGCAGAATAAAAATGAAATTCGGTGCTACTTGTCTTATACAAGTAAGTGTAAATAGTTGATGAGTCTGAACTGATGCGAACTACTACCATGGCTGGAATTGGGTCATCAAGAAAGGATTGTAAACACGCCCATGTAGATAGAAGAAGCTGACGTAATGATATGGTCCTGAACAAAATTACTGTGTTGAGTCTGTTATTGAAAAATATTCATCGAGTTCTGCAATCATGTGGTAGGCCGACAAAGTAGGCTCATGTTGTGTCAGAGAACAAAACATCCAAGAAAATAGTTACTTGGATCACTAATATTCCCACATCTGCTCCTGCTAGAAAATCAGTCAGCTATGGTGAAGGGAGGTACGAGAACATGATTGGTGGCAAGGAATAGAGAGACAAATCCTGGTCTTGGGACTTTGAGAGTGATTGAAATGCCCATATATCATGGAGTGGAGGGGAGTTTCCAAAGGGGAACATCAAAACACTCATATATCACGAAAAGAGATGAGGAATACCCTTATAACTGAAGCATTTCTGATAGAGCAGCAAAGGGAAAGGAACATGGGTGATGAAGGCTAATTCCATGGCATCCAAAGGTTTCATGGTCAGCTAAGTGGGGTATGAAAAACCTTTTATAGCATATATTCTGAATGGATAACGAAGTGGTGAATTGACAAGGATAAGATAGATGAAGAAGCAACACACGTTGAAGTATGGTGGGCTGATGGCTACAAATATTACATGAAACGACTGCATATTTGATAGAGGGATCATACGTGTATTGATCTATTGATCATATCGATTCCTTAGAAGTGATATGGATGCTATCATGGTGGTAGTTTACATGATGATATAGGAAGTGGCGATGACTCGGACAACACTAATAATCACTGTTGGCTTGTGTAACTTGTGTGAAGAGAATACTGGAATCATGCTTTCGGTGATGGTTTGCGTGGGAGATATTATGATTAGTCAGTCCAATGGTGGTTCTAAATGAGGAGACATATTTTTGATGGCGGTGTTGAGTAGATTTACTGCTGTATTTGTAGAGTACTTAGTTTCTAAGATATAACAGTTGACCGAATGATGATACAATCCTTTAGACGATGTCATACCCAAGCTAAGATTTGTAGCGCTTCAATCTAGCACCATTGATGACTTTGGAAAATACTTTTCCCTGTATTTTTCTCAGTCTGACAAAGCCATTATGATTGATTTCTTCAACAATATACAGACCAAGCCATGCTATACGCAGTTTCTTCGGTTTTCCTTTAATTCGACTATCATCTAGTAGGGCTAGGTCACCAACTACTATATTTTTGTTTTGAATGTTGTGATCATGCCATGCCTTCTGTTGTTGTTTTTGAATCTCTTGATGCTGAATGGAAATTTAATGATGTTCTTCTAACTTGGTGTTGATGTATATGTAACTTCAGAATGTATTTCACCCATGTATTTCATATATATATTTATTGTACCCTTATAGAGATGTATTATTCCTCTATAAGGAAGTGTCGTCATTTGTATTGACAAGTGTCGCAAGTGTGTTAACTTGCCGATGGGTTATTAGACCACCTTGATGGGGTCGGCCCTGCATGAGTCATGTGGGTAAAAGGGTTATTAGACCACCAAGTGTGGGGTCGGCCCAGATTAAGTTAACCATGGGTTAAGCTAGACATGTAGGCCCCATTAGTTTATTGGGCAGGAAAAAACAATTATAAATAAAGATCGAGAGATCTCTATTTGATCATTCTATTCTCTCACTCACACTTGGGAGAGTGGCGCACTTGTGGATGAGGAGGCTCTGCTGCTAGGAGAAGACTATCTCTTGTATTCTGGTTGTATCATTGCTCTATCTATCTCTGAGGAAGTTATTGGGGTTTTTCACCTTTATGGTTTTCCCCAAGTAAACTCTGTGTCTCTTGTGTGCTTGCATTATTGTGTCCATGATTGATATGCTGTAGATTTGCTATACATGTTGTTCTCTCAGTTAAGATCCTAGATCATATTGAAGTAAATTCTGAAAATTTAACATGGTATCAGAGCTAGCCTGAAAGAAGGCATGATATGGCATGTATGACACTTGTTGCACTTACGATGCTAGGGCTTGATATAGAAAAAACCAGTCATCGTAGAACTTTCGCTATAAATCCATTTTGCCAAATTTTTCGGATCTGAAACTTTTACAGGTCGAAGATCATATCCCCATGTACCTTGTGTCCAAAGGAAAACTTCTAATTCGTTGGACTTTGTGATTTATGATCTGTACAATATAGGGTTTCTGCCTCTTCCAGATCTCAGTCATAAACAGGTGACCTTGGAAAAAATGTCATAACTTGGGCTAGGAAGATCCAAATGAAATTTCATAAAAAGAGACAGGTAGTACACAGACTGTAATATCTCAGGAAAATTTTTCAGAGGCCGAAGTTGAACCAGTGACACGTGAAAAGCCGTACAAGTTCGCTCTCCTATTTTATCCCATAAACAGGTTGCGTTGCGACACTTGGCATAAATCTCTCTCAGAGAATCCAATTGAGGTCAGACCCGTCGAGATGGAAAGAGGACAGGTTGGGCTATTTCAGGAAAAAGTTTCAGACCTTGTGGATCGAAAAGTTCAGAGTTACACCAGAAACAATCAGGTACATATATCTGTCAAAACATAATTATTTTTTAGCAGCTTCATTCATGGCTTCCGGAATTTAGGGCTTCAGAGAAAGTTGGAATTTTTGTAATTGGAGACCACGGCTGGATGCTACTCATCAAAATCGAAATTTAGAGACCAAGATCATAATTTTTGGTTGGGTAGAAGACTGGACTTGATTAGACCCTAGTTCGGGACTTTGATTGGAAAAGTGGAAAATTAGGGCTTCTGCAAAAATGGGAATTTTTGAAATCTGTGACCACGGCTGGAAGCTCCTCAGAAAAATAGAATCTTAGAGCTTTGGATCAAACCTTTTGATTGGGAATATGAGTGGGCTTCATCAAACCCTAGTTCGGGGTCACGTCTAGTGAATCCGAAAGTTTCAAAGGAAAAATTGAGTGAAACTTTGCAATTTTCAAATTCTAAATATACCAGCTTGATAAGCTCATCAAGGTCCAGTTCTTGCAAATCAAGTGGATTGTGGTTAATACTAGAAGCAGATGGATTGGTCACCTGCATAAGTGAAGAAGTTCTTGTCTCAGAGGGAGATGAGGCTAAGGCCTTCCATAAGAAGATTACAAGCAATCTTGACAAGTATGGCTTACAGGTATGTTTCGAATTCTGTTCATGGTTAAGTTTATGATATGTTTGTCTTCATATCATTACAGTACAATCTTGATTAATTACTAGACTTGTCGTATCACCTTAATAGAATATATTCATTGATTAAGGTTTTGACACTTATGATTGTACTAATGCATTGTGATGTTGTATGAGGTTTATGTTGTTCGCTAACATAAAAGGTACACCAAGAAAGTCAAATCATGTCCTACTTCAAGAACATATGATCATGGTGACATGAAGACAAAGATTCATCCATTGCCATGGATCACAGAGAAGATCTACTTTCGAGGTATGTATAACTTGGTTCTACAATGGTTAACTTATGAGACATGCAAGTTACTAGCACAAGTCACTGAAGAGAACCAAAAGACATTATGCGGGTATGTTAGACATAACTAGCTAGCATGCTAATCCAGGTATGTTTTTCCTATATCAAGCTAGAATCCTACCTTGTGTTAGGATCTTATACTGTTGTGTTGTTGATAATGATTATTCATGAAGTCATAGGTTTGAATAGTCATGGTTGTATGGATATTATGTTTCTTACCATAATTGATGATATGACTAACCAGAAGAATCATGAAGGTATAGGTTTGAGTAATCACGAGTTTATGCATTGATGATTTAACTAATCAGAAGAGACCTATGATCAAATAAGAATATGCATGAGTAAAAGAAGACTTCCCTGAAACCTTGAATACTAATGTTTATTATCTGTGAATGATCATGACTATACATGTTTAAGATTATTGTGTTTTGATAGTATTAAGATTATACTAATAAATGTGTGATTATGTATGAGACCTCAAGGATAACACAATGATGATAATAATAAGCATGCATAGTGATTAAGGATGGATATAAGTTTAAGGACAGGTAATCCAGGAAGCAAAGATCAAGAGGGAGCACACTGCAGTTGTTCCTGCAAGAAAGCAAAGGAGCACACTTCAGTAGTTTCTGCAAGGATGCAGATATTCAGAAGGAGTTGACCACTTCTCACAATCCACATCAAAATGGAGTTGCAAAGATTCAGAGGGAGTCCACCCAGCAACCAAACAAAGATAAGTATTTGAATTGTCATTTCTTACATAATGTTATTTAATGATGTATATGCTTATGTTCCTAGAATTAGGTTGTGTATTATGCATATTAGAATAGTTGCATTGATGAACAGTATACTACTAATATACATGGTTAAGTGGCCTATGGCACTGTACAACATTCCATTGCTACTTATCTAGAATGCAACCTCTTTGCTGACATGTTAGGAGTTGTGCACACTCTTAACAATGTTCTGGTAGAGATTGGAAGGCATCTAGAAAGTTACAGAATATGGATAAATGTTGTATTGAAGCATTGGCTAAGATAATTGCATGACTGTATGACATATTTCTTTATGTGTAAGAATTTGTTCTGAAAACTATGAGATGTTTTCTAATCATGCAATTTAACTTGTTGTATAGGAAAGACTGTATACCATCACCTACAAAAGAAGGACAACAACATTTGTTCAGCAACAAAGTTATCTATTGAAAATATTGAAGATATTAAAGTTCCCAGGATCTGGGAAGAATGCCATGATCGAGGAGTACCATTCAATCATGAAGATGTTTGGGATGCAGTCCCAAGACATGAAGGGGAGTCTGTAGTGACTTCCAAGAGGATCTACAAGATCAAGCATGCTACAGGTGGTAGCATAGAGACTTTTACTCCTGTAGCCAGATACACTTCCATTAAATCAGTACTTGCTCTGGCTGCAGTGATGAAGAGGAAGATACACTTTCTTGAATGGTGTAGTTGAAGAAGAAGTGTATTTGGTGCAGCTACTTGGTTCTGAGACACATGACAGGGAGTCATATATGTGCAGAACTTGATATGGTAGGATAGACAGCTTTCTATCCAATTTGGGCTTTACCAAGAGTAAAGTGGATTCCAACCTTCACTACAAGGTTGAGGAAGGAAATCCAGTGATACTACTATGTGGATGACCTATTTGTAACAGGTGAGGATAGATTGATTGCCGACACGTAGAGGAAGCTTGCTGCCGAATTCGATATGAAGAAATTGGAGATGATGCACTATTTGTTTTTTGCATGGAGGTGTGACAAAGTGCAGATGGAATCTCCCTTGGACAAGGGAAGTATGCAGTAGAAATCCTGAAGAGCTTAGGGATGATGGACTACAAGGATATGGCCACACCTATGGCATCGAACCTGAAGCTTCTGTGTGATGCTTCATCTGATCCAGTTGATGTCACGATGTATCATCAGATGATTGGGTCCTCTATGTACCTAACGAACACAAGACCAGATATTTGCTTTGCAGTGAACACATTGAGCCAGTTCCTGACGGATCTGAGAGATGTTCACCTGGTTGTTGTAAAGCATATTCTGAGGTACCTGAAGGGTACGATTGATTATGGGCTCAAGTATGATGCGAATCAAAAGTTTAACCTGCAGGGTTATGTTGATTCAGATTGGGCTGGCAGTGTTGCAGATAGGAAGAGCACATCTGGATGTTGCTTTAGTATGGGATCAGGTGTGATCTCTTGGTTCAGCAGGAAGCAGTCCTACGTAGCACTGAGTACAGCTGAGGTAGAGTATGTTGCAGCCTATTCAGCTAGTTGTGAGGTATTATGGCTTCTGAAGCTACTGTCTAAGTTATTTGATCTCCCGTTGGATGCTACTGGTATCTTTTGTGATAACTAGAGTTGTGTGAAGCTATCCGAGAACCCATTGTTTCATGACAGGTCAAAACACATAGAGATCAAATATCACTATATCAGGGATATGGTGCAGAGAGGAGCTATGAAGCTCCTGTATGTTGCGACGGATGAGCAGATTGCAGATGTACTGACGAAGCCACTAGCCAGAGTGAAGTTCGAGTACTTCAGAGAGAGGCTTGGTGTCCTTCATATCGATGACACTTCGAGGAAGAAGTGATGGAGACATTTGCTGAAGCCATTCCAAGCATGTTGGAAGGAGGATCCTTCACATGGCTGTGGATGTAAGCGCTAGATGATGAGCATCAGGATGATGTTCTAGTTTCCGCTCTGTATGATCAGTTGGATCATTTATATGTATATGTATGCATCATGTTGGATGCTGGATATGATTAGTTGGATCATTTGTATGTATTTTGTGTATGCATCATGTTGGATGCTGGATATGATCAGTTGGATCATTTGTATGTATTTTGTATATGCATCATGTTGGATGCTTGGACCATGTATCTGTATATGTATCAGGTGGATACATTGTATGATCAGGTAGATCATGTATGATTGATATATATCATGTATTTGTATTTGTATCAGGAGGATACATTGTATGATCAGGTGGATCATGTATGATGATATGTATCAGGTAGATACTTGGTATGCATCAGGTAGATGCATTGTATGATCAGGATGATCATGATGACGAGCTTCAGGATGTTGCTCCAGATGATATGTACCAGGATGGTACAATGATGATGATCAGGATGATCATATGTATCAGGTGGATACATTACATAACCAGTTGGATTATGTGTGATGAGTTCTGAAGACACAGATGCACAGTGACTTTCCGACATGGTGGTAGATGTGTTCTCCCATGTGCGTTGATGTAAGTGCAGAGCCTTTCCGACATGGTGGTATATGCGTTCTCCCATGTGCGTTGATGTAAGTGCAGAGCCTTTCCGACATGGTGGTAGATGTGTTCTCCCATGTGCATTGATGTAAGTGCAGATCCTTTCTGACGTGGTGGTAGATTTGTTCTCCCATGTGCGTTGATGTAAGTGCAGAGCCTTTCCGACATGGTGGTAGATGTGTTCTCCCATGTGCGTTGATGTAAGTGCAGAGCCTTTCCGACATGGTGGTAGATGTGTTCTCCCATGTGCATTGATGTAAGTGCAGAGCCTTTTCGACATGGTGGTAGATGTGTTCTCCCATGTGCGTTGATGTAAATGCAGAGCCTTTCCGACATGGTGGCAGATGTGTTCTCCCATGGTCGTTGATGGAAGTGCTGTGAGCCTTTCACGGATGGTGGTAGGTTGGTCCTCCCATGCCGGTGAGTGTAAGTGCTGTGTGTGTGCATCTGGGTTGTGATTCATGATACTCTGTGGCCGTGGACAAGTTGTGCAGTAGCATGTAAAAGGTCCTGGGAGATCCGATAGGTTGAGCTGTGTGCTCGTAATCAGTCCTGGGATGCTCTTTCGAGGTTTTGTTGACTCATGTAATAAGTCCTGAGGATTCCACAGTATGGCTAGTGATGATGAAGACCTGCAGGTGGTGGGCCTACATCCAGTATGAAAAAGGACTGGCTCTGTAGAACTTCCTATTATGAGTAGAGTCAGAGATTGGTTGAGATAGCAGCAGCAGTGACGATGATGATGACGATGATCCCGAGAAGAAGACTTGTGATAGCAGATCTTTGTCGAGAAATACCTTCCTAGTTAAGAGGGAGTGTTGATGTATATGTAACTTCGGAATGTATTTCACCCATGTATTTCATATATATATTTATTGTACCCTTATAGAGATGTATTATTCCTCTATAAGGAAGTGTTGTCATTTGTATTGACAAGTGTCGCAAGTGTGTTAACTTGCCGATGGGTTATTAGACCACCTTGATGGGGTCGGCCCTGTATGAGTCATGTGGGTAAAAGGGTTATTAGATCACCAAGTGTGGGGTCGGCCCAAATTAAGTTAACCATGGGTTAAGCTAGACATGTAGGCCCCATTAGTTTATTGGGCAGGACAGAACAAGTATAAATAGAGATTGGGAGATCTCTATTTGATCATTCTATTCTCTCACTCACACTTGGGAGAGTGGCGCACTTGTGGATGAGGAGGCTCTGCTGCTAGGAGAAGACTATCTCTTTTATTCTAGTTGTATCATTGCTCTATCTATCTCTGAGGAAGTTATTGGGGTTTTTCACCTTTATGGTTTTCCCCAAGTAAACTCTTTGTCTCTTGTGTGCTTGCATTATTGTGTCCATGATTGATATGCTGTACATTTGCTGTACATGGTTGTTCTCTCAGTTAAGATCCTAGATCAGATTGAAGTAAATTTTGAAAATTTAACACTTGGAGAGGTCGACGTGTCTATTATCTATAGCTTTAGCGATATCCAAATGAAGTAAATATGCAATGAGTGGTGCTTGTTGCTTGAAATGTAATGGGACAAATGCTTCTTTCCCATAGACCAATTTGAATGGTGTCTGTCCAGTCGAACGTTTGTATGCTATTCTGTATGCCCATAGGATAGATGGTATAATATCAACCCAGTCGTATTTCTTAGCATTACAGAGCTTTGTTAGGCCTTTAGTTATTGTTTTGTTGAATGATTCGATTGATCCATTGGACTGCGGATGGTACAAAGTACTCTTTTGATGATCAATCATGAATTCATTTAATAATATGGATATCGTCTTATTGAGAAAGCGTGTCCCTCTATCAGTGATAAGCGTCAAGGGGAAACCAAATATTGTGATGATATTATCGTATATGAACTTTGCAGCTATTTCACTATAACAGGCTTCGACAGCTTCAGCTTCCGCCCATTTTGTAACATATTTGACTCCGGTAAGAATATAACGAGCTCCAGTTCATCTGCCACGTACTGGAAATGGACCAATAAATTCAATTGCCCATATTTCGAATGTTAGACTTGTTGAGATATTGTAACTTCAAAGAATATTATATTTGTACTTTATTATTCCGGAGATGATTCATTCCTCCGTGAAGATCTTATTGTATATCCGGAGATGTTTATTCCTCCGTCGGAATGTGGTAACTTGGGTTATTAGACTTCCCTAGTGGGGGTCGGCCCTGTAAGTGTTATGTGGGTCAAAGGGTTATTAGACCACCCTAGAGGGGTCGACCCAGTCAGTTATAATGGGGTATTTAACCTAATGGTTAAATACGAGCCTACATGTACTTGTGTAAAATACATATCAGAGTAGTGTATAAATAGAGGAGGTGTGTTCCTCATTATACACACTCACACACTTGAGGATAACGCACTTTTGGAGGAGAGGTCTGCTATTGTGGAGGAGGAGATCATGTCTCAGGGTTTCATCTTTGTATATTGCTGGTCATCTATATTGAGGAAGCTTTGCTGGGTTTTCTACCCCATGAGGGTTTCCCAGGATAAATCTCTGTCTCTTGTGTTTATGCTGTGCTTGTTGTTTCTTCAGTGATCCTGTATATGCTATTATTGTGAAATGGAATGTAATGCTGCTATTTTCTATCTTAGCATATTAAATCTTAACATGGTATCAGAGCTAACCTGAAGGAAGACAAGGTATGGCACTAAAGACACTTGCTTTACTTACGACAATTTGAAGGTTAGGGTTTTACATAGAAAAAACCAGTCATCGTAGTACTTTCGCTATAAATCTGTTTTGGCAAAGTTTTCGGATCTGAAATTGTTACAGGACGAAGCTGAAATCTCCAGGTACCTTGTTTCCAAAGGACAACCTCTAATTCGTTGTACTTTGTGATTTATGATCTGTACAATATAGGGTTTCTGCCTCTTCCAGATATGAGTCAAAATCAGGTGACCTTGGGAAAAAGGTCATAACTTGGGCTAGGAAGCTCCAAATGAAATTTCGTGAAAAGTGACAAGTAGTACACAGACTGCACTATCTCAGAAAACTTTTTCAGAGGCCGAAGTTGAACCAGTGACACGTGGCACGCCGTACAAGTTCGCTCTCCTGTATTATCCCATAAACAGGTCACGTTGCGACATTTGGCATAACTCTCTCTCAGAAAATCCAATTGAGGTCAGACCTGTCAGGATGGAAAGATAACAGGCCGAGCTATCTCAGAAAACGTTTTCAGAGGCCGAAGGTCAAACAGTGACACGTGGCACTCCGTACAAGTTCGCTCTCCTGTATTTTCCCAAAACAGGTCACGTTGCGACATTTGGCATAACTCTCTCTCAGAACATCCAATTGAGGTCAGACCTGTCAGGATGGAAAGCTAACAGGTCAGGCTATCTCAAAAAACTTTTTCAGACCCTGTGGATCAAAAATTTCGGAGTTACACCAGAAACAATCAGGTATATATTTATGTCAAAACAGAATTATTTTTTTTGGTACCTTCATTCATGGCTTCCGGAATTTAGGGCTTTGAAGAAAATTGGAATTTTTGTAATCGGAGACCACGGCTGGATGCTACTCATCAAAATAGAAATTTAGAGACCAAGATCAGAATTTTTGGTTGGGCAAAAGGCCGGGCTTGATTAGACCCTAGTTCGGGACTTTGATCAGAAAAGTGGAAAATTAAGGCTTCTGTAAAAATGGGAATTTTTGAAATCTGTGACCACGGCTGGAAGCTCCTCAGAAAAATAAAAGCTTAGAGCTTTGGATCAAACCTTTTGATGGGGCAAAAGAGTGGGCTTCATCAAACCCCAGTTCAGGGTCACGTCCAGTGAATCCGAAAGTTTCAAAGGCAAAATTGAGGAGTAAAACTTTGCAGTTTTCAAATTCTGAATATACCAGTTTGATCATCTCATCAAGGCGCATATTTCTATCCTTTCGGAAGTTTGAAATTCAAAGTTTGAATTTTTTGGGTTTCTCTGACAACCCATATCCAGCTCCAGGTCCAGTTCTTGCAAATCAAGTGGATTGGGTTAATCCTAGAAGAAGATGGATTGGTCACCTGCATAAGTGAAGAAGTTCCTGTCTCAGGGGGAGATGAGGATAAGGCCTTACATAAGAAGAATACAAGCGATCTCGATAGGTATGACTCATCGAGGTATGTTTCGATATTTGTCCATGATTAAGTTTATGGTATGTTTGTCTTCAGGTTATTACAGTTAGTACAATTTTGATTTTAGATTTGTCGTATAACCTTAACAAAATTATGAATGCATGATAGAAGATATTCATTGGTTAGGGTGTTGACACTTATGATTGTACTAATGCATTATGATGTTGTGTGAGGTTGATGTTGTCTGCTAACAAGATACAGGTACATCACGAAAGACAAATCAGGTTCCATGACCATGAAAACATGAAGACAAAGACTCATCCATAATCTTTGTTCTACTTACGAGGTATGTATGACTTTGTTATATTATGCTTAACCTATGAGACATGCAGGTTCTAGCTTAGGATCTCTAAATCATTGAAGAGACTGTTTAGGTGTGTTGTACATAACCAAGTAGGTATACTAATCCAGGTATGTTTCCCATGAATCTTACCTTGTGTTAGGATCCCTTATATAAGTATACTTGGAATGATTGGTTATGTTTATTCATAAAGTTAGTAATCAAGGGATTATGCATATTATATCTTTTATCTTGATTAATGATATGCATGAGTAAAAGAAGACTTCCCTGAAATCTTGAATACTAATGTTTATTAACTATAATCATGACTATACATTTTCAAGATTATTTAGTACTATAATGTTTTGATAGCATTTAGAATATACTAATGAGTGTATGCTTGTGCATGAGATCATGAGGATGACTCTTGAGCATGCACAGTGGTACAGAATGAATAGAAGTTCAAAAGACATACAGAAGATCAAGCAGGAGGCAACCACACAAACATAAAAGATAAGTATTTGAGTTGTTATTTGAAATAGTAATGATATTGCCTATAATAGGTTGTATGCATATTTGTATTCCTAGAATATATAATGCTGAGTATAAACATTCATAGAGCATTGAACAGTATACTAATGTGCATATGATTGGTAAGTTGGACAAACATTCCATTGTTGCTTGTCTAGAATGAAACCTCTTTGCTGACATGCCGAGAGCTGTGCACACTCTCGATAGTATGTTCTGGTAGAGATGGAAGGCATCTAGATAGCCACTGTATGCATACAAGATATGGGAAAGTGTTGTGCCAAAGTATTGGTCAAGATAGTTGCATAACTATATAAATGATATCTGTATGCATAATAGGTTATCATGATTTCATGATTATGAAGGATTACTAATCATGTACTTAATTTTGTTTTGTAGGAAAGATCATGAAGAATAATGAACACCGAACAAGTGATGGATGTTCAACAAGAAGATTTACAAATCAAACAAAATATAGAAGGCTTGTGGCTAGAAGATTCTCTTAGAAAGAGGAAGAGAATCATGATGAGATGTTTGCTCCAAGTGGCTAGATAAGACCATTCTCTTAATGGTGCAATTAAAGAAGAAGTGTGAATCAGGTTCTGTATGGGTTCCCAGGATCGATAGTATATTGATGAGAATACATGTGGGGATTGTATCATCCTTGAACACTTGTTCTAAAGTGAGCCGTAGACAGGTGTCTCCGAGAAAGAAAAGGGATTGGATCATCCCTGGACTTTCAGTCCTAAAGAGAGCCGTAGACGTAAGGTCTCCGAGAATGAAGTCCTTAGTGGACAGTTAAGGGGATTGGATCATCCCTGGACTTTCAGTCCTAAAGAGAGCCGTAGACGTAAGGTCTCCGAGAATGAAGTCCTTAGTGGACAGTTAAGGGGATTGGATCATCCCTGGACTTTCAGTCCTAAAGAGAGCCGTAGACGTGAGGTCTCCGAGAATGAAGTCCTTAGTGGACAGTTGAAGGGATTGGATCATCCCTGGACTTTCAGTCCTAAAGAGAGCCGTAGACGTGAGGTCTCCGAGAATGAAGTCCTTAGTGGACAGTTGAGGGGATTGGATCATCCCTGGACTTTCAGTCCTAAAGAGAGCCGTAGACGTAAGGTCTCCGAGAAGTGGGGATTGTATCATCCCCGGACCTTGGTCCCTGAATTGATCCGTAGACGTATGGTCTTCGAGAATAAAGTGATGGGGATTGCATCATCCCGGAACCACTAGTTCAAAATGTACGTGAGGACTGCATCGTCCATGAACTGGGTTCAAAATGTACGTGAGGACTGCATCGTCCATGAACTGGGTTCAAAATGTACGTGAGGACTGCATCGTCCATGAACTGGGTTCAAAATGTACGTGAGGACTGCATCGTCCATGAACTGGGTTCAAAATGTACGTGAGGACTGCATCGTCCATGAACTGGGTTCAAAATGTACGTGAGGACTGCATCGTCCATGAACTGGGTTCAAAATGTACGTGAGGACTGCATCGTCCATGAACTGGGTTCAAAATGTACGTGATGGGATTGCATCGTCCCTAGACATGAGACTTGTCTTAAAGTGATAAGGACTAATCATCCTGTAAGTAGATTGGGATTGCATCGTCCCTAGACATGGTGAGGTGTCTTAAAGTGATAAGGACTAATCCTCCTGTAAGTAGATTGGGATTGCATCGTCCCTAGACATGGTGAAGTGTCTTAAAGTGATAAGGACTAATCATCCTGTAAGTATATTGGGATTGCATCGTCCCTAGACATGGTGAAGTGTCTTAAAGTGATAAGGACTAATCATCCTGTAAGTAGATTGGGATTGCATCGTCCCTAGACATGGTGAGGTGTCTTAAAGTGATAAGGACTAATCATCCTGTAAGTAGATTGGGATTGCATCATCCCTAGACATGGTGAGGTGTCTTAAAGTGATAAGGACTAATCATCCTGTAAGTAGATTGGGATTGCATCGTCCCTAGACATGGTGAGGTGTCTTAAAGTGATAAGGACTAATCATCCTGTAAGTAGATTGGGATTGCATCATCCCTAGACATGGTGAGGTGTCTTAAAGTGATAAGGACTAATCATCTTGTAAGTAGATTGGGATTGCATCGTCCCTAGACATGGTAAGGTGTCTTAAAGTGATAAGGACTAATCATCATGTAAGTTGATTCGGGATTGCATCATCCTTAGACATGGTGAGGTGTCTTAAAAGGATAAGGATTGATCATCCTGTAAGTTGATCTGGATTGCATCATCCATAGACATGAGAGATGTCTTAAATTGAGAGGGATTGATCATCCCATAAGTGGATCAGGATTGTATCATCCTTGGACCTATGTCCTAAAGTGAGAGGGATTGACCATCCCGTAATTGGATCATGTGTGTTGCAGGGTATGCTGCTGTTGTGTATACTTGTATCAGTGTGGATACTTGTATTGATAGATGTATTAGTGAGAATACATGCTTTTGATGATAGATGTATTAGTGAGAATACATGCTTTTGATGATAGATGTATTAGTGAGAATACATGCTTTTGATGATAGATGTATTAGTGAGAATACATGCTTTTGATGATATATGTATTAGTAAGAATACATGTTTTGATGATAGATGTATTGGTGAGAATACATACTTTTGATGATACATGTATTGATTAATGTACTTGTATGGTTGAGGATACTTATGTTGTAGATCGAGATGATCCAGATGCTGTAGATCGAGATGATCCAGATGTTGTAGATCGAGATGATCCAGATGCTGTAGATCGTGATGATCCAGATGCTGTAGATCGAGATGATCCAGATGCTGTAGATCGAGATGATCCAGATGCTGTAGATCGAGATGATCCAGATGCTGTAGATGAGATGATCCAGATGCTGTAGATCGAGATGATCCAGATGTTATAGATCGAGATGATCCATATGCTGTAGATCGAGATGATCGAGATGTTGTAGATCGTGATGATCCAGATGCTGTAGATCGAGATGATCCAGATGCTGTAGATCGAGATGATATGACGATGCTGATGATCGTGAGATGACGATGTTGATGATCGTATGATGACGATGCTGATGATCGTGAGATGACGATGCTGTTGATCATGTGATGACGATGCTGATGATCGTGTGATGGCGATGCTGACAATCGTGAGGATTCAGATATTGATGTTGCTGTAGCTGTTTGAGTGCTGCAGAAGATAAAGACTCAGTACTGAAGATGTTGATGTTCCAGTATTGAAGATATTCCAGTAACTGTTTGAGTTACTGATGATGTTGAGAAAGCTTCCAATGATTTATAGATGTATCATGTATGATGTTGATGACTCCTTGCTCGTGCAGATGCTGTTATAATATCCTTCTCGTTAAGGGGGAGTGTTGAGATATTGTAACTTCAAAGAATATTATATTTGTACTTTATTATTCCGGAGATGATTCATTCCTCCGTGAAGATCTTATTGTATATCCGGAGATGTTTATTCCTCCGTCGGAATGTGGTAACTTGGGTTATTAGACTTCCCTAGTGGGGGTCGGCCCTGTATGTGTTATGTGGGTCAAAGGGTTATTAGACCACCCTAGAGGGGTCGGCCCAGTCAGTTATAATGGGGTATTTAACCTAATGGTTAAATACGAGCCTACATGTACTTGTGTAAAATACATATCAGAGTAGTGTATAAATAGAGGAGGTGTGTTCCTCATTATACACACTCACACACTTGAGGATAACGCACTTTTGGAGGAGAGGTCTGCTATTGTGGAGGAGGAGATCATGTCTCAGGGTTTCATCTTTGTATATTGCTGGTCATCTATATTGAGGAAGCTTTGCTGGGTTTTCTACCCCATGAGGGTTTCCCAGGATAAATCTCTGTCTCTTGTGTTTATGCTGTGCTTGTTGTTTCTTCAGTGATCCTGTATATGCTATTATTGTGAAATGGAATGTAATGCTGCTATTTTCTGTCTTAGCATATTAAATCTTAATATGGATATCGTCTTATTGAGAAAGCGTGTCCCTCTATCAGTGATAAGCGTCAAGGGGAAACCAAATATTGTGATGATATTATCGTATATGAACTTTGCAGCTATTTCACTATAACAGGCTTCGACAGCTTCAGCTTCCGCCCATTTTGTAACATATTTGACTCCGGTAAGAATATAACGAGCTCCAGTTCATCTGCCACGTACTGGAAATGGACCAATAAATTCAATTGCCCATATTTCGAATGTTAGACTAGGATTGACGGGTATCAATGGAATTTCTTTCTTTGGTAATGGTCTGCCTAGTCTTTGGCATTTGTCACATTTGTTTACTTGATTTTTGTAGTCTTTGTATAGCATAGGCCACCAGATACCAGATTGTAAAATTTTCCTTACAGTCGTATTGGTGTTAAAGTGTCCTCCAACAGGTCCACTATGGGATTCATTGATAATATCTTGGTGCACGTGCTCTAGTGTGCATCATCTGAGTACATCGTCGGTTCCAAGTTTATATAGAAATCCATTTATGAGAGTATAATGTACAAATTTCATTGCAAGTATCTTTCATTTATTTTTCGACATTCCTGGATGTGCTTTTCCTTGTTCCAGGAATTCTACTATGTCCTGCAACTCTATTGGGACGACCTCAACATGAAATACATGGGAATCTGGTAATTTGTCATTGATACTATCAGGATATTCTCCTGTTTCGACCCGTGATAGATGGCTGGGTCCGACATTGATTTTCCGTGGTCGGACAATGATTTCAAATTCAAACTCCTGAAACCAAAGTAACCATCGACAAAGTCGACCATGGTGAAGAGGTTTGTTAACTAGATACTTGAGATCTTGATGGTATGTATAAATTTAAATGGAGCTGATAAAAGATAATGCCAATATTTTTGAAGTGCAAAAACCATGTCTAGAGATTCTGTCTCTATTGTGGAATAGTTTCTTTAAGTGTTATTTCATTTTTGACTGGCATATGCGTTTGGGTGGTCCATCTCGTCTTCTGCCGATTGAGTCAGAATTGCACCAACTGAGATGCCTGATGTGTCAATATGAACATGGAATTGAATCGACTAGTTTGGAAATCGTAGGATTGGTGCCTCGATGAGTTTTCTTTTAAGTCAATCGAACGATTGCACATTCTTTTGACCATCTGAAGTCTTGATTTTCTTTAAGTAATTCTTCCAGTGGATATGTCATATCAAAATAATGCCCGATGAATTTCCTGTATTACCCTGTATGACCAAGAAGTATGTGAACTTGTTTAGGTTTCACTTGAAGTTTCAAATCGAGGATGAATTTTATCTTGGCATAATTGACTTTAATCCGTTCCTTACAAAGAATGTGTCCGAGTAGAATTCCAATTGGAGTAGCAAAGATGCATTTTTTTAATGTTTAGGGATAATTGGATTTGTCGGCAGCGTTCTAGAATGAGTCAAAGATACTAGATATGATCTTTTAGTAATGAATATATTATCTAGTTGTCGAAATAGACTGCCTTGGTTTTATATATATACTCTTGAAATGATTTTACCACCATCTTGGAAAATACAGCTGGTGCATTCTTAAGTCCAAATGACATGGATTTATAAGAAAATGATCCAAATTCACATATGAATTTCATTTTATGTTGGTCTTATTCTACAATAGGTACCTGATTATAGCCAGAAAATCGATCACTAAAAGAGTAGCATTCATGTCCCGCAAATTCATTAATGATTTCATCGAAAAATGGTGTGGGGAATGGATCTGTTAGCGCGACTTTTTTTAATCCTATGAATTCGACATAGATTTGTAGCTTGGTAGGATCATGCTTCTTTGGTTGAATGACCATAGTACTAACCCATTTAGATTGATCAACTGGGTAAATAATTCCTGCAACGATTATGTTCTGAATTTCCTTTTTGACTATGTCCTTATATTTGTGCGCCAATTTATAGGTCGTTTCTTGACTGGTTTGGCGTCGTGATTTATTTCAATATTCATTTCACCCATTTATTGGACAAGTCCTTTTAGGTATTTATAATATCATGCAAAAACATCTTGGTATTCTTTCAGTAATTTGGTAATATAGGCTATTTGCTGTTCATACCAATAATCAGTCGTTCTTTGATATGTTGACTTCTTTTAGCTTGATTTCTACGTTCATCCATTCCGGTGCTCTTTGTTCATTGATATTACATTCGCCTTCTTCAAATGATGTAAAAGCAGAGGGAAAGCCATTTTCAATAAGGAGTTTAGATTCTTCTTTCCCTGTTGTACTGATATTAATTAACGTCTTTACAGTATTTTGGACTTGCAGATGTTGGATTTTCCATTGGAAAATCTTCCCTAGTGTTTTATCGTTTTCAAGCTCGAGCCATGTTGTTCGACGGATTTATCTTGTGCTAATAATGTTGAAGGTTAGCTGAAGTCGCCCGGCTGTAGGAAACGTAATAGTCTCGTTCGTCAGATGGAGGAAATTTTTGATTTGGTCTATTGCTCCTTGTACTTTTTTTTTTTTTTTTTTTTATCTGGTGTGAAGGAAAAATATTTAATAAAAGTTTCTTTAAGTTCTGTCCTGTTGAAAGTATCTCCTAGAGCTTCTTCCATCTTGTACCATTTGTTGGGTTGATCTTCAAGAGTATTTGGAAAAAAATGAGGATATAATATTTCGTCCCGATATCCAGCTCGTTTCCATTCATATTCGCATAAGTTAATATGTTGGGATGGGTCTTTCCCTTGCATGAATTAGAGTATTATAATTTGTGCTATAAGCTTTCTCCCTCCAAAGCGTTCAATGAAGTTAGAAGAAGCAGTAGTCCATGTTTGTAGACAAGACTGATGTGTATCACACCATCTGGTTGCTTGACCAGTGAATGTTTCAACCAAAGTCTGAAGTTTACCTTGGTCACCGACAGTTTTAGAAACTTCTTCAATGTGAACAGTCGATGATTCTCGTTGTTTATATCTCAGAGGTGGTATAGCCGTCGATTCCTTCTTTGTGGGGATCATGGTTGGATATTCTCTAATTTTCTTTTCATATTTTTTTGGAACAACACATACAGTAAAACATTGTCGTACTATTTTTTGAGGTATGACTTCGACAGACCAACATTCCCGAACTTGTGCTTCATAATTTGCGATTTTCCAATCATATAATTCTGAGTCATAATTATATCCAATAGATAAGGGAGTCTTAGATCACAGTTCTCCGTGATTGTTAGGTTCGACATAATATTCAATTTGTGGAAAATTTGATATGGTCAACGGATGTTGTCGTCACGATCATTAGGTTCGGCCCAGGGTTTTCCTTCAGATGGGTTGATAGGCACGATTTATTTTTTCCCATATCCTTTTAACTTGATTCGTTCTTTCTCTAATGAAATAGAATCTTTCATTTGGCATCCCCACGATCGTCCAACTAATGATGGGAAATATTTGTCCCCTTCCCTTAGGTCAATGATTTCAAAGTCGATATGTGTTATGATGCCCATCATTAAAGTTTTGACATTTCTCTATACACCAATGGGTTTGATCAGTCCTTGGTCGACTAAATTGAGATATATTCCCGATTCTTCCAGTCGTGGTTGAACAATGATTTCCCACGTTGATCTGGTCATGATATTTTATTGTGATTTGAAGTCAAGGATGACTTGTGAAATTCGAAATCCATCGACTTCCAAGTCGACGAGGGGATCCATATAAACTTTGTCTTTTTTATTCAGACTGCATAAAATTTTAGAATTTTTTTCATTTGAGCCATTATGTCTGATTAGGTGGATTAAGTCGATCAAATTTTCCACAACTTCCTCTTCTGTTAATAGATGAAACAAGTCATGAAGTATTTTTCTTTTATTTTCTTCCTTATTCTCATCAGAGGCTAGTTGTGAGAATATTTATGAGGCATCTATATATATATATATACTTGGAGGGATTAGGATAATATTTCTTTCTACTGTGCAGACGGTTGACATGAGGGTTATCGCCCCCAGTATGTGTGCCTTGTCGTGTAATTACATGGAGATTTTTAGTGTTAGATGCTTCATTTTTAGAGACACATGATAAAATATTAACCGTTTTTTTTTTCAAAGCATCTAACATGACAGGGAACTCTTCAAGATTGTGCTCCCTGACTCCACACTTGGTACACAATTTTAAGTCCGTCCTATCCTTACATGGACAATCGAGACTTAAATGTTCCTCACTAAAGCATACATAGTAGTGTGGTCGAGGCTGACCTGATGGTCGGTACCCCCGATTATTGTAGTTTCTGCCTTGACCATTATATCTGCCTTGTCGATTGTTTACATAGTTGCGTTGGTCAGTATTTCGATTATCTCGTCCTTTTGGATCGTCTGTCTGTGTCTGATAGACATTGTGGTGATTTGCTTTTGCTTTAAAGTTCTTTATGCATCCTACAGTTGAATGCTGCATTGTTTGACAAATTCCACACCATTTTGGCTTGACATTGTCGGCATTGTAAAGGAATTCTGTTGTCATATGGGGCTTGAATATTTCACATATATCACAGAAATATGTCACCTGCATCGTTTGGAAATTTTCTGGCTTCCTTTCTTCAAGAAATATGTTCAGTCATTCCTTTGGAAGTCTCATTTCTCTTTGCTACACGTTGTAACTATTTTGATAGATTATCCTATAATCATAAGGACAAGTGTTCTTTGCGTTCCCTTCATTGGATCATTTCACGCACCATATATCATTGTGTCAGAGCGTTAAATGCTGCATCAATGTTTCCATTCGCTCAATTCTATCTTGTAATTCTCGATCTATGTTGCGACTTGAATGATTGGAATTTGATTCAATTCTTAGTGCTTTCTTGAGGAAATATTCATAGACTGTGTAATCATGCATCGAGAATGGATTTTTTATTCTCTCGGCTAGACCATCGACAAAGAATTGAATGATTACAACAAGGTTGATTTTGGCGGGCATTTGGCTTAGGATATGTTTATATCGTCAATCTTACTCCTGAACAGATTCTCCTAGTCTTTGTTGATCTAATTCATATGGTGTCCTGCCAAATGCTTTGAATCGTCGACCCTAAATTGGTCCAGAAAGGCATATTTGATCTGATTCTTTGTTTTTGTACCTTCCTCCAGAAAATTCATGTACCACATGAATGCACAATTTCTATGTCCTCCTGCAAACTGAGCAATTTGCTGATTTTCACCATCAATTAAATTATCTTGCCATAGGGCCTCACATACAAACCAATGCTTTCTTGGATCTCAATATCCTTCGAAAATAGGAGTGTTAACTGGAATACATACACACATATTACTACTTATATGAGATTTCGATCTTACCGACTGATTATGGAAAGAACTTACTACTAATTGACTACTAGTGCTTTTTGATGAATGTGACTTCTACCAAGACAAACATATCTCTTCTACAGATTCTTTTGCATCTGGTCAGGAATCAGATGATTTAACAGGTTCAATAAACAAGGTTTTTGGTAGGGGGGTACCTCAATGTGTTCTGAATAAAATAAATTGAAATAATGTCTCCCAAACTCAGGAGTGAAGGTAATTCAATTACCTCGCTCCGGCCGCTAGATTATCAATATATCTGCAATTCAACCACATTGGTCTAGCCGATTCCAAATACTAATGTCACCTAGGAATAGTCCCATGTCACACTCGATGATCTGTTTAATAGTTATTCTACTTAACAAGATCATAGGAACAAAACTAACGGGAGTTGCGGCATATGGAATGGTGATGCATGTTGGAATATTCTCACCATCATTTTTCATATTCGCATGCATGCATGCATTTTGCATGCATCTAGTCATCATGCATACATCCAGTATCATGCATGAATCCCGTCATAATTTTGGTGGTTTCCCCAACACCTAGAGCCTACTTTCAGCTCCCTAGAGCCTTTCTTCAGCCCCCAGTAGCCCTCCTACCTACCTGATGCACATTGTTTTCCTCACTTGCATGACATGTGCTCCTTTTCTCACCTACCAGGAGTTAACAGTCAGTTAGAGCATTGATTGATCAGTTATTCCATTAATTGCTCATCCTAACTGCCTGTAGCTCTTAGTTAGCTAGTTTTGGAGTGCCACTTGACCTTCTGACAGCCTCATGCACCCTCCTTGGAGTCTCCATCCCCTGATTTTTTTCCTAGATGGTTCTGGTAGACTTAGTTAGACTCATTTGACTGACTATTGACCATTTATGACTGCTACTACTGATTGGATGATGTCTCCAATGTTATCCAAGCTAGACACTGCCGATGAATTCGAATGACCTTTAGCTCAAATGAATTCTCTTGACAGTTATTGTATTGTATTCAGTTTTCACAGTGCCAGCTCACAGACGATGTGTGATTATATTGCTATTCTCCATTTTATGTGTTCATGAGTGATTATTGACTACATTCTTCTCTTCTTCTCTGCAATTCGTGAGTGAGTTTGTGTGAGCTTTGTTTCAGCTGTGAGATCTTCCTGCAGATTATCACATGGTATCAAAGCTTACAACAACTATTCGAATTGCAACCATTGCAACAGTTGCAGCAGTTCATTGAGAAACTATCTTTCATTGAGCACCAGAAGCCTATGAGTTTCCACAACAAGTATTGGTGCTATTACCTTGAATTCACTGGAGCAATCTAGTGAGGTCTAGCTAGGTGTGAAGGACTTAGTCATATGTTCTCAGTGTCCTAAGGTAGTGTTCATTCGAATTGTAGCAAATCTCCGTCAACAAATTTCATTGTTTTGCAGGTTTATTCATCCATTCGAATTCCTCTTCAATTCAATCTCCACTTCTCCAAATGGATCTAAAACACAATTAATCCAACTATGTCGAATGGAAGGCCAAGATGGAAATCTTCATGAAGTCCAAGAGCCTCTCCAAAATATGAATGCTAACAAAGGACGAATTATGGTCCATCCATCAGATATCGGATGGATCAAACATATAATTTTATTTTGGTTTCCCATACCTGCTAGAGAGGATTTAATTAAGGCCATCAAATAATCATGAACTACAAGTAAGGTCTTGGGAGCAATCAATTTAACTTTGATTGCATGGGTTCCTAATAGAGATGCATTGAGTTCCATCAAGGACTTCAAACCCATATCCTTATGCAACCTCCTATATAATATCATCTCAAAAATCATTGCAAATATAATTAAGCAAACCTTTCCAAAGGAATATACAAGGAACAACTTTTATTCCTCCACAATCACCAAATTCGTGATGCAGTGGGATCATCCCAACAAGGAATTCATTCTATAAAGCAACTCAAGACACTAGAAATTGTCTTGAATATTGACCTCTTGAAGGCATTTGATATGGTAAACTAGATGTTTATTATATTGTCCCTTCTTCAAATGAGAATGGGATTAAACAATCTCAACTGGACTATGGGTTGTATTTTCTCTCCCTCCTTTGCAGTATTAATCAATGGATCTCCCTCCCCTTTTTTCAAGTCTTCTAGAGAGCTCAAGAAAGGGTGTCCCCTGTCCCCTCTCCTATCCATGTTAGTGATAGAAGGTCTTAGTAGGTTAATCATTGTATCTAGGATGGGTGAAACCATGAGATAAATCATATTCATAATTAATACTAGCCTCATGTACCTCCTTTTCATTGACAATATATTGCTTTTTGGAGAAGGCTCAGCCAAAGAATGGAGATCGTATAAAGATACCTTGCATAAATTTTTCCTAGCGGCTGGTATGCAAATCAACTTTAAAAATTCCCAATTGTTATTCAACGCTTTTAATTCTGAGACTAAAATCCATCTCAAATAGATTTTCCATGTTCCATCGGGAGCTCTAGACTCTAGTTTCAAATATCTAGGTTTCTAGTTGAAACCTAAATACTACAAGTATGTAGATTGGTTGTGGTTCTATCACAAAAATGAAGCACGTATAACTTGTTGAATTAATCAATGGTTTTCAAGCGGTGGTCAACTTGTATTAGTCAAGGTCATTCTAGAAAGTATCCCAACTTACTGGTTATCAATAGCTCACATCGCAAAAAATCTAGTCGATAAGGTAAGGACAAAATATTTTAGTTTTTTGTGGATAGGTAGGAAGAAAAAAGGGAACATCCCACTAGTTAAATGGTCAAATCTATCCAAAGCCAAAGAATATGGAGGGTGGGGGTTAAAGAACGTATATTCTTTTGACAAATCTATGTAGCAAAGAGTCTTTTGAGACTCATTTTTAATGATGGGCTCTAGGGAAAAATCATGAAGGAAAAATACTTAAAGGACCTCTCTATTGAAGACTAGATAATATTTGAACATAAGTCTTATAAAGGTGCCTCTATTAGGAACCCATGTCAACCCTTCTATTTACTTTGTTAGTATATTGTTGTTGGACACATATGCTTTGTAAGTCGTCCCGTAGTATTTGTTGATCCATAGTTTGTATTATTGTTGTTGGACACATATGCTTTGTAAGTCGTCCCGTAGTAATTGTTGATCCATAGTTTGTATTGGCCCATGGTTTGTATTGACACATGGTATTGACCCATGGTATTAGCGCCTAGACTTAGTATATAAGTTTGTTGTGAGACCAATGAAGGTACCGTGAAGTTATTTGTATTGAGCTTGCTCAAAGGAGGTTGCCCCCTCGAAGTGTCCTGTGATCAATAAAAGCAATTTTGAGTTCTATTATTTCTGCCATCTCGTGTATTTTCATTAATTAATTGTTGCAGGCTCTTCACATCTGGTATCAGAGCACTTTCTTGGGCTCGTTGGGTGGAATTTCTGCCAATTTTTTTTTGCATCTGTTGCAAGTTCGGATCTAGGAATAATCCCTATCCGCTTAACTATGGGAAGTACTTGGGCATAAGCCCTAAAACTCATTGTGAGGAGTAGCACAAGACAAGCCAAAATGGACAGATTTTTTCCAACTCCTTTTGCACCGATTTGGTCCTAGTGCTTTTGATGACTTCACCAGAGCACTCACTAAACTTCGTCAAACTGGCACTGTGAGAGAGTATCAGACAGAATTTGAGAAACTAGCCAATCACACAGAAGGATTGTCTGATGAGTTCTACAGGAATTGTTTTATCAGTGGTCTTAAGGATGAAATTCGCTCAGAGGTTAAAATGTTCTGTCCCAACACAATGATGGAAGCCCTAGGGTTGGCTAAGTTGGCAGAAGACAAGATTGCAGCCCAACAACGCTCCAAACCCACTTCTGTCCCCTTCCGAAATATGAGTTCACAATGACCTCCCATCTCACTAGCTCCTCGACCAACTCCTATCAAGCATTTGTCTGAAACAGAGATGCAGGCACACAGAGAAAAATGGCTTTGTTATAATTGTGATGAGAAATTCACTCGGGGACATAGATGTGTTTAGCAAAAGCTCTATCTCTTGGATATGGATTCTCTGCCTGCCTCTAAAATTGGTGAAGAAGCTCCAGATACAACGGATGATCAAGTCAACATTCAGGAGCTACCTATTGACCCCCAATATTAGGACGACCAACCAGAGATATCTCTCCATGCTTTTTCCGGTGTCACCACCCCCTAAACAATGCGGATCAGGGGTTACTTCAAGAAGCTTCCTCTTACAATACTCATTGATTCTGGTAGCACTCATAACTTCATTGACCCCCGGATCGCCAAACAGGCTGATTGTTTTGTCCATCCTTGCTCCAACTTTGAAGTCATGGTTTCCAATAGGGGCACCTTACCTTGCAAGGGAAAGTGTCACAATGTGCGTATCTCTCTGGAAGATTATAACCTGCGCTCTGACATGTTTTCCTTGTCCTTAGGCAGATGTGATGTGGTTTTGGGCGTTCAATGGTTATGCACACTTGGCCCCATCTTATGGGATTTTGCTGAACTTTGGATGTAGTTTTCAGTCAATGGGACACAACAGAAATTTACGGGCTTACTACCTGGGTTTCTCTGCATCATCAGTTCACATCACCTGGAAAAGATTCTTAAGAAGAATTCACATGGTGTCACCGCTCAGATCCATTCCATTCAGATGCTCCAACCAATGGTCTCCACTATTTCCTTAGACATATATGCAGGTGTCCTTGCTGCACTAGTGGGTTTTCCACCTTCAAGAGACCTTTCCGGTAAGCATTTAGCCGCATCTACATCTCAGCAAGAAATGATGGCTATTTTGCATGTAGTATATAAGTGGAATCCATCCCTATTGGGGAATTATTTTTGCATCCAAACTGATCTCCAGAGTCTGGAAAAATTCTTGGAACAACGGGTCTTCTCCCCAGCACACCTGAAATGGGTTATCCAACTCATGGGTTATGACTATGTGATCACTTACAAGAAGGGTAAGGAAAATATGGTGGCAGATGCTCCTTCTCGCACATTTGATGACCCAGTTTCTCTTACAGCTATTTCTCTGCTTGTTCCAACTTGGTTGCAATCTGTTCAATGGGGCTATCTCTTCTATGAACTCCATGCTTCTTCATCGGCAGGGCACTCTGGGTTCCTCAAAACGTATGACCAGGAACAATGTAACTTCTTTTGGGGAGGACTGAAAAATGCCAATTCAACAAATGGTGGTTGACTGTGATTTTTTCCAGGTCAACAAGGATGAAACGACACTCCTTTCGGGACTGCTAGAACCCTTGCCCATCCCTACATAGCTTTGGACAACTATTTCTATGGATTTCCTAGAAGTGCTCCAGTGGTACAATACCACATCTAAAAGGACACCATATGAAGCCATCTATGGACAGGAACCACTAGTTATTCTTACATACACCCTCAGCAGCTCCCCAGTTCAGGAAATTGACTCGATTCTTCGAAACCGCGATCAGATTCTTCTCATTTTGTAGGACAATCTTCACATGGCAAGAATTCGATTGAAACAACAAGCCGATCAACACCATTCTGAGTGCACTTTTCACGCAACCGATATGGTTCTTCTTCGTCTACAACCTTCCAAGCAATCCTCTTTGAAAATCAAAAGGCATCAGTGGCCTGGAATGCAACCCGAGGATGCTACAGGGGAACCACTGCTTCAGATTCTGCATCAATTTCCACATCTAAAGCTTTGAGGACAAAGCTTTTTCTAAGGGAGAGGGGATGTTAGGAACCCATGCCAACCCTTCTATTTACTTTTTTAGTATATTGTTGTTGGACTCATATGCTTTAGAGGTCATCCCGTAGTATTTGTTGATCCATAGTTTATATTATTGTTGTTGGACGCATATGCTTTGTAAGTCGTCCCGTAGTAATTGTTGATCCATAGTTTGTATTGGCCCATGGTTTGTATTGACACATGGTATTGACCCATGGTATTAGCGCCTAGACTTAGTATATAAGTTTGTGTTGAGACCAATGAAGGTACCGTGAAGTTATTTGTATTGAGCTTTCTCAAAGGAGGTTGCCCCCTCGAAGTGGCCTATGATCAATAAAAGTGATTCTGAGTTCTATTATTTTTGCTATGTCATGTATTTTCATTAATTAATTGTTGCAGGTTCTTCACAGCCTCAAATGTTTGGAAAGGTATGATTAAATCATTTTTTGTACTCGGTAAGTGGGTAACTTGGAATATTGGAAGGGGTGGCAGACTTAGATTGGGACAAGATCCTTGGGTTGGCTACTCTGGAAATTATAAACTCTCACCATAATTATTTCAATTCCTTAGAGCACAAGGATACTAGCAACTAAGCGATGTGGTGGCTCAAGGCATTGATAGAACTTGGAAACAATAGTGGAAATCAGTGGAGTATTTGCATCTTCAAGCTAACCTCACCGAGAAATGGAACCAATATATCAGCCAACTAAGCCATAGTGTTATCACAATTTGAGATTTTGAGGACGAACTAATTAAATGGTCATGGAACAAAGCATTTGGCTTTCTCACTGTAAAATTGGGGTATGCAACTACAGGATAGGGAGACATGATAGAAGAACCATATTGGTGGTGGAAATGGGTATGGAAACTAGAATTCCCATTGAAAATCAAAATATTTTCCTAGCTATCCTTTTCAAACAAAAATATGACATGGGACAATGGACAAAAGAGGAATTGGCAGGGCCTCAACAAATGTATCTAGTGCAAACTTGAGGAAGAAACTATGAACCACTTGTTTATCTTTTTCTATTTTTCCTTTCTAGTCTGGAAAATTGTTCTCCAGTCAGTTCAATGTCCCAATATTTGTTCCAACAACACACCGGTACAATGTTTTGCAACATAGGTGGCATATGATTCTTTGATAAGCAACAAGGCCCTTCCATGTTATGTCATATAAGAATCTGGAGGACCAAAAACTCGATGATATTTGAAGATAAGGCATGGGATCTAGGAGTAGATGTGTAGGGCCCTAGTTGTTACTATAATCCTAATCTCTAATTAGAAAACTAAATTATAATTAAGGGGTAATATAATAAACAATTCAATTAATTTATGAAATCACATTCACAATAAAATATTTGTCTTAAACTAAGTAAATTTGATTACAAACAGTAAAAATAAATAATTACAAGAAACTTTCTCAATCAAATATTTACCAGGATAACACAACTAAATTTTCACGTAATCTATAAACCAATATACCCAAAATATAAATCTAATTTCAATATACTCAATAAGATGAGGAAGAAGACACACCTGTAAACTAATATAGAATTTGGACTTACATGGATATCAGTTCATGGTGGTAGCTACTGGAAACCACTTGTGGGGGACCACTCTCCTCCCAACCAACCCCTCATCCATATACTAAGATCCCCTAATCCCTCACTTTGCAATACCAATCCAACCAAACATCACAATCATATTCTACCCTCAGCTTCCAAAACTCCATCTCCACCTAGCTCCTAGAACCCTCCTCGAACAAAGTGTTAGAAAAACATGATCACAGAGCAAACACAATAAACAAGATGCAAATATAAACCACATAAACACAATACAAGAGAGACACCAATATAATGTGGTTCGCCCAAGATGGGCTACGTCCACATAGAAATTTTCAGTCCTTATTATTATACCATTCAGCAAAAAGAATGGATACAACTCGTGGCACATCTGTTGCAACTTCCTCTTCACTCTCTCACAGTCTCTCTTAGACAATCATAGATATCTTTACAATGCTAAAATACATTACACAGTCGTATTACAATGTATTCCTTTTAAAGGGGAATTCCGATGGGAAAATACTACAAGCTACCCAATACCATGGGCCCGTAAATTGTTGGCCAACAAACAACCCAAAAATTTATTTCGGGGGCTTCACCCCCGAACCCCCGCTAGCCCCCACACCCACCTGATGGGATGAGTGTATAGTCCACCTGCACATCATACAAAACCGGGGTAAAAACATGGCATAAACAACATCTCTGACTCAGGAAGATCAGGATGCACAACCAACAATCTCCCACTTGGAGACTGATCACAATAACTCCACCGCTGTTGCACTTGTTGGACTGTTGTCTAAACCTTGGACCTGGAAAATTTATCATCCTCACCTTTATGATTGAAGGCCAACTAAAACTGAGCAGGAACTCAGTTTCTCTCTGTTTACTACCTTTGTCAACATGCCTGCAGGATTTTTCCTAGTGTGTATCTTTTCCAACTTCAATAGTTCATCTTACAGATCAAACCATATGAAATGGTACTTGAGATGTATATGTTTAGTCTTAGAATGAAAGGATGATTTCTTTACAAGATGAATGGCACTCTGGATGTCATTATACAACTTGATATCCTCCTGCTTCTTACCCAGTTCCTCCATGAACCTCTGTAACCAAATCATCTCTTTACTAGCCTCTATAGAAACAACATACTATGCTTTTGTTGTTGAAAGTGCAAAAACCTTTTGCAGCTTCGAAATCCAACTTACTGGTGTTCCACCTACAGTAAAGACATACCCTGTGGTGCTACTCCTGCTATATTGATCACCTCTCATATTTGCATCAACATATCCTTGTAGAACATTGTTTGATCCTCCAAAACATAATGCATGAGTAGTAGTATCTCTCAAATACCTAAGAATCCATTGCACTGCCTTCCAATGTTATTTACCTGGATTGTTCATATACCTTCTCACAACTCCCACTGCATGTGCAATATTTGGTCTTGTGCACACCATGGCATACATCAAGCTGCCAACTGTTAATGAATAGGGAACCCTGGACACATAATCTATCTCTTCCTATGTCTTGGGACACATCTCCTTACTTAGTTTGAAATGGATGGCCAAAGGTGTACTAACTCGTTTTTCATTCTTCATTCTGAACCTCTCCAACAAATTTTCTATGTACTCACCCTGAGACAATGTCAATTTGTGATTTTTCCTGTCTCTTGTTATTCTCATACCAATTATTTGCTTTGCAACACCCAAATCCTTCATCACAAATGAATTAGCTAACTTCCTTTTGCACATGTTTATCTTGCATGTTAGACCCTACAACAAGCATGTTATCCACATACAATAACAAGATAATATATATTCCATTGTCTAGCATCTTGAAATAAACACAGTGGTCAGAATGAAATCTATTATAACCTTGTTATGTCATAAACCTGTCAAATTTTAAATACCACTTCCTTGGAGCTTGCTTCGGGCCATACAAGCTCTTCTTCAAACTGCATACCAAATTATCCTTCCCTTTGACCCCATATCCATGTGGCTATTGCATATAAATATCTTCCTCCAAATCCCGTAGTGTCCCTTTTTAAGAATTTGCGCAAACTAGGAAAATTTGCAATTTTTAACCAATTCAACCCTTAGACTAGTATTAACCCAACTGCTTTTGAATGGCTCCAAATGCTTCCAAATGGGGTCTGAGTGAGTTTGGAAGGTATTCAGACATATAAGTGAGGATTATGGATTCTTAAAAACCCTTAAAAAATTTCTGCAACATTCATTTACAATCTAAACAAAGTAGGGAAATGTACTAGTCAAATTGAGCTTCAATCCCCAAGGGGTAGTGGTCAAAGATGGATCTCCAAATGATGTTAAACCTTTCCAAATTTAAGAACATAGGTATGGTACTAATAAATGACCTTAATGAGATCCCTAATGTATCTTAAATTATTTCTTATGACTTTTTGCAACTCCCTTAAATCAGATGTTTATATGCAAGTCTTCACATAGGGGGGAAAGCTAGTAATTTTCACCATATGTTATGAAATTCAAAATTTAGGTGCCAAGGACTTGTGAAATAATAATGAAACTTCTTCAAAATGATAATGAAACTACATACATCAAAAAAATCATAGATAATGACTGATACAACTCGAAATAATGGCTCTTCAAGCTCCAACAACAAGACATAGAGAAAATGGCATCATTTATGCATTGTTTGATATTTTTACATAGTTTCACTTGGTATTTGGACCCAAGAGTCTTCTAAGCAGTAAATAAAAAGTATATAGATAATAATACAAATAAATTAATATTCATGGACTCTCACAAAGAGATCAGTATCTCACCAAGGGCGCAATTCCTCTAGGGGCCCAAATATGCAAGAAAATGTGAAAGAGATGCAAAAACAAGTTGTAGATGAATGAACCACGAGCTGCCCTGTAGATTCAACCTGTAACTAAAGAGTCCATTTTAGATCTAAATGAAACGTCTGAATGGCCTCTCTAATTTCCAATTAGGATGGGAATCTTTCACCCTCAAAATTGGTGCTAAGGCAAGTAGACTAGCTCTCTTCTAGCTCTTCTCTCCAAATGCAAAATGTAAAATGATCAAAAGCTGGTATTATTATTTGTTCCTAAATTTTATAAACTTCCTAAGGCTTCCCCAAATCGAATTCCATCCATGAGCTTCATGCCAACTCAATTTTGGAAGAGATTCCCAAGTATGCCACTTGTCCTTCCAATTCTACCCTCCTCCTTCACCAAATTCGAATTGGTGTCTCTTTGGGTGCCCTAACTCACTTGGGTGCCTTCATGGAGGATATTTTTAGCCATGACATGTCATGTATGTCAAATGTAAGCCATCAGGTTTGATTTTTCAGAAATTTCATAGGCATCTTCATCATTGGTGTCATAGAAGCTAGGTAATCTAGCCCAAGTGTCCCACTAGCTCCAAAATGCCTCTTCCTCTCCCATGGGAGTTACTCTTCCTCTACATTTAGACCTCATTGATTCATTCCAAGTAATATGCCCTTCCAACTACCCCAAGAATAGTGGAATCCACCTTGGATTCGAATGGGTGAGATTGGAATGCCATGTGGCATGGGGAATCTATGTTTTTTGGGGGTCCCACACCACCAATGTGTCTCCATGACCAAGTTCCATCTTATTTTCTCTGTAATGTCCCCATTCAAATAAATTCATAACAAGGAAATTCCATCAATCCTACTAGTTCCCTAGGTTGGATGGAGACATGAGGATTTGCAATAAGGGAGCTAATAAATGGTGTTTGGACATTAGAATGGAATAAATATTTAATAAAGGATCTAAATAAATAAATGCAATAGAAAATCAAAGTGGCTATTGATCATGAAGACACATGGAGGATGTGGGACCCACACAAAGCTAGATCCCTCATGCCACATGGCATTCTATTCACACCCATTCGAATCCAAGGTGGAGTATAATGGTATTGGGTATTTGGAAGGTCAATATACTTGGCATGACTCATTGTAGGTCAAATTGGAGTGGAAGAGTAACTCCCATGGAAGAGGAAGAGGCATTTTGGAGCTAGTGGGACACTTGGACTAGATTCCCTAGCTCTATGACAACAATGATGAAGATGCTATGAAACCTATGACAAAAATAAGACCTGAATGCTGACATCTAATATAAATTACATGTCAAGCCTAAAAATAGCCTCCAAGAGGGTGCTCAAGGGAGTTAGGGAATCCAAAGAGACACCTATTCGAATTTGGTGGAAGAGGAGGCTAGAATTGGAGGGACAAGTGGCACACATTGGAATCTCTTCCCAACTTGAGTTGGAATGAATTCCTCGGAAGGAATTAGACCCAAGGAGGACCTTAGAATTTTATAAAATACAATAACAAAGAGGAAGGATGGATTTTGATCATTTTTAGAATTTGCATTTGTGAAGAGAGATAGTGGAGTGCTTCTCTACTTGCCTTAGCCAATTTCGAGGGTGAAAGATTCCCATACTAGTTGGTAGTGAGAAAGGTCATTCAGACCTTTCATGAGAGCTTCAGTGGATTTTTTGTTGCATGTGTAAGCTGCAGGGAAGCTCATGGTCACTCTTGGTTCAACTCATTCCTCCAACCGTTTTCAGCTTTTGAAGCAAATAATTATTTTCTTCACACAAATAACTTCACCAGAAGATCTGGTATATACGATAAGCCATAAATATGGAGTAAAATAGATAATATATTAGATAATGGATAAAATATTACAATAATGGCCCTGCCTTAAATATAGCTTGGGCATTTTGATGTTGAGGAGACACCTCCTTTCATAACCTATCTTTAGTTAACCTAACTATTAATTATTTAATTATTATCTTATTTTATATTCGTAGCATTGCCACTCTCTTAGAAAGGCTTTGTCCTCAAAGCCTTATAATGTTTCTGCATCATTTTATGTGGTGTCGTAGATGACGAAACATGTCGATACGAATTGCTAAGAGTCGAACATAACTTTTGATATGTCAACGGATCAATCCATCCCAAATTGATTTGTTGTGGACTGATGGGATTCCCTACTGATATGTCGTCAGGCGATTTGATCACATTAGTACCATTATCTTTTGACATTTTCCACTTTTTCAAATATCGGTTTTTATGGTTGGGGTGTCAATAGGGAACTTTCACGATGTCACCTTCGTTTACGAATGTTGCCTTTAGAGCATTGATCGGAGTTGGAAGTTGTATTTTCGTCTCTTGAGGATTTAAGTTTTTGTTCTGTATCTTTTCCAATTTGTTTTCTAACTGCCTATTATCATTTTGAAACTTCTTAATCAATTCGACTTGAGATTTTCTGTCATCTTCAGATGTCTTAAGTTGTTCCTTAAGATCTTCATTATGACTTCTGATACAACTATTTTCTTCCTGCTTGTCTAGAAGTTTCCCTTCAATGTCGTCCATAGATTGTTCTATCTTTCGGCTATTTTTCAACTTCTTAATTTTTGTGACTAGTATCTTGTTATGATTTCTTAGTCTAAAAATTTCTTCAACATTGTTAGATAATGCTTTATTACTCTTCGCGATCTCTGACTTATGTGTCTTTTTAGAGTCGTCATTTTGTTGTTGAAGAACTTTTATCTGTTGTCGACACTAGTCGACCTCTGATTCTTGACTTTCTAATTTATGTCGTAACTGCATTAGTTCTTCATCTTTGTCGCTAACGATTTTGTTCAAGCATATTATTTCTTTCTTTATATCTTGATTTTTCAACCTCTGATTGAAATCACTCTCCTCTTTTAATTCATTGATTTGCGCACATAATTTTTCTATGTGATTTTCCCGGTTGGACATTGTTTGTTCATTGAACCGTTCTTGTATCTTATGTAGTTCAATCCTTACTTTGGATTGTGTATTAATGTCTCATAATTCTTCATTGTCTTTTCGATAGTGCTTTAACTTGGCTTCTAATTTCTCTATTTGTAGTCGCAACCCAGCTTCCATGGCCTTGACTTCTTCAGTGATAGATGGTCTTTCTTTGATTTCTTCAGCAATCGATAGTCTTCGACTTTTTCGATGATAGAGGGTCTTGAGGTTTTTTGACTAGTCTTCCTTTGACTTTTTCTTGATTTGTCTTCTTTGATGATTCTTCCTTTGATTTTAAATTTTTTCGGACTTCTTCCAGACTTCTTTTCGGTATTTCTTCTCTTTTTTTTTGTAATTTATAATTGTGAAACAATTATTAAATAATAATAATTATAATTATTTGTAATAATAATATCATTATGAATTTTTTTAATAGATAAGGGTGAATGAAGTAAAAATATATATAATATAATAATATGATTATTATTATAATTATATAATTTTAATTTTATGGTAAACTTTTGATAATAAAAATTTTAATTAAAAAAAATGCTAATAATATTTAATTTATTATAATAATTTTTGTTTAATTAAAATTTGTATATTTTTCTGAATTAGGGTTTGAAGGAGGGAATGGGGCGTGTAAGGAAGGCTGCGGTGGACAGGAGGGCTCACGGCAGCAATGGACGGAGGGTGTGAAGGTGTTGGGGAGTGGGGCGACAGCAGGAGGAAGGATGTTGGCAAGAGAGGGCGGGAGGAGTGGTGGTGCAGGCGTAGGAAGGCGTATGAGGAGGAGGCGTGGTGAACGTGGTTTGTGGAGAATATGGGAGGAGCAGTGCGGGGGAGGCAGCATGGGAGTGTGGAGCTGTGGAGGGAAAGTACGAGCATAGATGGGAGCTGCACAAGGGAGGGATGCGCAGGGGTGGAAGCTACGGAGGGTAGCATGGAGCGCAGGGGTAAGGAGGAGCTGCGCAGGGTTCGATAGTATGGGAGGGGATGACGAGGTCGGTGGAGGGGTGGCTTGCGGTGGCGGTGTGGCGCATTGGAGGTTGCAGAACGCAGGATGGGTGCTGCGAGGAAAGGGTTTGAGGGAGTAGAGAGCAACAGAGTGGGAGGAAGGGGGGCAGCGTTGGAGGGAAGGCGTCGGAGATGGATAATGACGCGAAGGAGTGTTGAGAGGTGGTGGAAGTACAGGTGGAAAGGAAGGATGCGAGCTGTAGAGGGTGCGGAATGGAGAGAGCGCAGAACTTGGGGAATTGGAGGAGGAACGAATGAGGACTGGGAGTTGCAGAAGGGAGTGCACAGGGAGGAGCGTGGAAGGAGAGGAAGTGGCAGAATAGAAGGGGAATGGGAGAAGGAAGTTGCGCTCGGGGGGTGATGGTGAATGTGTAGGGAGTGAAGGAGTGTAGATAAGTGTTATGAGGGAATTGGATCGTGGAAAATGTAATTGAGTGAGAATGGCTAAAAGCCGGTGCTTGGTCAAAAACCATGAAATCAAGAAACTTGATAGTTTAGCCAGGAGCCGGGATCAGTGCTCTGATACCAAATGAAGCAAATAATTATTTGCTTCACACAAATAACTTCACCAGAAGATTTGGTATATACGATAAGCCATACATATGGAGTAAAATAGATAATATATTAGATAATGGATAAAAGATTACAATAATGGCCCTGCCTTAAATATAGCTTGGGCATTTTGATGTTGAGGAGACACCTCCTTTCATAACCTATCTTTAGTTAACCTAACTATTAATTATTCAACTATTATCTTATTTTATATTCGTAGCAGCTTTCTTGGCATATTCATGATCCTTGAGGAGAGGCGCTTTGGGTGAGATATGGTACTCTTTGGGGGAGCTTCTAATGCCCCATTTATTTTGTAATATGATTTAAATGCTCTGTTCTTCACATTCAGAACTTTATCAAGTCGAGAATCCAAGTGGAAATGTATAAATCTGATCATTAATTAGAAAATGGTGCCTTTTCCCCACTATGTTGATGTTTGCTAATGTTGTAATGATAAATTCGAATGAACAAGTGAACCAATGATGGAATAATGATATATGGACTGTCTTTTATTACAAGTTTCATGTTCAGTGTATAATCTTTTTGAGTCATTTGGTTTAGTTTCATAACATTTGGAGAAGATTTCCCATCATTCCCCCTACGTTGAAACTAGTATTTTTGTAGATGTTTGGAGAGGGTTGTAGCAGGCTCAATTAACTGAATGATGATGCATATGAGACCTTAAAATTTTCCCTTAGATTTAATCTTCCTCTGTTCAGAAATTAGAGAGGGTCTAATAGCTTTTGGAGAGACATATTCAACATTTACCCATGGGAAAATCGAATCCCAAATTGCTAGTAAAAACTCCTACTTTGGATAGAATATTGAGGAGGTTTGCAGAAGTATTTTGAAGGTCCTAAAGCATCCCTGGACCTCATATTTATGTTTTATTATAATACATACACCTTATCAGAATATTTGGGATAAATTGGAGCAATTTGGAGACCAGGACATCAAAGCTAGTCAAAGGTCGAACTAGAGAAAAAATCGAAATTTTCACTATTTTAATAAAATTTTAAAAAGGGACATTACAAGTGGTATCAGAGCATGGTATTGGCACCTGATGTGGTTAACCATTCATGAATACAAGGATTCAAACAAATAAGCCGCCACCCTTAGAACCTAAAATTGAAGGTGTTGTTGTTGAAGAGGAAGAAGTAGGAGAAGAAGAGTATTTTGTTGAAACTATGACTAAGGATGAGAAGGGACTCTCTGATGACAAGGAGGAATTTACTAAATTCATGAAACCATTCTTTGAATACATGACAAAACAACTTATGAAAGGATTCGAATTGATGGCTAGACAACTTTGAAGCAAAGGAGTGATAGGAGGCAACAGTAGTTCATATTCAGAAGAAAAGAAGACTATGGGTGAGCATATTTTCTCAAGCACAAGACCCCATAATAGACCTAATGAATTTCATATCACACCAAGGACTTCTACAACTAAATTGCTTGTGCCCAAATAAGAACCTAACACCCAAATGGATATGAATACATTGGTGACAAAATGGGAAAAATTGAGTGAAGATTGTAGAAGGACTCTACCATTTGATCAATACTTTACTGTTTCAAACAAACTCAAAAAGAAGCAAGATAATAGGTCTCTATTCCATAACAAAGAATTAAATTGTGCTATTGGTAAAATGCCACTTCCCACTTTTGATGGTTCCTCTCAAAGTTCTGCTAACACTTGGGTGCAAAAACTAGATGTGTATTTTCAGCTGAATCCAATGGTAGAAGGGGATGCCTTAAAAATGGCTATTTTGCATCTAGAAGGAGATGCCAATGAATGGTGGTTTCATGGTTTGAAAACTTTGGGACATGATCAAGTTACTACCTATGGAGAATTTTTTGACAGGGTATTAGATAGATTTGAGCAAAAATACCCAGAATTACCTTTCAAAGAACTAGCCTAATTGAAGCAAATGGGAACCCTTGCTGAGTATATGATGAAATTTCAAAAATTATCAGTCAAGGTGGCTGATATATCTATGGTAAGATTAGTATTGCTGTTCACTGAAGGTTTGGATGAACCCTTAAAAGGTTTAGTTAAGGCCCACAAACCCAATTCATTGAAGGGTGCTATGAGTTTGACAAGAGATCTACAAAATGTACTACCTAGGACAAGGTTTCCTCCCAAGCCCAACTTACCTCCCCAATTCAGATCTGAAAAGAAGCCATGGAAAGAAGATGAATGTGGAAAGGATAATAAAGAGGAACTAAGTAGGGAAGAACTCAGAAGGAATAAATTGTAATACTCATGCTTCCAACCATGGGCACCAAGACATAAATGTGCTAAGGGAAAGGCCCAATTCATTGAAGTATTTTGTGATGATGAGTATGAAGGGGGCATGGAGGAAGAAGGACATATTTCAGCCCAAGAAGAGGAATATACTACAACAGAAGAAGGGAAACAAGAGGGAAATCATCCCTCATCCGACAAAGTAAGAATGGCAGTACTTTCAGTAGTGCCTCGTTATCACACTATTTGATGCAAGGGTGTGGTACTAGGACAAAGGACCTCAGTTTTGGTAGATGGAGGAGCCACACATAACTTCATTGATGCAGACATGGTGGAGAGAAGAAAGATACCTACTGAACCATTCGATGCCTTCATAGTTGTCATTCCAGGTCACAACACTATGGAGTGCAAAACATGGGTTCCAAAGCTGTAAATCACCATAGGGGAGCATACAGTGAACTATCAAATTCCTGAAATGAAATTCCAAGACTCAGAAGGAATACTAAGGGTTGTGAGAGGGAAACACACCTATCCGAATCAGTTAGTGTCTTCCCACAGTATGAAGCACAAGAATGGAAAGGTTTTGGGAGACATTCCTCATGGAAGGCCACCTAGTATAGGAGGAACAAGTTTGAAACATGATAAATTGAGATTGCTTGAGGGAAATAAATCTTGGCTGGGGAGGATTGTAATGTCCCCATTCAAATAAATTCATAACAGGGAAATTCCATCAATTCTACTAGTTCCCTAGGTTGGATGGAGACATGAGTATTTGAAATAAGGGAGCTAATAAATGGTGTTTGGACATTAGAATGGAATAAATATTTAATAAAGGATCTAAATAAATAAATGCAAGAGAAAATCAAAGTGGCAATTGATCATGAAGACACATGGAGGATGTGGGACCCACACAAAGCTAGATTCCTCATGCCACATGGCATTCTATTCTCACCCATTCGAATCCAAGGTGGAGTCTAATGGTATTGGGTAGTTGGAAGGTCAATATACTTGGCATGACTCATTTCAGGTCGAATTGGAGTGGAAGAGTAACTCCCATGGAAGAGGAAGAGGCATTTTGGAGCTAGTGGGACACTTGGACTAGATTCCCTAGCTCTATGACAACAATGATGAAGATGCTATGTCACCTATGACACAAATCAAACCTGAATGCTGACATCTGACATAAATGACATGTCAGGGATAAAAATAGCCTCCAAGAGGGCGCTCAAGGGATTTAGGGAATCCAAAGAGACACCTATTCAAATTTGGTGGAAGAGGAGGCTAGAATTGGAGGGACAAGTGGCAGACATTGGAATCTCTTCCCAACTTGAGTTGGCATGAATCCCTTGGAAGTAATTAGACCCAAGGAGAAACTTAGAAGTTTATAAACTACAATAACAAAGAGTAAGGATGGATTTTGATCATTTTCAGTATTTGCATTTGTGAAGAGAGATAGTGGAGTGCTTCTCTACTTGCCTTAGCCAATTTCGAGGGTGAAAGATTCCCATCCTAGTTGTTAGTGGGAAATTTCATTCAGTTCAATGGATTTTTTGTTGCAGGTGTGATCTTTAGGGAAGCTCATGGTCACTCTTGGTTCAGCTCATTCCTCCAACCATTTTCAACTTTCTTGGCATATTCATGATCCTTGAGGAGAGGCACTTTGGGTGAGATATGGTACTCTTTGGGGGAGATTATAATGCCCCATTTATTTTGTAATATGATGTAAATTCTATGTTATTCACATTCAGAACTTTATCAGGACGAGAATCCAAGTGTAAATGTATAAATCTGATCATTAATTAGAAAATGGTGCCTTTTCCCCACTATGTTGATGTTTGCCAATGTTATAATGATAAATTCAAATGAACAAGTGAAACACTGATGGAATAATGATATATGGACTGTAAATAATGTTTATTACAAGTTTCATATTCAGTGTATAAGCTTTTGGAGTCATTTGGTTCAGTTTCATAGCATTTGGAGAAGATTGCCCATCATTTCCCTCTATGTTGAAACTAGTATTTTTGTAGCTGTTTGGAGAGGGTTGTAGTAGGATCAATTAACTGAATGATGATTCATATGAGTCCTTAAAATTGTACCTTAGATTAAATATTCCTCTGTTCATAAATTAGAGAGGGTTTGATATCTTTTGGAGAACCATATTCAGCATTTACCCATGGGGAAATCGAATCCCAAATTGCTAGTAAAAACTCCTACTTTGGACAGAATATTGAGGAGGTTTTCAGAAGTCTTTTGAAGGTCCTAAAGCATCCCTTAACCTCATATTTATGTTTTAATATCATCCATACAACTTCTCAGAATATTTGGGAGAAATTGGAGCAATTTGAAGACCAAGACATCAAAGCTAGTCAAAGGTCAAACTAGGGAAAAAATTGAAATTTTCACTATTTTAATAATATTTTTAAAAGGGACATTACATTCTCACCATAAATATTTATTTTTCCCCTCTTAATATATTTATTCCCAAACCAAATTCCATTTGGGTTTATTAGTCTCCTTATTCCAATTTTAATGTATCCACCCCAACCTAGGAAACTAGTAGGTTGGTGGAATTTTCCCTACTTGATATTTATTTGAATGGGGACATTACAGTCCTCCCTGCCCAAGATTGCTTGCCCTCAAGCAATCTCAATTTAGTATGCTGCAAAATTTTTCCTCCTTTATCAGGTGGCCTTCCATGAGGAATGTCTCCCAAAACCTTTTCATTCTTGTGTTTCATACTGTGGGAGGACACTACCTTATTCAGATAGGTGTGCATTCCTCTGAATACCCTTTGTTTTCCCTCCGAATACTTGAATCTAATTTCAGGGATTTGATAATTCACTGTATGTTACCCTATAGAGTACATCCATTGCACTCCAAATACCACATTAGTATCATCAACATCAACCACATAAAATATATCAAAAACTGTGTAATTACCTATGGTGAGTTGTAGCTTTGGAATCCATGTTTTGCACTCCATAGTATGGTAACCTGGAATGATGAATGTGAATCCATCGAATGGTTCAGTAGGTAGATTTCTCCTCTCCACCGTGGCTGCATCAATGAAGTTATGTGTGTCTCCTCCATCTACCAATACCGAAACCTTTTTTCCTTGTATATCTCCTTGGCATCGAATAGTGTGGAAACGAGGCACTCCTGAAAGCACTGCTAGTCTCCCTTTGTCAAGTAATGGATGATATTCTTATTTTTTCTCTTCTTATTCCGCTGTGGAATATACCTCTTCTTGGGATGAAATATGTCCTCCTTCCTCCATGCCCCCTTCATACTCATCATCAAAAAATACTTCAATGAATTGGGCCTTTCCCTTAGCACATGTATGTCCTGGTACCCATGGTTGGAAGCATGAGTAACATAGTTTATTCCTTCTGAGTTCTTCCCTGCTTAGTTCCTCTTTCTTATCCTTTCCACATTCATCTTCTTGCCATGGCTTCTTTTCATATCTGAATTGGGAAGGGAAGTTTGGCTTGGGAGGAAACCTTGTCCTACGTAACACATTTTGTAGATCTCTTGTCAAGCTCATAGCATCCTTCAATGAATTCAGTTTGTGGGCCTTAACTAAAAATTTTAAGGGCTCAGCCAAACCTTCAGTAAACAACAATACTAATCTTACCATAGATATGTCAGCCACCTTAACTAATAATTTTTGGAATTCCAACATATATTCAGTAGGGGTTCCAACTTGCTTCAATTGGGCTAGCTCTTTGAAAGGCAATTCTAGGTCTTTTTGCTCAAATATTTCTAATACCTTGTCAACAAATTCTCCATAGGTTGTAACCTGATAATGTCCCAAAGTTTTTAGAACATGGAACCACCAATAATTGGCATATCCTTCCAGATGCAAAATGGCCATTTTTAAAGCATCATTTTCCACCATTGGATTCAGCTAGAAATAAACACATTAGAGAGATTTTGAGGTCAAAAAAGGGCCTCCTAAGAGATGTACTACAAAAATATGAGATATATTAAAATATTATGAATTGGGGGTTTTATGGGGTAGGTATATATGACAAGTCACCTCCCACACTATTTTCTATGCACAATATAAATAACCATGGTTGAGTTACTTTTCAAAATTCACTAGAAATAAAATTAATAAAATAAGACTACATTGATGTGACTAAGATTCATTGTAAATTCCCAAAAATGTATTGTCCTTTAACATTTATTTGTCTTGAACTTGCAAATGAAATTAAATAATAAAAAACATTTTTAAGAGCTTTTTTTTAATTTTATGTTGACTTTTTATATTTGGTACTTTTCTCATGAATTTAATAATGTAATTTAATTGAGAATTTATTTACATGTAAAATGTCAATAATATTATTATAATCCACATTGCATTATTATTATTATTATTATTATTTATTAAATCTATTATTATTCTTTATTAGTTTGACATTATGTTATTAAATAGAATGGAGTGAATATATAATTTAAAATTAAAAACATAAAAATGATAATATATTATTTTATAAAAAAATGTCAAAGGACTTTCTTTATGAATTAAGAGTACTTCACTTGAAAATGACAATAATATTATTTTATGTGAAAGTGTGAAAATACATTCATTATGAGTACTTTACTTGAAAATGACAATAATATTATTTTATGAAAAGACTATCATTATGAGTACTTTACTTTATGACTTAAAAGTACTTACACCACTACCTTGGTTAACTATGTGTTTTCATCCACCATAAAAAATTTGACAAATAAGCATTCTTAACTCATGCAATGCCACCTCACCAAGGGGGATGATGTCATCTACTAGAATGTGATTGGTTGTATTTTATAGTACATTTTCTTTGTTTTGAGGCCCTTTTTTGACCTCAAAATTTCTCTAATGATCTAGTTTTTGTACCCAAGTATTTGCAGAACTTTGGGGTGAGCCATCAAAAGTGGGAAGGGGAATTTTACCAATGGCACAATTCAATTCTTTATTCTGAAATGGAGTTCTATTACCTTCCCTCATTTGGAGTTTGTTTGATACATTAAAGAATTGGTCAAATGGTAGAGTTTTTCTACAATGTTCACTCAACTTTTCCCATTCTGTCACCACTTTCTGCATATCAAATTGGGTGTTAGGTTCTTCTTTGAACTCAAGAAATTTAGGTGTAGTAGGCCTTGTCATGCTCTGAAATTCATTAGGTCTATTATGGGGTCCTATGCTTGAGAAAATATGCTCACCATTTCCTTCTTTTCCTCAAAATGAGAGCTACTATTGCCTCCTATTACTCCTTTGCTGCCAAGTTGTCTGGCCAATAATTCAAACCCTTTCATGATCTGTTTGGCCATATATTCAAAAAATGGTTTCATGAATTTAGTAAATTATTCCTTATCCTTTGAGGTATCCTTCTCATCCTTAGCCATAGTTTCAGCAAAATGCACTTCTTTTCCTATTTCTTCCTCTTCAACAACAACACCTTCAATTTCAGGTTCTAAGGGTGGGGGCTTATTTTTTTGACTTCTTGTATTCATAAATGGTCATCCACATCAGGTGCAAGGACCATGATCTGATACCACTTTTAGTTTCCCTTTTTAATAATTTGCACAAACTAGGAAAAATTGCAATTTTTAACCAATTCAACCCTTAGACTAGTATTAACCCAACTGCTTCCGAATGGCTCCAAATGCTTCCAAATGCTTCCAAATGGGGTATGAGTGATTTTGGAAGGTATTCAGACATATAAGTGAGTATTTTGGATGCTTAAAAACCCTTAAAACACTTTTTCAACATTCATTTACAATCTGGACAAAGTAGGGAAATGTACTAGTCAAATCGAGCTTCAATCCCCCAGGGGTAGTGGTCAAAGATGTCTCTCCAAATGATGTTAAACCTTTACAAATTTCAGAACATAGGTATGGTACTAATAAATTACCTTAATTATATCCCCAATGTATCATCAATTAGTTCTTATGACCTTCTTCAACTCCCTTAAATCAGATGTTTATATGCAAGTCTTCACATAGGTGTGCAAGCTAGTAATTTTCACCATATGTTATGAAATTCGAAATTTAGGTGCCAAGGACTTGTGAAATGCTAATGAAACTTCTTAATAACATTAATGACACTACATAAATCAACAAAATCATAGATAATGACTGATATAATTCGAAATAATGGATCTTCAAGCTCCAACAACAAGACATAGAGAAAATGGCATCATTTATGCATTGTTTGGTATTTTTACATAGTTTCACTTGGTATTTAAACCTGAGAGTCTTCTGAGAAGTAAATAAAGATTATATAGATCAGAATACAAATAAATTAATATTCATGTACTCTCCCAAAGATATCAACATCTCACCAAGGGCGCAATTTCTCCAGGGGCCCAAATATGCAAGAAAATGTGAAAGAGATGCAAGAACAAGTTGTAGATGAATGAACCACGAGCTGAACTATAGCTTCAACCTGTAACTAAAGAATCCATTGTATCTCTAAATTAAATGTATGAATGGCCTCTCCAATTTCCAATTAGGATGGGAATCGTTGACCCTCGAAATTGGTGCTAAGGCAAGTAGACTAACTCTCTACTAGCTCTTCTCTCCAAATGCAAAATGCAAAATGTAAAATGATAAAAAGCTGGTATTCTTATTTGTTAGTGACTTTTATAAACTTCCTAAGGATTCCCCAATTCGAATTCCATCCATAAGCTTCATGCCAACTCAATTTGGGAAGGGATTCCCAAGTATGCCACTTGTCCTTCCAATTCTAGCCTCCTCCTTCACCAAATTCGAATTGGTGTCTCTTTGGCTGCCCTAAATCACTTGGGAGCCTTCATGGAGGTTATTTTTATCCCCGACATGTCATGTATGTCATACGTCATCCATTAGGTCTTATTTTTCATAAATTTCATAGGCATCTTCATCATTGGTGTCATAAAAGCCAGGGAATCTAGCCTAAGTGTCCCACTAGCTCCAAAATGCCTCTTCCTCTCCCATGGGAGTTACTCTTCCTATAGATTTCGACCTCATTGAGTCATTCCAAGTAATATTCCCTTCCAACTACCCCAAGAATAGTGTACTCCACCTTGGATTTGAATGGGTGAGAGTGGAATTCCATGCGGCATGGGGAATCTAGCTTTTTTGGGGGTCCCACACCACCAATGTGTCTCCATGACCAAGTGCCATCTTATTTTCTCACCATAAATATTTTTTTTTCCCCTCTTAATATATTTATGCCCAAACCAAAGTCCATTTGGGTTTATTAGTCTCCTTATTCCAATTTTAATGTCTCCACCCCAACCTAGGAAACTAGTAGGTTGGTGGAATTTTCCCTACTTGATATTTATTTGAATGGGGACATTACAAATCCCCATGGAGAAAGGTGGTTTTTACATCTAACTGTTCAAGATGAAAATATTCTACCGCCGCTAGACTTAAAATAGTTCTAATTGAAGTCATTTTAACAACAAGAGAATATATTCCATCAAAATCTATACATTTCTTCTGTGCAAACCCCTTTACAACAAGTCTGGCCTTGTACCACTTATTTCCTCCATCTTCTTCCTTCAAACTGTAAACCCATTTATTTTGCAATGCTCTTTTACCTGCAAACAACCAAACCAAATCCCAAGTCTGGTTTCTTACCAATGAGTCCATCTCCTCGTTCATGCCTTGCTCCCACTTCTTCTAGGTTCCACCTGCATTGATTCTTCATAACATTCTGATTCACCAGAATTAGTCATCAATAAATAATACATTGATGGAGAGTATCGTTCAGGGGTTCTACTTGACGTTCAGGGGGTATACTTGACCTGATAGATCTTATAACACTTGCAGGATTTTGAGGTAGTTGCTATTGTTCTTGATTATCTGACACCTTTGGAACTTCATTTTCTTTGATTTCATCAAGCATTGTGTACTATGTGTTTCCTTTTCACGTTTCTTTCCTTGCAACTGATCTTTATACATGACCTTTTCATTGAATACCACATCTCTACTCCTAATGATTTTGTTAGTTCTATAATCCCATAAGCAATAACCAAAATCATCAACCCCGCATCCAATAAAGGTACACTTCTTGGATTTAGCCTCAAGATTTGTTCTATTTTCTTTATCAATATGGAAAAATGCTTCACAACCAAAATTTCTTAGAAATAAGTAGTTTATCTTTTTACCTATCCATGCCTCCTCTAGAATACCACCATCCAAAGTGCTTGAAGTCCCTCTATTTATTAAGTAAACAACATTATCTACAACATCTGCCCAAAATTGTAGGGGAAACCTTGCATGCAATCTCATACACCTTGCACGCTCCATAATTGTTTTGTTCATCCTTTCTAACACACCATTTTCCTATGGTGTTCCCGGGACTATATTCTCGCTACGAATCCCATGGTATGAACAATAACTATCAAAATCCTTGCTACAGTATTCACCTCCATTATAAGATCTTAGACACTTCATTCTTTTTCCTGTCTCATTCTCAACCAAAGATTTCCATTTCCTAAAAGTATAAAACACATTAAAATTCTGTCTAATGCAATAAAACCAAGTTTTTCTAGTTGCATCATCAATAAAAGTAACATAATAATGAGAGCCACCAAGAGATTGTACCTAAGCCAGTCCCCATACATTTGTATGCACAAGCTCTAACTTTTCACTCTTCTTCTGTTTCCCAACCCTAAGAAATATGACTCTCTTCTGTTTTCCATAAAAAAGTTCTCACATAATTTCAAACTTACCTACTTCATATCTGGAAGCAACTTCCTTGAGTGGAGTATATGCATTCCCTTCTCACTCATGTGGCCAAGCCTATGATGCCACAATGATGTATATGTTCCTGTGGAAGCTAAAGAGATAGAACAGTCAGTATTATGAGGACATAAATACAACGTACCTATCATGTCTCTTTTTTCTATCACTGTCGATCCTTTAGTGATCTTCCACCACGTTTCTCCAAACGTAGATAAACAACCACCATATCCCAACTACCCTGTTGAGATCAAATTTCTTTTCATAGTAGAAATATGCCTTACATCTTTCAACATCCATTCACCTCCATTCTTAAAATTTATCCGTACCTTACCCATTCCAACAATTTTACATGGTTCATCATCACCCAATAAAACATGTCCAAAATCACGTGGAACATAATCATGAAAAAATTTCCTATGGGGTGTAGCATGACATGAAGCCCCTAAATCTACTACCCAGTAATCACTAGTATTGTATAATGCAAGAATGAAAGCATATTGCAACACATCACCTACTACATTTGCTTCTTGAGTAGTCTCCTGCTATCCATCTACATTCTTCTTTAGAGATATGTAGTGTTACTTTAGATGTCATCTCTTTCCACAGTTCCAGCACTCTATCTTTCCTAGTCTAGACTTGGATCTTCCCTTCCTAGACTTGTTGCGATTACCTGGGCTCTTTCCTCTCTCCCTTGGTCTTCCCCTACTCTCCATGGTCAACACATTACCTGATGTCTCACTTGTACTTTTCCTTCGCATTTCCTCGCTAAGAATAACACCAACAACATCATCAAATTTCAAAGTGTTTGAACGAGAGAATGAGTTACTTACAGCCATAACCAAGCCATTCCATCTTTCTAGAATAAAGCACAAGATTATAAGATCCCTAACCTCATAATCAAAGTTCAATTTTACAGAACTTAGCTGATTTATAATCGTATTAAATTCATTTAAATGATCAGCCACAAATCCACCTTCTGACATCTTCATATTAAATAAACACTTCATTAGAAATACCTTGTTGGAGGCTGAGGGTTTTTCATACAGCTTACCCAATGCGCTCATCAAATCCTTCGTTGTCTTTTCTTTTGAGATATTAAAATCTATCAAGGAATCCAAGCACAGTAGTATTGTTCCCAGTGCCAATCTATCAAGAACCTCCCATTCGTTGTCCTTCATAGTTGCCGGTTGTTTTGCTTTTCCTCCCAATGGCAGAAGCAGATTCTTCTAATACAAATATTCCTCCATTTTCATCTTCCATAACTGGTAGTTTTGGCTGTTAAATTTATGGAACTTCAACTTTCCTTCTTCCTCCATTGCTCCCACTCGAACCAGGAACCCTTCTTTCCTGCGAGTTTATCTGCCAAATAGACCTTTGGCTCTGATACCAATTGTTAGAAAAACAGGATCGCAGAGCAAAAACAATAAACAATATGTAAATATAAATCGCATAAACATAATACAAGAGAGACACCATCATAACATGGTTCACCTAAGATGGGCTACGTCCACACAGAAATTTCCAGTCCTTATTATTATACCATCCAGCAAAATGAAGGGATACAACCTACAACACATCCACTGCAACTTCCTCTTCACTCTCTCACAGTCTCTCTTACACAATCATAGAGATCTTTACAATGCTACAATATATTACACAAACGTATTACAATGTCTTCCTTTTAAAGGGAAATTACCATGGGAAAATACTACATGTAACGTCGTCGATCCCCTCGGTTCCCTTTAGAGGTGATGGGGGAGCTCTTTAGAAACAACCTACTAATTTTGTTTTTCAAAGACTTCGCAACTCTGCACTTTTACATAGCTGCAAAAAATTCAATCCGCAATCCGCAAGCCACAAGCCGCAAGTCAGAAGTCGGAATTCGGAACTCCAAATACACAGTGTAGAATAAATACGCCTCTGACTTCCACAATCCACAATCCGCGGTGCGGGAGTCGGAAGTCGGAACACCAAATATACAACGTCGAAGGAATACACCTCTGACTTCCACAATCCACAGTGCATGAGTCGAAATTTGGAACACCAAATATACAACGTCGAAGGAATACACCTCCGACTTCCGCAATCCACAATCCGCAGTGCAGGATTCGGAAGTCAAACACCAAATATACAACATCGTAGAAATACACCTCCGACTTCTGCAATCTACAATCCACCTTGTGGGAGTCGGAAAGTCGGAACTCCAAATATACAAAGTCAAAGGAATATGCCTCTGACTTCCGCAATCCGCAATCCGCCTTGCGGGAGTCAGAAAGTTAGAACTCCAAATATATATACAACGTCGAAGGAATACGCCTCCGACTTCTGCAATCCGCAATCTGCCTTGCGAGTTCGGAAAGTCGGAAGTCGGCCACATACCTCGGTTACTGCTAACTTCTTCATCCTAAGTCTATTTTTGGAAAAGTTGGTACTGTTGGAAACCTCTCGACGAGCTCTATGAAACGGTGTGATCCTCTTCCACACCTGAGAACTCTGACTTTGTCCTTCATCCAACCAAAATGTTGCCCCAAACCTCATCCACAACTCTTTACCACTCTATAAAGAGCTCTAATCCACTCTGTCATGGCCCCTCCCTTCATATGAACCATAAAGGGAACATGGAAACAATAGGGGGGTGTCTATTTCTCCCCCAAGGCCATGAATAACAGTCTGGGATTTCTGGGACTTCACAAGACTTGGCCCTATTCATCAATGAAAATATTCATATAAATAAAAACATAGGTGTGCATATGCATACTCAATTAAACACAGTGGAATGAAACATTGTCCACACACATAAAAGGGAATGCATCAACACATTTCTACTAGGCAGAATGATGAAACAACCTAGAGGGAATTAGTCCTCTTCTCATGCTATGCATAGGATTATGCTGACTAACTCGAGATAATCATTTCATTCCCATTAACATGAACAATTAAGCATTCAAAACACAGAACAAACATGATATAAATCACAGAGAACACTTACCTTTTCATTGAAATATCCAAGCAACTGGCTATGGACTGCAACGTTCCAACCCAACCATAGGTCTCTCCCCAACTTGTATTATTTCAGGAGTCAGAGACCACCCCCGATCTAGGGCTATGTATCCACTAAGGAGGAACTAATAGGCTCACTTATAGTCTTAGGCACAGTCATTCAGGGTCATCCAACACATAGCTGGCTCTATCAAGCAAGTGGGGAGACAGGGAAGAATTTTCCTAAGCCAATGAGCTCAACCACAGAGCTACAGGCATGTCCAATTGGCTTCAGACAGTCTAGGCACCCCCATCACCTCCACTCTCAACCTAATTAAGGTCCCCTTCTCTCTTACATAGGCCCTTGGGCGCCCCTTCCCTCAACGCTGACCTGGGAAGGTATGGATGGTCCCAACTTCTAAACCAAGGTTAAATGAGAAATCACTGTCTCTACCATGAATTCTAGCCCCGCCGGTCTCTCTCCCACTGCGATCCGCTCTTGGATCTTCCTTAAGGTTACGGCCGAAAGGTTTTGTCTCGCAACTAGGTTTTCGGCTATCAAATCTGGGTCTCCCAATAGATTTATGGGAATCCAACCCTCTCAATATTGCCCCAGGGTTCGGGTCTATGGATTCCCCAATGGATTTAACTTCCCATGCATATTTCTAGGCATTTTTTGCTCTGGAAATCCTGGCTTCATTCCAAGTCGTGATTTTTGGTTCCTCTCCCTGTTGGGCTTGCATCTTCTCTGAAAAATTATGCTTACCCCTCCACCATGGAATTGGAATGAGGAATACATCCTCCCTAGAGGTGGAGTGACTTATGGGACAAGCCAAACATATCCCATACCCTGCCTCATGAATTTTCAGGGTTTCCCATACTCCATCAACCTCATGAAAAGATTTCTAAAGTACTTCCTTACAACAACATTAAATGACAACTAGGACAGTCAAAGGGGGTTCCCAAGGTGACATATGGCAGCCTAGGGTTCAATCCCACAACCCCCTCACCTCTCCCTAGTGGATACACATAGCCCCCTTATTTAGTTGCATCCATAGCTAGCCCCTTGGTATTTTATTTGCATTACAATTATTTACATCATTTTAACAATTTCCCCATGGCTTACTAGCACATGGATAACACAACATCAAATACCATCCCTTCAAGGCTGATCATTCACTAGCGAGGCATTGGCCTTGAGCTCCACACTAGGAATCATACATCACATATATACGATATTTACATTAAAATCCAATACATCTGAAGGGTCAAAATGGGGGTATTACAATCCCCTCCCCCTTAGAATAACACCATCCTTGGTGTTCCAATACTTAGGAATACTTACACAATTTGCACATGTCCAAAATTCACAAAAATGTAGCAGGTTTGTCCTGCATTTCATCTTTTACTCTGGTTTTTTAGGACCAAGTCCCTTGGATTCTACAAGCTGCTCCTGTTGGATTTGACCTTCCAGCTCCACGTGTGGGCATTTATCCACAACAGTCCCTTCCTTTTCTTTACCTTCCAGCTGATCCATAAGTCTGGAAACTTTATGGCTACTATCTTTCTTGTTGTCCTTTGTTGGGAAGTTACAGAGGCAATGATTTCCTCCACATCCCCAACATTTCAATGGCTTCTTTTTCTTTACCTGCTCAATTTCCTTTGAGTATTCCAGCCTTGATCATTTCTTAATGGGATGATTGGATGAATGCCTCTTCATTGACCCACTGTCCTTTCCACTGCTGATAGCTTCCAGAATTCCTTTTACCTCATTTTGCAAACAAATAGAGTCTTGCAAAACCTTGTGGTTCATCTCATTCAGCTGCTTTTGTAGCTTGAGCACTTCCTCAAGATTTTCTTGGGTCTTGGAAATTGTTTGAAGAATATTTTTAGCCAAATCAAATAGCTTTTGGTTTGCTTCCATGGTCAATGGGCATAGTTTCCCACACTTTACTTACTAGCAACACTTGTCTTGTAACAGTTGCAACCAATTGATTTAATTTTTACCTGTGAAATTCATCATTGCAAATATCGTTAGGCCAAGAATAATGTAAGCATTAAGAACAATCAATTACTTTCCCATTTTCCTGGAAATTTCATGCTTTATTCACAAGACTTCCACACATTTTATGCTTGTCCAACATGAAAATGAACTCATTCATGTTCATCCTTTCACAGGGAATTAACTAATTCAACATTCACAATGTATTTCAAGCAAGATAAACACAATAAACTTTCAACCATAACATGCATTCAACAATTTTTTGTCTCTAAAATGCATCAATCAAAAAGGAAAGAGAAGAGTAAGAGTTTCCCCCTATTAATCTTGTTCCAATCCAGAGCCCTACCACAACTGTGGTTCTATGATCCTTGGTCTCTTTCACTTCAAATGTGAATGCTTGAATCACATTTTTCTTGTTTTGGCAATGACACTTGGTGTCTAAGGTCCTTCCAAGGCTTCTCAACCAGGGAACCCCTCCCCGTGGTTTTCCTACAAAACCTTTGGCTTCTAGGACCCACACAAGTCCACTAGAACCCTTTTCCATTGCTATGCATACTGAGCTTTCTAGGTCAATCACATGTCCAAATGCATCCTTAGGATGCCTTCAAGGTTCTTGCTTCCCGTAATTACTTGGGTTTCAACAAAGAAACAACAATGTATCAGCTTGGTTGTTGTAAGACTTGTACATGAAATTTTTCATTATTCGGAATAAGAAATAGATGATAATTAAATACTTATATGTATTGGATGTCTTCACGTTATTCTATGAGATCCTTCTTTTATTTACAAGCCTTGGATCATCTCTGGATATAATAACAAATTTTTGGCCAGCACACAGGCTGCTCCACAACATTCAATGCTCAACCAGTGCGCCGATTGGATTTACCAAGCGTTTAATGAATTTTTGGCCAGCATGCAGGCTGCTCCACAACATTCAATGTTCAACCAGTGCACCAACTGGATTTATCAAGCATTTATGGTTCCAAACTAGTCCCATACCTGGTTTTCCCTCTCCATTGCCAAGCCAACACTTCCGTCTCGGTCAACAAGACAATGGAAGGAAACTGGACCATAACCATTTCCAATTCAAGGGCTCTACTACGGAGCCGTAGGCATATCAATGGGTTCCATCTAGTCTCGGCACCCACCTCACCTCCACTCACAGCCCGAGTAAGGTCCCCTTCTCTGCCGCACAGTCCCTCAGGCACCCCTTCCCTCAACGTTGTCCTGGGTAGGTGCAGGAGGTCCTCACTACTGAACCAATAGAGATTTTATTCCTTTTTAAATATCGCCACATCCAGTCACAATGCCCAACCAACATACTGGCTGGATTTATTAGGCAATGGAACAACTACTCTCACACATAAGGATGGTACCCCTTCCTCACTTTTCTTCTTTAGTATGAAGCACCAAATTGCATGTGTAATAACTGACAACACAAGATGGGTAGGCAAGCTCATCAGTATCGCTGATGTAAAATTGTAACATTTTTCATAAAAATTCACTCTCTAATATTGAAACACCAGGAATGCATCCATCCCCTTAGGGTGTAGTCAATATTGAAAACCATAACACAACACAACACCCAAGAGGTGTGCACCCCTCTCCGATGTGAGTCAGGTAGGCCATAATCACAACTCAAGCAATCGGAAATAAAAACATGCTCTGCATATTAATCCCAATAATTAGTCATGCATATTCTCAGCAAGGGTTACAAAATACTTATTTGTTTTGCAGATGTATTTTCTCTTCTTTTCGCGAGGAATGGGGCTCCCTTCTCTAAGTTAATAGTCCCTCGGGTTTGTTTCCCCAATCCCTTTGATGTTTCATAAAAAAAAATGCCCTATTGGCATAATTTTACCATTTCACTCGCATTGTTTACCAACATGCAGTTCAGATGAGACATTATCAAAATTTACAATGGAGTTTCACCCGAAACCCATTCCAAAGCATGGGATCCTTCCCATGGAGTTTGGCTTCTGCAGGCCATAACACATGGTTTTCCTGCAATGTGTCTTCCTGACACACTTCTCAAATAGCCAAAAAATCAGCAGCATTAGCAATCAAATTAAAATCTGATTTCCATTACCAGTCAATGGCATTAATAATCAAATTCAATTATGAATTTACAATTATGTCTCCTACGAAAATTTGATTTATTTAACCATGAGGCCATCCTCATATTGTTTGGCTCTTGTAAGTGGTAGAACTCTATCCATTATGGTTTTACACTCGCTACCATAACATGAACATCCACCTACAATACATTCTCTTGACACAATTCTAGGGAAGACAAACATTCATTAGTAATTATTAGAAAAATATCAAATCTGCAATTTACAAATCTGTTTCATATAGAAATCATATTTGAGAACCTTGATATCCTTCTCGCAATTTTTTTTTTTGGGGGGGTATATTTTGCAAATGGTATATTCCAGTCTTTATTATGGACTTGCCCACATTGCCATACCCAAGATATTTCTACCTGAAATTTGAAAATTTCAATCAGCCACACACTTTGTGAGTATTCATGCATATAATATTTTCATTGACAATAGTCACTGAAGTGATCTCAAAATTATAATACTCAATAATTCAAACACTATCAGTTGTTATTATCTCAATATCACAGAAACACATTTACTTCATGTGAATCATTATCACAATAAAATTGCAAGATACAGTCACATCATCTATGCAATCAAATAAAACTTTAAATACTCATTACTTCACGTCCATATCATTTCATGCAACTCTATCCTCCCAATAGTGCATTATAGTAGGCTATCAAACATGACTACCTTTTTCATGCAAGTCTTTCCCCTGCATTCATATCATCTCATGAAAGGATCTTATAATTGCCAATAATTCCATCATTTCATCTATTATCTAATTATAATGAAATGTATACCATAACCAGGCATTCACACAATGCATCTCAACATGTGCACCCACACATATGCATGCACATTGACAACCTTTACATAATCTTTTAATGTGCATTCACTCAATGCAACCTCACATTGATTCATGAATACCATAATGTCATGTCACGTAGTCCACCATGATGTTTTGGAAAGTATGGCTATTTCCTCAACACATCACCCAACCATATCCCCAATCACTTGGTTAACTTATCTGGGTGCCTTCCTTATCTACCCGAACAACACCTCAGGAGTTTTCTCACTCCTTGGTTGTTGGAAAATAGGTTTCATCCCAAATTAACACCAATAGAGAGTTCATGGGATACTTGTGTATCACTATAGCATTATCATTCCAACCACATTATGGCCTTAACTATGACTATCTCCTATGGCATGCACTACCACAATAGGACTATAAGTCCTCACTTGCTTTGGTTATTAAACCCATAACCAACACATACAAATGGCATGATATAATTTCATATGAATGCATTTACGATTCAAAACAGCTAGATGGTATAAGGATCCTTTCCCTTACTACCACATACCTCACCATACCCGGTGGAATAATGTTTGCTTAAATGCACTCATCATCACTTACATACCAATTTACGATTATTAAATATGGCTCAAGGGATTCTTACCCAATCCCCTTTTTGTATATAATCATAAATAAACCATTACATGCATGGCTCCCATTAGCATATTTGATGTTACCTTATCAGTTGGTCTCCTGCAAAGGATTACACTATCCTTCCACCAATCTCATGATCACATATTTTTTGCACCAACATTTCTTCATAAGGTTTTTGGTCACATGCAACAACATTATCAACATCTTTAGCCATGCTTATGTTGTCTTTGGTCCTACAACCAATACCAACACCAATAGTGATTATCAACCACAATAATTATCTTAAGTGGCTCACTGCATATGTAAAACTTCACTAGATTTACCTACATGTAACATCATATACATGCACAAGCATCTTCTCATGCACTATGCAATGTCTAGCAATATGCCCACTAGTGCACATTCACTTTATCCGTCCAATCTCTTGCATTTTCAACATTCCTATGCCATAATTTTCTATATATAAAACTCATAAAATATAAATACAAGAGAAAAATAGGGGATAAGGAATTCTCCCTTTCCAATCCCTCATCATAGCATGGGATTCCCCTTCCACATCATAGTTGATCCACTTTCATGGCCTCTCTAGCAAGCACACAAGGAATCATTGGCTATGATGTTCTCACCAAGCAGCAATTCAATACATATACTCATGTATAACATTCTTACGTGCTACTTTCCAAGCAGGAAATTCTTATGCTATAAACAAAAATAGTTTAATGTGAGAAATTTCCCTCTTTATCAACATTGCCCTTTGGAGATTATTCTCCAATTTTTCAGCTGCAACCATCTTGTCATCCCTATGTAGCTTTCCTTGATCATTGCAATAGCTCTCATTGCACTAGGTTCACATGCCTTACTGCTCACATTACTTTTAGAAATTATGGTCAAGTCCAATTTGTCCTTTCTTGGAATTTCCTACACTTATGAGCACTGCAATCTATTCAAGTCCAACTCCATATGGAGTCCTTCAAGGAACATTGTATGCCCTTGCACCTCATTCAAAAAAAAATTACATGCCTGTAAACTCATACTTTGGCCCAAGCAGCCCTAGTGCTACAACCTTGGGCTTTGATACCATCTGTAACATCCCCGATCCCCTTATTTCCCTTTAGAGGTGATGGGGGAGGTCCTTAGAAACAACCTGTTAATTTTTGTTTTCAAAGAATCCACAACTATGCACTTTTACACAGTTGCAACAACTTCAATCCATAATCCGCAAGCTGCAAACCAGAAGTCGAAAGTCAAAACTCCAAATACACAGTGTCGAAGAAATACACCTCCAGCTTCCGCAATCAACAATCCACAGCGTGGGAGTTAGAAGTCAAAACACCAAATATATAGCGTCGAAGGAATAGGCTTCTGAATTCCGCAATCCGCAATCCGCACTGTGGGAGTCGGAAGTTGGAACACCAAATATACAGCATCAAAGGAATACGCCTCTGACTTCCGCAATCCGCAATTCGCAGTGCGGGAGTCGGAATTCAGAACACCAAATATACAATGTCAAATAAATATGCCTCCAAATTCTGCAATCTGCAATCAACCTTGCGGGAGTCGAAAAGTCAGAACTCCAAATATATGGCGTCAAAGGAATATGCTTCCAACTTCCGCAATCTGCTTTGCGGGATTCGGAAAGTCAGAACTCCAAATATACAACATCGAAAGAATACGCCTCCAACTTCTGCAATCCACAATCCGCCTTGCGGGTTTAGAAAGTCAGAAGTTGGCCACATACCCATGTTACTGCCAACTTCTCAGGATGATAAATTCCTCATCCCAAGTCCATTTTTTGAAAAATTGGTACAGTTGGAAATCTCTCATCAAACTCTATGCAATATTGTGATCCTTTTCCACACCTGAGAGATATGACTTTATCCTTCATCCAACCAAAATTTTGCCCCAAACCTCATCCATACCTCTTCACCACTCTGTAAAGAGCTCTGATCCACTCTATCATGGACCCTCCCTTCATCTGACCCACAGAGGGAACATGGGCACAACAGGGGGGTGTCTATTTCGCCCCCAAGGCCATGACTAGCAGTCTGGGATTTCTAGGCCTTCACAAGACTTAGCCCTATTCATCGATGAACATATTCATTTAAATACAAACACGGGTGTGCATATGCATACTCAATTAAACACAGTGGAATGAAACACTGTACACACACATATAACGGAATGCATCAACACATTTCTCCCAAGAAAAATGATCAAAACAACCTATAGGGAATTAGTCCTCTTCTCATGTTATGCATAGGCTTATGCTGACTAACTTAAGATAATCATTTCATTCCCATTAACATGAACAATTAAGCATTCAGAACACAGAATGAACATGATACAAATCACAGAGAACACTTATCTTTTCATTGAAATATCCAAGCAACTAGCTATGGACTACAACGTTCGAACCCAACCATAGGTCTCTACCCATCCTATATTCTTTTAGCACTCAGAGACCACCCCCGAGCTGGGTTTTGTATCCACTAAGGAGGAACTAGCAGGCTCACTCACATCCTTAGGCACAACCATTCAGGGTCATCCAACACACAGCTGGCTCTGTCAAACAAGTGGGGAGACAGTGAAGAAGTTTCCTAATCCAATGAGATCAACCACAAAGCTACAGACATATACAATTGGCTTTAGACGGTCCAGGAACCCCCATCACCTCCACTCGTAGCCTAAGTAAGGTCCCCTTCTATTCTACACAATCCCTCGGGCGCCCCTTCCCTTAGCACTGACCTGGGAAGGTATGGCTGGTCACGACTTCTAAACCAAGGTTAAATGAGCACTCACTGGCTCTACCATGAAGTCTAACCCCCCTGTCTCTCTCCCACTACAATCCGTTCTTGGATCTTCCTCAAGGTTACGGCCAAAAGGTTCTGTCCCGCAACTGGGTTTTCGACTATCGAATCCGGGTATCCTAATAGATTTATGGGAATCCAACCCTATCAATATTTCCCCAAGGTTCGGGTCTATGGATTCCCCAATAGATTTCACTTCCCACACAGATTTCTGGGCGTTTTTGGCTCTACAAATCGTGGCTTCATTCCAAGTCGCGATTTCTGGTTCCTCTCCCTACTGGGCCTGCGTCTTTTCTGAAAAATGATGCTTACCCCTCCACCATGGAATGGGGAATGAAAAAAATGTCCTCCCTAGAGGTGGAGTGACTTATGGGACAAGCCAAATAGAGCCCATACCCTGCCTCATGAATTTGCAGGGCTGCCCATACTCTATCAACCTCATGAACATATTTCTGAAGTACTTCCTTACAACAACATTACATGACAGCTAGGACAGTCAAAGGGGGTTCCCAAGGTGACATATGAAAGCCTAGGGTTCAATCCCACAATCCCCTCACCTCTACCTAGTGGATACACATAACCCCCTCATTTAGTTGCAACCATAGCCAACCCCTTGGTATTTTATTTGCATTACAATTATTTACATCATTTTTACAATTTCCCCATGGCTTACTAGCACATGGATATCACAACATAAAATACCAGTCCTTCAAGGCTGAGCATTCACTAGCGGGGCCTTGGCCTTGAGCTCCATGCTAGGAATCATACATCACATATATACGACATTTACATTAAAATCCAATACATCCGAAAGGTCAAAATGGGGGTATTACACTATGGGCTACCCAATACCATGGGCCTGTAAATTGTTGGCCAACAAACAACCCAAAAATTTCTTTCGAGGGCTTCACCCCCAGATCCCCATGGGGGGGCCATCCCCGCCACAGCCCCTCGTTGGGATGAGTGTACAATCCACCTAGACATCATATAAAACTGGGATACAAACATGGCTGAAACAAAAACATCTTTGAATTAGGAAGATCAGGCTCCACAACCAACACAAAGAGCCTCCCCCCCCAAAAAAAATCCAATCCCCCTATTTATGCAGAAATTTTACAATTTCAATTTAATTAGGGTGATTTATGCATGAGGGCCACATGGTCTTCATGCACCCTACTTTATTTAATAAAGTTTAATTATCTTAACCTAGATTAATTGTTAATTTTATTTATTAGTATTAACCTAACTTTAATATTTTTCCTTTTTATTTCTCTTTTTTTAAATACTTTATTAGTTGTTAATGAAGGATTAAGAATTCTAACCATTACTTATTTTTTAGGGGTGTTACATACTCCTTCCCTTTGAGAAACTTCGCCTTGAATTTATACTCCCCATAGAGATAGGTTCACAACGCAGAATAACATCATACATAGCCCAATAGTTACTTAATGTGTGTGTGTGTATGTAGTGAAGATGAAAACTCTTACATGTGGCTAGCACACAAGAATTTTCCTCCTTCACTAATACATTCAATGTCCTAATTACTATATGATCTTGTTTAATTACCTAGGGTCTAATATGAAACCATTCATACAAGTTATGCATTAACTTCATCATACACTTCATAAACATGACATAAATAATAAGACTAAATAGATAATAAATCAAAACAAACTCAATGAGATAGAAAGACATAACACATTTCCCCCCAAAACTCCCTCATCCCTTATTCACCCTCTCCTTGAGAATCATACCACCCGAGCAACCTACATAATCCTCCATGCCAACACTTCGGGTGGTCCCGCTCACCTGGAAAGGTCCCTCTATGGTAACATGTCCGTCTATAGTACAGTAGGAATTGAAAGCTTCAAGGTTAGCATAATTACTAAACCAATCTATGAACCTCATCGGCCACACCGGATTTTGGTCTACTTCCGGTATCTATTTTGACCTCATCGACCTCCTGGATTTTGGTCACATCTAGACACCTCATCAGTTGCACTATATTTTGGTTAGCTAGGCATCTCAAAAGGCCTCAAAAGCTTCATGGTTATCCTAATGTATAAACCAATCTATGGACCTCATCGGCCACACTGGATTTTGGTTGACTTTCGGTATCTATTTTGACCTCACAAGCCAAACCATATTTTGGTCACATCTGGTCACCTCATCACCCGCACTAGATTTCAATCAACAGGGCATCTCAAAAGGTTGGCTCCAAATCCCTCCATAACCCTCCAAGAAAACCAACCCCAGGCATCGGAAGTCCTTCTCCATATACCTCCCTCTATGGTTGATGTATCTCAAGTTGTGGATTTCTCACATATCTAATGTTGGCATGGTATTACTGAGTGAATTGATCCCCATCCCGTACTCCCTCGTGGTTATGGGATCCCATGAGATCGTGGTTTCTAGAATGACTCGGCCTCTAAGGACCTAGAGTGGAATTACGGTAACATTTCCACTCACAATCATATAGTCAATAATTAATCATCATGAAACAAGTCCACATACAATGTCACATTACTTCATGATCATATTGTATCAACAAAGCTAGAGGAGTTACTGCATCACATCGTATTCACTAAGAAAATCAAGGAATAAATGCTACTGCAAGCCATCCCACAACACAATAAAAAAATGTCATCACCATGACTAGAATATGATGCTATTGGCTAATCATTATTTTATTTGTCATAAATACCATAAATTTGCATGTAAAACCACACGTTATTAGGCTCATTTGATCTTGAATTATTATGATAATTAATTTAAGTTTGCACAATACCACATGCTAAATTAAGCACATCACCTTATCATAAGGATGACAAGAACTTAAACAAAGCAGAGTATGAACATTGTTCCTAGATATATATTATCTCAACAACATAATGTATGAAAAAAGTAATCATGTTCATTACCTGAACCATCATTAAATACTAAATTTGTACGTAGTAGCAAATAATTATCATGATCATGAGGCAACATGAATCTGATGGAAGTGGAACATGAGCAATACTTACCATGAAATCTTGACATTATCATAAATAAACTAAATCTTATCTTCAACATGTCATCATTACAATAACTTAAAAAAAATACAAAATAGTATGAACCATCTTAGACATAGACCATATAATCATGAGGAACATCAAACACCATCCATTAAGAACAACATAATATCATCATCAAAACAACATATATAGAACCTAATAAATGGTAAATGCATAAACCCAAGAACCTAGATATCTCATCAAATGCCTTAGTAAAAGTTCATCTAGAATTAATTTACTATATAAATCTACTTCTACTAATTTTGTTAGTCCATGCTATTTATACAAAATATGGCATATCTTCAAAAAGGTGAGGAAACTTCATACATACTCTATGACCTCCATGTAATATACCTTGGGCTATAGTAATCCCATTCGACCTTAAATTGGAGGTATAAGTGATCCCTAACCCTAGGGCTAGAGTGACTTGCATTTGCATTTAGCATTATTATTACTTTTTATTTAATTACTTTGTTTTGTGGATTTGCTTATGGTCACTGTATCATATTTCCATGTTTACCACCTTAGTTTGACACTTATATTCATTGGGTGTTTGTGTTTCATGTTTAAAATCCTTGTTGCCAAATTGTCCACTATGCAATAACTTAGTTTTGAAAAATGACGAGGTCGTAAGACAATTTCGTGAATCATTAGAAAAGGAGCACATAGCCTGGTGGAAATACAAAATTTCTCATGCCAAAGAAAAATGGAACTTTACACATGTGAAGGTAAAAATATAGCTAATATAGCTATGTCCTCAAATCCTAAAGGTCTTCAACATGCCATCGAAGACCTTGAATACTTTGCTTCCAAATAAAGGTAAAAATATAGCTAATATAGCTATGTCCTCAAATCCTAAAGGTCTTCAACATGTCATCGAAGACCTTGTATACTTTGCTTCCAAATGAAACATTGAAATCTAAATCTATTAGACCTTTGTAATGTATGTTGTTCCCTTGTACCAGATGTAACTACACAACTCAGTATCCTTAAGTTTCAAAGACCCAAAAATAAGGAAATGAAAATAGCTAACTAATGACCATATCAAGATAGTGATTAGTCATTCTCCGTCATGTATAGGAATAGTTTATATGAACAATGGCATTCTTGATCTTTCACACAAAACCATTGTTTATTTATTTTCCACGCAAAACAAAGTTAATTTTTTATCACTAACATTATGTAGAAACTATAATGAGTAATACAAACTTTTTTTAATAATTGAAGTGATAATAAATATGTTTTTTTACAAATTAGTCGGCTTTCCCATTTATGTCACAAAGGATGCATGGGACTTTAGCAAGATTTAAGTCTCGATTTAGTAGCTTGAAAATAGCATGTTATTAACAAATGCATTGTCCCTAGTTCATAATATAAATAATTTTTTATACAAGTTTTTTTTAGAAATTTACATATTTTTTTCTTTTGGGTTTCGATAACTGACCAAATTTATTATTAGCTAACACTAAAATTAATTTAAAGTTATAAAATTTAATATTATAAATGCATTAATATTTTAAAGTAATTACTATTATCAATTTACCTAACAATAAAGTTTAAAAGTTTATATTTCTTATTTCATGGAAAAAAAATAATAAATTGAATTTATTATCACTTTTAATTAACTAATTTTTATATTTTTGTTTATAACTAGGTTTTTTTGCAAAATATTAATAAAATAAACCACCATAATTACTCATTCATGTCTATGAAGAGTTAGAAATGCTAAATAATAACCACTCATTGACTACACAAATGGGCGTGAGTTAGACATGCTAAAGCATCTCATCACAATAGATAGACAAGATTTTTTAAACATAACACATATAATGTTGAGTCATAAATGTTCATAAACATCCATAGGCACAAACGTTTAGGTTGATATCCAGTAATCGCTACCAATCAACACCAAAGATAAAAGCATTGAAATCCTAGGACCAAAAAAAATCCTTAATTCATTAATGACTATAGATGTCAGAATCACAAGAGAACCCTTATAAAAAAATCACAATTATTAAACCCTATATCATTTTGTCTCAATCCTAACACCACACTCAAAAGAAACAATGCAATGCACAAACTATGAATATAGAGTCATGCAAACATCTATAGAGCCAAAACGCCATCACAATTATCTTAATGGATAAGTTACTTAATAAATGACATGAGCATATTTATATTCTTCTTATGTCCAAAATAGTAAGTTGTAGTTGTTATTTTTGGAATATTATTCATTCCATAATATTATGATCTCATCATATGATAGTTTGTTAGAGCTTATATATTAGAACCAATGCAATGTAATTAGAGAGATGATAAATACAATTGTATGAATTATTATTTTTATATGGTATTGAAGGTAGCTTTATTTGAGGATGTTGTCATCGAGATGATTCTACTATTTGGCAAGAAAACTTATTATTTTACAATTTTTCATGTTTTTTTCAAAAATAACTTATTTTATTTGCATTAATTAAAAACATATTTATATGTCTCTTAAACTTGTAAAACTTCATATAATATCATGTATAATAGCTATCTATTTTAATATTTATTCCTTAATTTTTATAAAACAATTAATAAATGATTAAAAGAGTTTTTAACCTTCAAATTTCAATTGAACAAATGTTTTTAAATTAAAATTAAGTATATATAAATTAATGTTAAAATATGTGAAATTTGAATAATACTTTTTTAATTAAATTAATGTATATACAAATACAAATAATATTGAAACTTATTAGTCTAAATTATATATATTTGAATTAATTTATGTAACTGAGTAATTGTCCATTTTTAAAATCACTTATACAATTATTAATATACTATAAAATTGAATTATACTAGTAACTAGGTCACCCCACTTCCAAGGGATAATTATTGATTTATTGGTTAACTGCTCCTAAGATACTTAGTATTTATGCTACAAAAGGAAACAAAATCAATCTTTTTTTATAAACTTTAAAGTAGAAAATACTCAACTCAATGTTATTAATTTCACTTATTTTAAGAGGCACATACTAAGAAACTTTGCTATAAAATGCGAGTAATCCATAATAAGCTATAAAATGCAATCTCAATGCAAAAAAAATAGCTATCTTACCAATTTGTAGTTACACAATATAATATCAATCCATTTAGATTATTATGGATCCCCCTATGTTCTTGCAAACCTTCCTCTTCCTCTTCCTATTTTTTATCACAATTTCACTAAGAGGCGGATACTAAGGAGCTTTGCTCCTAATTCTACTTGTTGATAAACTTAGTGTAAATAGAGTTTGATATTTCAATAGGAGTGATTTTAGCCACTTAGTGTATATAGAGTTTGATATTTCAATGGGAATGATTTTGTTGATATTTAATTTTATTGAGGAATCCATCTTCGATTTTCACCCATCCTTGGTGATTTTATTCAAATATTCCACATTTATGTTGCCTCTTTGTTTCCTTGTTTTCTTTCCCTTTCCCCAACTTCCAAATGAGGATGTAGAGCACCTTGATTCTAAGGGGAACGATATATAAAGGCTATGAAAATTCTACTTAGATACCTATGTCCATGGAAAATCTACTTAGATGCATGTGGTTTGTCTAGAGTCATTATTTTCTAAAAAGAACTAATACAAGAATATATTTAGAAATTACATTTATGTAACCAAATATATCATATTAAATAGTAGTTAAAATATATATGTAGATAGTGTGTCATGGGTACATCTATGCTTTTGATATTTAAATTTAATTATAGCATTCAAAATGAATTATAATTCCACTGAAATGTTAGAAGAATTGTTATATGAAGAAGTTGAATGTGGGCCATTCCTACCATTCCAAGTGTTAACCTGGCCTAAAATAAGGCTTGACATTGTCCAGCATAAAAGGCAAATAGATTGATTGTCTCTTAATGTTCTCATTTGATTCTCTCTTAATGTTCTTCCAAAAATTGATATATTTAATCTCAAATTTAAAAAGAAACAAATTACGATTAAATAGTTTAGAATATTTGACCCCATCTAGACCTCAAGATATTATTTATTATGCATTATTTTATGTTCCTAAGTGTTTAGACTAGGTTATTTGGCATACATCTATGTGGTAGCTATCCACCCAAGCGCCCTTTCTACTTTTATGCTTGCTTTCACTCTAATTTTATGAGTAAGAGCGCACTGGCTTATTTTAGCATGCCCTGTCATGCTTTTCTGCACATAAAGTAGCTTTGTTCTGCATTTGTGATGGATAAGGATAAGGTAGGGGCCCTAGGTTGATTTTGGAAAGTTTTCCACTTTTTGGCCACCACATCCTTTGTGATTTCCTCCTTGAAATCCATCATGTTGCTACTTTTTAGTCACTCGTAGCATACCAAGACCGATTTTTCCAATTCATGACCATCTTGGATGAGTTGGAAGCTTGATAATGCCTTAGATGGGGATTTTTTCTAATTGTAAGCATGCCACTTGTGAGTAATTCAAATGCCCCCATAGGCTTTAGATTTCTGCTATTTGTATATATTTGGACAGCCATCCCATTGTTGAATTTTGGCTACTATACAGTTGTTCAATAGAAGTTTGTGTTATGCATCAATTCTGTCTCTTTTTTCTATGTTTCTGAGAAATCTTTGCTTAAACAATTTGTGAGGAATGTTGTGTTGCATAGATCCAACTATGAATAGATTTTCACATGGTATCAGAGCGCATTAGGATTGCAATCTCTCTCAGATACTTCCATTGAGCACCAAAAGCATGCCTTGTCCATTGGGGTCTACCTAGGTGTGATGCACTCCCGAATGTGCTCAGTGTCGAAGTAGAGATTGATTGTGCTAACAATTTTCCTTCCGAGTGTTTATAAAGTGCATGGGTCATATCCAGCCTCACCAGGAGCGCAACAATTGATTATGGAGTAGTCTCATTCAATCACTCTTACTCCATTCAATTATTTTGAATGGAAAGCAGAGATGGTGATTCTGTTGAGGAGAAAGGGCCTTTACAAAGTCACTATCGGTACTAAGTTCTATCCAACATCAATTGTAAAGAAGGCCAAATGGCACAATAGAAGAGATGAAGTGTATGGCATGTTGTGTTTCAACACTTCGAGAGATCTCATTTTTCATCTGGATGGATTATCCACTCTAAATGAAGTTTGGCTCAAGATCAAGTCACTATTTGGAAAGACAGATGAGTTGATGGGCCATTAGCAGGAGAATGAATTGATTTCACTAACTCCCAGTATTTTTGATTCCATACAATATTTCTTCACAAATTTCAAATATTTGGTTCTTCAAATCAAACAATGTGGGATTGAGAAGAAAGATGAACAACTTATTCTATCAATTCTCTCAAAGTTGGGTCCAAAATACTCATTTTTTATTTCTACCTTCCATACAACTAAGTTGACAGTTTGAAACTGGAAGATTCCATCCATGGCAGAGTTCATGGAGTCTCTAACCCAAGAGCAAGACAAGCTGGTCCAAATGGGAGCCATCAAGCCATCAAAAGACCATGTGCTTGCAGCAGGAGATTCCAATAGTGCCAAAGGAAAGAAGAAGGCCAAAGATAAGAAGCCTTCGGATCAAAAGAGGAAGAAATCCAAACCATCAAAGGAGCCTTCGAATTCCAAGAAAGACAAGCAGAAGAAGAAGGGGAAGACTAAGTGCACATATTTCCATAAGGGTTGGCACCCTGAAAGTGCATGTATGAAGAAAACCATTGATATGATGGCTTGGATTCTGGAAAAAAAACAATATTCCAGTTCCTGAAAGTGCAAAGAGGAAGGATGGAAGTTCAAGTTCAGATGGCATAGAAATATGCCATGCATTGATGGCAAGCACATCAAAGTATTCTTCATTCATTATTGATTATAGTGCATCTAGGCATATGGTTTCCACAAGGGAGTCCTTCTCCACTTTAGAATCCATTGGTGGTCCCTCAATCTTGATGGGAGACAACTCGGAGACTCCATCTAAAGGTAAGGGAAGAATTGATCTTAACCATGGTTTTTTCAAGAATGCATTGTATGTGTTTGGTCTAGCTGCAAATATTCTTTTTGTGTATCAAATGACACACACTGGAACTCCTAAGAAATTCACCTTCACTCCCAATGATGTGGTGATTTCTAAAATTTCCACTGGTAGAATTATTGCACTAGGAGCTATAGATCATGACTCAAAGGTGTAAAAGTTCTCACATTTCTTCCCCTACTCATCCCCAAATTCACTCCTGACACATGCCAATGAGACCAGTAATTTATGGCATGATAGGTTTGGCCACCTCAACTATAAATATTTGCAAGATTTGCATAAGTTTTCTATGGTTGATGGGCTACCAAACATCAAGTTCTCAAAAGGAATTTTTTAAGGTTGTATCCTTGTCAAGCATCCATAGTGCAAGTATGAGAAAGGTAGAGCAGAGAGAACATCTTCACCTCTTGAGTTGATCCATAGTGATATCTCATGACCCTTTCCTACATTGTCCCTGAGAAATGCAAAGTATGTGTTGAATTTCATTGATGACTACTCAAGATACTGTTGAGTTTATTTTCTCTAGTATAAGTCAGAAGTCTTTGGAATTTTCACTATTTTTATAGCTTCTGTGGAGAATTTTTCTGGAAGGAAGATTAAGTCCCTTCAAACAGACAGTGGAGGGGAATATTTCAAGAATGATTTGTAGTAATTTTGTGTTGATGTTGGAATTCAAATGCAGCATAATGTGCCCTACACACCTCAGCAAAATGGTGTGGCGGAGTGCAATAATAGATCTCTCAAGGAGATGGACACCTAGATGCTAAAGTCCAAGTATCTATATCCAAGACTGTGGGAAGAGGCCATTAATTGTAGAGCCTACATCTAGAATATAGTGCCTCATAAATATTTGAAAGGCATGACTCCCCTTGAATCTTGGAGTGGGAACAAACCAAATGTGTCTCATTTTAGGATCTTTGGATCAAAAGCTTGGGATAGGATCCCTCCTAAGAAGAGAAGGGATTTGCAACCTCAAATCCAACCATGTATCTTTGATGGCTATCTTGAAGATGAAAAAGGTTACAAACTACTAAATATCTCTACTCATAAGACATTAATTGAGAGGAGTGTACAGTTTGAAGAACAAACTTTGCATACAATTCAAATGGAACAAGGAGAAAGCTCAAATCCTCCACTTGATGATGTAAGTGAAGCCTCAAGTGAATTTTCTGATTTTGATTCTGATGATGAAGATGAGCATTTGATTGCATATATTAATCCACCTACAAGGGAAAAGTGGGCTGCAAATACCATTGAACCAGCAGGAGATCTTGCAGGTGACCCTCAAGACACAAGGAGTACAAGGTCCCAATTTGACAATGCACATTGTACATTTTCTACAAGTGATAATTAGGGGGAGTTTTGAGGTCTAAAATGGGCCTCCTAAGGGAAATAATAAAATAAGAGTTATAATAATAAAATAAGAGTTCTAAATTTTAGAGAGGAAAAAGAAAAACTACTTTTTCTTATCGTATTTTTGACATATTGCCTTAACGATTTACCCAAATTTCGAGTTTGGGCACTCATTGGATGCAGATTTTAATTCCGCATCCAACCCATACCAACACTGCATACTTCCGAGGCATCCACGACATGAAAAAATGAAAATTTCAATAAAAAATGTATATTAATATTAAAATAAGTTTTTTTATTGAAATTTTCATTTTTCCATGTTGTGGATGCCTCAGAAGTATGCATTGTTGGTATGGGTTGGATTCATAATTAAAATCCACATCCAATGAGTGCCCAAACTCGAAATTTGGGTAAACCGTTAAGTAGATATGTCAAAAATACGATAAGAAAAAGTAGTTTTTTCTTTTTCCCTCCAATTTGTTTTACAAATTTTACCCTTATGGTTGACATCATCATCTTGAATTCTATTGGTTCTTATAAAGTGAATTTTTATGGTACATTGTTTTGAGGCCCATTTTTTACCTCAAAATTCTCCTAATGCCACATCTTCCTGATAGATGTTATTTGATGATAGGATCCAATCCAACATCATATGCTGAGGCCTCAAAATATCCAATATGTAAATATGCTATGGATGAAGAGTTACAATCTCTTCAAAATAATGAAACTTGGGAACTAGTTCCATTTCCTGTTGGCAGAAAATTGGTTCAGTGCAAGTGGATCTTTCAAAAAAATATGGATGATGATGGTGAAGTAGTCAAATATAAGTCAATATTGGTGGCTAAGGGTTTCTCCCAAGTCCAAGGTCTTGACTACACAGATACTTTTTCTCATGTAGCCAAGATGGATTCCATCAGACTAGTTATGGATATTGTAGCATCCAAGCACTGCGAGGTGCACCACATGGATGTTAAGAGTGGAGTCTTCCATGGATATATTGAGGAGGAAATTTACATGCAACAACAAGAAGGTTATGTTCATGACCCCTCTCTTGTGTGCAGATTGAAGAAGCCATTGTATGGTCTCAAGCACGCTCCTAGAGTCTGGTTTGCAAAGATGGACAACTTCCTTTTTCCACAAGGTTTCACAAGATGCAAATCAGATTGTAATGTTTATATGAAGCATACTTATGGCTCTCTTTTACTTATTGTTTTATATGTAGATGATATCTTGATCACTGGGAGTTCCACTATAGATATTGGTTCTATAAAAACTACTTTGCATAATTCTTTTTCGATGACTGACTTGGGGTTGTTGAGGAAGTTTCTTGGACTTGAAATAACTCAATCCATTTCAAGAATAAGGTCTCTCAATCAAAGTATGCTCCAAATGTGCTCAAGAAGTTCAAAATGCAAGAGTTCAAGCCAGCCAATTTTTCCTTCCTATTTGGTGTAAGACTTGAGGATGGTGACTCTTCCCCATTTGTGAACAACACATTGTATAGACATCTGGTTGGAAGTCTATTGTATCTTACACACTCTCGGCTTGATATATCCTATGTTGTAAGTGTAGTATCAAGGTACATACATGAGCCACATGAAATCCATTGGAAATATGACAAGATGATCTTGCATTATGTGCAAGGAACAAAGTCTTATGGGATACACTATGTTGTTGATTCTTCATTGGATCTTATTGGGTTTTCATATTCTGATTGAGATGGTGATGTTAGGATCCTGTGTCAACCCTTCTCTTTAATTTGTTAGTATATTGTTGTTGGACGCATATGCTTTGTAAGTCGTCCCATAGTATTATATGTTCCATGGTATTGATCCATAGTATTGGACGCATATGCTTTGTAAGTCATCCCATAGTATTATATGTTCCATGGTATTGATCCATAGTATTGGACGCATATGATTTGTAAGTCGTCCCATAGTATTATATGTTCCATGGTATTGATCCATAGTATTGACGCATAGACTTAGTATATAAGTGTGTGTTGAGGCCAATGAAGGCACCGAGAAGTTATTTGCATTGAGCTTGCTCAAAGGAGGTTGCCCCCTCAAAGTGGCTTGCGATCAATAAAAATATTCTGTGTTCTAATATATCGTGCATTTTATCAATTAATTGTTGCAGGTTCCTCACATCTGTATCAGAGCACTTTCTTGGGCTCGTTGGGTGGAATTTCCGCCAATTTTTTTTTGCATCTATATTTGTTCCTATCAATTGCAGGTTCGGATCCGGGACTAATCCCTATCCACTTAACTGTGGGAAGTACTTGGAAATAAGCCCTAAAACTCATTATGAGGAGTACCACAAGAACCCCTAAGTAGCTGGCCAATTGAGAGGACTTTCCAGTGAAAAGGGAAACGACCCCTGCCTAATTGACTAGTTCCCACCCGTGAGGTAAACCAAGAGCTATCGTTTTTGGCAAAGCGGTTATCAGTTTTACCTTAGCCTTGGAGTGAGGGGTACTACCCCAATACATGAGCTATCAGATGACATTGGTGGCCAATTGAATCCCCCGAACCTTTAGTAAGCCGCGCATATCGGGGGTCCATATCTATTTTCAGCTGATAAATCGCAAATTACATCTGTCTAGAACTGTTTCCGATCTCTTCTGCGTCGTTGCGGATATATTCCAGAAAATTCTGTTTTTTCGCCATATCTTCTTTGTTTTCAATCCATTTCCCTTGAAACTTCACTGACACCCTACACTCCCATTTTTCATATTTCATTCCTGAGGGCCCTATCCCAAATTCCACTTCCCGAAGCCAGAAATCTCCCATTTATCTATTTTTAGGGTTTTCCATAACTTCTTCGTTTTTCACCCAATCGCCTTCAAATTTTTCCACAATGTTCATTTCCTCTTTCTGCTTCTTTGTCCCTCTTTGACAAATTTTCTCATTCTTTCACCCCGCTTCTAAAATCCCCATTTTTTGCTTCCATGTCCATTAGAAAGTGTCCAAAACCTAGTAAAACCCCAATTACCCATAAGAGATTTTCCCAAATCCAAACTTCCCTTTACTAAAGAAGCTTTTGTTTGTGTTTTTCTACCCATTCACAAAAAAAACACTCCTGGTTATGGTTGTCACCCGCGCAAGAGCACAAATCATGGAGGAAGAAATTGCAGCCCTCAAAACCAAACTCCAAGATCTAGCTGGAAGAATTCCCAGGCTCCATCTTAAGCATTCAACCATGAACAATAAACGACAGCCAAAATATTCTGCAGACAATGGGTTCTCTTCTTCTAGCAATTTTCGTGGGCCGAAGCTTGATTTTCCTCGCTTCAATGGTAATGATCCGACTGGATGGATATACCAGGAAGAACAACATTTCAGTCTGCATAATATTTTTGATATCCACAAAGTTCCTCGTGCATCCTTTCATTTGGAACAAGAAGCCCTTCAATGGTACCATGGGTACATCAAGGCTCATGACGAGCCAAAATGGATAGATTTTTGCCAACTCCTTTTGCAACGATTTGGTCCTAGTGCTTTTGATGAATTCACAGGAGAACTCACTAAACTTCGTCAAATTGGAACTGTGAGAGAGTATCAGACAGAATTTGAGAAACTTGCCAATCACACAGAAGGATTGTCTGATGAATTCTACAGGAGTTGTTTTATCAGTGGTCTCAAGGATGAAATCCGCTTAGAGGTTAAAATGTTATGTCCCAACACAATGATGGAATTCATAGGGTTGGATAAGTTGGCAGAGGACAAGATCACAACCCAAAAACGCTCCAAATCCACTTTTGTTCCATTCAAAAATATGGTTTCCCAATGACCTTTCATCACGCTAGCTCCTCTCCCAACCCCTATCAAGCATTTGTCTGAAGTAGAGATGCAGGAACGTAGAGAAAAAGAGATTTGTTATAATTGTGATGAGAAATTCACTCGGGGACATATATGTGTTGAGCAACATCTCTATCTCTTGGATGTGGATTCTCCGCCTCCCTCTGAAATTGGAAAAGAATCTCCAGATACAATGTATTATCAGGTCGACATTCAACAGCTTCCTGTTGAGCCTCTGTCTCCAGATGACCACCCAGAGACATCTCTCCATGATTTAACCGGAGTCACCACTCCACAAACAATGCAGGTCAGGGGTTACTTCAAGAAGCTCCCTCTTACAATACTCATTGATTATGGTAGCACTCATAACTTCATTGACCCTCGAATTGCCAAAAAGGTTGATTGCTTTCTCCATCCTTGCTCCAAATTTGAAGTCATGATTGCCAATGGGGGCACCTTACCTTGCAAGGGGAAGTGTCACAATGTACATATCTCTATGGAATATTATAACATGCGCTCTAACATGTTTGCCTTGTCCTTAAGCAAATGTGATGTGGTTTTGGGCACTCAATGGTTACGCACACTTGTCCCTGTCTTATGGGATTTTGCTGAACTTTGGATGCAGTTTTCAGTCAATGGGAAAAACACACACATTTACAGGCTTACAACCAAGTTCTCTCTGCATCATCAATTCACATCGCCTAGAAAATATCCTTAAGAAGAATTCACTTGGTGTCATTGCTCGGCTCCATTCCATTCAGATGCACCCATCAACGGTCTCCACTACTCCCTTGGATCTACCACACATTTTGGATAGATATGCAGGTGTCTTTGTTGAACCAGTGGGATTGCCACCTTCAAGAGACCTTTTTGGTAAGAATTTAGCTGTCTCTACATCTGAGAAGGAAATGATGGTTATTTTGCATGCAGTACAGAAGTGGTAGCCATACCTATTAGGGAATTATTTTTTCACCAAGACTGATCACCAGAGTCTGAAAAATTTCCTGGAACAACGGGTCTCCTCCCCAGCACAACTGAAATGGGTTAGCAAACTTATGGGTTATGCCTGTGAGATCACTTACAAGAATGGTAAGGAAAATCTGGTGGCGAATGCTCTTTCTGACACATTTGATGACCAAGTTTCTCTTTCAGCTATTTCTATGCTAGGTCCAAATTGTTTGCAATCTGTTCAACAGGGCTATGTCTTCTATGAACTCCATGCTTCTCCATTGGCAGGGCACTCTGGGTTACTCAAAATGTATGAGCGAGCACAGTGTAACTTCTTTTGGCAGGGAATGAACAGGACAATTCAACAGATGGTGGTTGAATGTGATACTTGCGAGGTCAACAAGGGTGAAATGACACTCCTTCTAGGATTGCTCGAACCCTTGCCCATCCCTACACGGATTTGGACAGATATTTCTATGGATTTCATTGAAGGGCTCTAGTGGTACAATATTGCATCTAAAATGACTCCATATGAAGCAATATATGGTCAGGAACCGTCAGTTCTTCTTTCATACACCCTCAGCAGTTCACCAATTCAAGAAATTGACTCGGTTCTTCGAAACCATGACCAAATTCTTCACATTTTACAGGACAATCTTCACATGGAAAGAATTCTAATGCAACAACAAATTGATCGGCACCGTTCTGAGCACGGGGGGTTCACTAGTGAGGCAATATCATATCACGTCCATTCATATTGGGGGGTTGAATACTCTTAAAAACCTCAAAAATATATTGCCCCGTATTAAGGGGTCAAGGGGGGTTTTTAATTTGACATAGTAATATAAATATTGGGGGTTATTTTATTTGGTAGTGCTGAGGAATAACCTCCAAATCATCAGATTGATTCATACATCCAAATCACGGGCTCAATTCATAACCACCTAAAACTTAAGGACCTTCCATTTTTATTTGATATTGCTTATGATCCCAAGGTTTGCATAAATTTGATAATAGTGTACCAATGATAATATCGATGGAAGTCTCTTTGGATTATTGGCCTTCAGTAATCCTCATTTAATAGATTATTTAGGCTTGGTTTGAATTGATGTTATATTGTTTTCCATCTTTAAGTTAAGAGATATAGTTAAATGGGAGTTCCGGACTTGAACAATTGTATTGTATTTTTTGTAGGCATCAGGTAAAAGATTTACATCTTCATTTTTTAGGTTGGGGTTTAGGTGGGCATTGAGATTCAATTAAACCTTACTCCACCACAACCAAGAAAAGTGAGACCAATCTTTCTTGGCTCACTAGAACCAAGAAAAGTTAGATCAATGTTTCTTGACTAATTTTTTTTTCAACCTTTTGTATTCTTCTTTAATATTTTCACATTGCCACTTAGGAATATTTGTTAGGTTGAGTTATATTCGACACGTTCATAATTGTAATTTCAATTCTTATATGGAAGGCATTTGTCTTAATATTGTATCGGAATTAACATGAACATAGGTGAAAATATAAATCCTTATTTACATACCCATGTGTTATCATTACCATGAAATGGTATCATATAAGTTTCACCATTTGTGTATGTTTATAACTATTGCATGCTTGAAACCTAACAATGGAGATTTTTCCCTATCCTTTAAAGATAAAAAAAACTAGATATAACCCAAGAAAAGGTAACTAAATGTTGTTAATTCCCGTGATTGCAAGAATAAATGTAGAGGAACTAGAGGAAATTCATTAGATATTGTGAATGACCCAAATCCAAGATATGCACATGATCATATGGTGTTATTGAAAAGTAAAAGGAATTTGTCTATGTTCATTTGGGTTCAGACATCAATTGTAACACCCCAAAAATCACTAAAATTTAATTTTTTTTAGAAATAGCATTTAATGCTATAAACACTACTTGCGGAATTATTGAACTTTAACAAACTACTGAATACAGTACTACACATAAAAAACAAATGTATAAAATATCATAGGCGGGCTACAGATTATAAATTGACCTAGATAAATGATAAATACTTCCTCGTGTATTATGGATTGGTTAACTAAATGCTAACGACTTTGTTGTATGTTTTATGAAGGGGTTTCTATCGGGTTCCCTTGGGTTTACTTAGCTTGAAAGCTAAAGCATTGGAACTGTTTCTTTCTTTCGCAGATCTGCAGGTAAGGGTTAAAATATTTCCAATCATTCAAGAACTATGTGTGCTTCAGCTAGTCGTCTTTATAAATAAAAATGATTGTGTACTGCCATGCATGAAGGTGATGCCGGTAAGAAACTTCCAGTTTTGTTTTCCAACACTCGGGTATTTATATTCTACTATATGAAATAAGGATAAAGCTACTTGGTACTAACCTTTATTTGTAAAAGAAATGAAAATGTAAGAACACTGCTATCTCTACAAAATAGTGATTTGAACGAAATAAGAAAATATGAGGTCCTCCCGACCTACACAAGTTAGGGACTGTTGTATTTATGGAAACTGTTACTTACAAAAGTGTGCAATTACTATACCATACTTAAAGGATGTATTATTACCCGAGTATGAAAATGTAATTTTAACAAAATGATAAACAATCATTTTACACTATATTATTTACTAGATGCAAATACATATTGTTTATTTATAAATATGTAACCTATCTACTATATAAAAGTATTATCAACCTTTTGAATCTACATGGCATGGATATGTTACCATATAAACAAAATCATGTAATATAATGAGCATGTAAAATAGAAATCTTATATAAATGGAATGACACTTATATAACCTAACTACTAAGTGCTAAGTGTCGAGGCTTTGGAGAATATATGAAATAATTTAACCATTTAACCGGGATCATATTAATATGCTAAACATTGGGTTATAACATTACGATATGCAAATACACATAAAATTTTAACGTGGCCTCGATGATGACTTAGAAACTAGGAAATGTTTTAACATCCCGACGTGAACATAACTGATTATGAAACTTTGAAGTATATCACATTCTATTTGTATGCTAATTTATGTTATTATGCAAAAACATTACAATAAAATGCAAATACAATTTAATGTGACTATACTATGTAATGTTGCGATAGCCCTGGGCATATAATATGGGAATGTAACGTTTAAGGGTTGGCTAGAATTAATAAATGTGATACTGACGTTGCCTTAAATGTTTATGCAAGCGTCGTTTGGCGAGGTGATACGGTATCCTTTTGCATTAAAACAGGACTACAACTCCTACGGATTTGTTGCATTGGCACGTCCTTAAATGGCTCCATGTGATAGCCATTGGTGAAACGATAAGCTCCTACCGAGCTGTAGCTTGGACCTGGTCGACGCGGCCTCCCACAAGTTTGTAGGGTTGAATGTGTAATTAATAAAGTGGTTGAATGTGTAATTAATAAAGTGGTTGAACGTACCCCCAACTTTGATTGTTGCGTTGTTGTGTTGGCACCATCTCCTCCGTCGATCAGGTTGATGAGAGCTAACCCTAAGGGTTTGACTACACTATCGCTTGTCTTTTGCATTGTGTTCATTTGGAGCCTAGTTCTCCGGGGAGAGAGGCCAACAGGCCGCTGAAAAGAAGGGTTAAGCCTGTAACTGTCCTCTGGTGTCTCTATGCTTCGGCACCTTTGTTTTAATGGTGTGAAACTAGTTGTAAGTGTAGCAGGGTACGTCGTTGAAAGGTATTACTACTATGTGTGTTGATAGTTATTCAAATTGGGCATTGGAGGTGTTCAAACTGTGCATTTTCATGAGAGTTATTTGGTTCGATCGTTGACAGTGATGAACTTCGAATTTATTTCAAATCGGTGCCAAAGATGTCTCCATGGCTACGGCTATTGTTTTGACAGGGCATCGCTAACGTTCCCCGAAGGTAAACTCTCATAGTCCTAAATTCCTGTTGCAATGTATCTTGCTTTTCTTTTTGCCTTCGGATACGTTTCGTTTGGACAAACTTTAAGCCCCTTTTTAAAAAAAAAGTCTTGGCAGGTAACCTTTAGTGTCATGGGAAAATTTAAGGAACTGTCGACGGATATCAAGCATTAACCGGTAAGCCCCGGTGGCAAACCCTTTGTAGAACCTCAGGCAGATGCAGACAACAGTGAAGTTGTATCAGTTGTCATTTTCTTACTGTCATCGATCTTTAATAGACTTGTGTCTAGTCTTTGAGTCTGTAAAAAGGTGCCTTCAGCTACCTGGTTAACGTTTAAGTTTGAAAGTCTTGAGGTTTTTTTGTTTTTGTTTTTAGTTCTGTATTGAACTAGCAATGTGACTCCGTCGAGGGTTTCGATCCTCAGTTGAGCTTTGACAATAAAATACTACTGTTTCGATTTCCAAAACAATGTTTATGTTTCATTTTTGATGGGGTTTCGACCCAGGTTAAAGTCGGTGTATAAAATAAATGTGGAACCTTCTCTGTTATCGTTTCGTTTTTAATGAATTTTAACTTATGAACTCTTATGATACGAGTTTAAGATGTGTGTGTAAGAATGGTAAAAGAGATAGTATAGGTGTTAACTTGAAATCATCGTTTTTGGTTCATTTTCCTTTGTTGAAACGTAGGTGACCGAAATGAAAGGGAAACTTAGATAACTTGAATTGTTTTATGGAAAGGGTATTGCCCTTGGCCTTTTGACCAGAATGATCACTATGCAATAGTCTTTAAATACTGTAGATGAAATAACATTTATTTATTATGTTGATACAAGGGTTTTATGAAATGATAAAAAAAAATAAAGTCTAGGGTTTTTGTACAATATGATAGGAATAATTGCAGTAATAAATAAAACAAAAATGTGTTTGTTTTAGCAACAATTTTGCAGTGGAACTAGTCAATTTTCAATGGGGTTGAAAGTGAAATATATAGAAGGCAAGAAATTCTAAATTTCCAGTTTGAAAAATAAAAGGTTAGATCTGTGCAACATTGTTATGAAATTGGTTTGATAAAACATGAAACAACAAAGATTTTCTTAGCTAAATATGTTTCACCGAAATTATCACGACTGAAATTTTGTTATTTGAAGATCATAAATAGCACTGTAAGGGAATTTACAGAAGTCTGAACTTCCAATTATACTAAATCATCTAACTTACTAACAGTAGGAAAAATTTAAGAAAAATAAACAGAGTTGTAATCTTTTCATCAATCTTGGCAAATTTGCCTATCAAATTCACTCTCTTTTAATCTATCTCTGTACTAGAGTACGATGCTAATCCTTCTTGCATGGGGAAAAATACAAAGATTATTTTATTCAATCAAATCAATTTTCTACAGAATTATTAATTCACTCAAGATACTGAAATAAATTTGTAAAATAAAACAGTACAAGTTAATATGTAACAGAACTTTAACATGTATGAAACATATAAGAAAATAGAACCTGTAGATGAAGATAGGGCCGACAAACACCCAAGGAGGCCTGTTCCTCCCAACCTATTCCAGAATAAGTAGCAGAACTGTTGGCTTCTAGTGAACCCCCGATCCTGATTACTGAGCCACTAAGTAGATGGAATCTGTGCAGAAGCAAGGCACCCAAAAATGCCTTCTGCACTCAGCATCAACCTCCTGTAATAAAATGCCTTCTGCACTCAGCATCAACCTCCTGGACTCAAACAGAGTTTAGCAGACTCATAACATGATCAACAACATAGCATATCCCCTCATCAAATCTCTTGTGTGCAACACAGCAGAACCCCAAGGTAAATTTCCTCATCAGGAAAAGTGATGAACCTCATTTCAAAATTTGATGGCTATTATATAGACTGCCTAGGTCTTTAGTGGTCAGTTTAGAATAAATGAGCCTCAAGCTCCAGTCCCATCTTTCAGGGCACTATGACCACATTTCAAAGGAGTTGTCCCATACCAACAGCTAGTTAGTTGCATCATGACGCTGCCACTTGTCCATTTCCTTCTACCCCAGATTCCATTCCACCTAGTGGATCAGTAACCACTCTTTCAACAGTCCTCTTAGGTGTTTGTCTCCTATTTTATTTATTTAATAATAATATATTGTGCAAATTTACAGTCATCCTTGGACACCTGTCCAACATAAAACTTTACAATAAAAGTTATAATAATGTTTGTTAACACAAAATATTTTCCAGCTAAAAGGGTATGTTACATCAATGATGTTTGTTTTGATAGGAAGGTGGGGGTGTCCCTCCACAAAAGGGTTTCAATTTTGCATTTTTATGGAGTTTAATTTATTAAGCTTATAGAAAACATGAGTTCTCTATGGCTATATTCGTATTTACATGATATAAAATTGGTAGATTGGCAGCTTGTGGTGTGAAACATTTTCAATTCTCATATTTTCTAAGAATTGCACTAACAATTGGACTATCAATCTTTTACATTCTTTGTTATGTTGATCTCTTGACTAGGTTGCGTTTTATGCATTTTTCCTTCCCAAGTACTATTTCTTTGGGTGTTCCGCTATCCAATGCTACAAATTGATTAGTCGCCCTTGGAATCCTAGTGGGATCATTATTAGCATTATACTATTATTTTATTTAGTGATCCAGGAGGATCCAAGAAGGCAAAATTTTTGAAGTCCTCCAATCTCAGCAAAACCAACACCAGATCGAAGGGCTCGTCGCGATGATTCCAACGGCATTCGTTTCACCTCAAACGGACTCCGTATGAGAAAGTTATCGCGTTCTGTTCTATAAGGTCAACAGGCAAAATTGGCAAAAAAGAGGTGCCACGTGGCACCACTGACAGGGTGACATGTGGCATCCGTACGGTACGGACAAGGTGACATGGCAGGTGTACAGACCAATCGCAAGGTGACACGTGGCAGTACGGATCCGAGCTGGCATACTGCTGACTGGGCGTACAGATGGTGACGTGGCAGTACGGCTCAACGACGTGGCAGATGACTTAGCTGAGCTGGCCGACAATTGGCCGATGAGTTGGACGAATCGGTTCCTGCCACGTGGCAGGCTTGAATTGGCCAAAATGGTCGGATGCAAAATAAGGGCCTCCGCGGGGTTCGACCTCATGACCTCTGCGGGGAATGCCGAGCGCCTTCACCAGTCGAGCTACGTGGGGTCCTTGGTATGGGTGGTTAGGAGCTTTTATTTAAGCTTAAAGAATGTTTCACATGGGCGTGAAAAGGGGCCGGGGCTAGCCTTGACCCCTGGTCCTACCACACGGCCACACAACCAGGAGCTCAACACGGAGGTGCCAGCGCAGGGGAGCGGTGATTGTAACCACCCTCCAACGTCATTTAAAGAGCACGTGGGATGCCCCACTCCTTAAACACATGTGTTATAACAAACTTTTAAATGTTACATGCCACCTAATATGGGTTGGAGCGCCACCACATAAACAAATTACATGCCATAGTTGGTAAAGTTTTAAAAGTGGGTTGGTTTGTTTATTATTATAATATGGTTTTAACCATATTAAAAGCCAACAAAAGGGTATGCCATTATGGGTAGGTTATAACAATATAATATGCCATAGTTGGTAAATTTCCAACTAAAAAATTTTAATAAAAAGGCCCAACCACATGAGAACCAACTTAGGAGTTGTAACTCCATGCCCATTGAGGAAAAATTGTTGTAACTAAGAATTCATGAGAAACATGTGAAGGGGGTCTTCTCAAGCTATATAAACCCTCTTATTCTCCATTTGCCAGTCATGCTTTGGAGTAGAGACTTTGTAGCTAAAGGAGAGAAGGGAGATTGCGTAGCTCTGTAGGAGGAAGGTACGAGTGTTTATACTCGTTTTACATCGTCTTCAGGCTTCGGAGTTGCTGGAAGCAGTCTTGTTGTGTTTTGGGCAGCGGTTCTCTTCCTGGCCATTGTCGCCAAGGTATCATTGTATCATTGCCATGTATTTTGCCTTTATGTTGAGATTATAGATCGGCCCTCCTATTGAGAAGCAGGCCCGGAGACGTAGTCCATCCTGGACGAACTCCGTTATCAACTTGTTGTCTTTATGTGTGTATTGTCTATGCTGTTTGGTTCTCTTCTTATGGATTTGTGAGCTTCATTCATGCTCTTTATGCAATTCATGTTAACGTCATAGAGTAGCAAAGATCTTGTTTTCGGATCATTTAGCATCTTGTTTGCTTATACTAAGATGTGTTATTACAACTTGGTAATATGATATAAAGGGGGTGTTAAAAATGGGTTGATAAAATTGGATACCTACAATATCTGGTGAAACTAGGGGTTTTCTTAATTAGAAAGGAATATTGGGAGGGGGGTTCAACAATACAATTTTAGGATGCATTTTCCAATACTTAGTGAAAATAGGGGTATTCTTTAATATCATGCGAATGATCGTGCTATGTAACAAGTTCACTGAGTAAACCCCCCGTGGTTCTGAGCGCACTTTTCAAACAACTGATATGGTTTTTCTTCATCTACATCCTTTCAAGCAATCCTCCCTGAAACTCAAAGGGCATCGTAAGATTGCTCCAAAGTTCTATGGACCCTATAAGATTCTTCAGAATATTGGGTTTGTTGCTTATAAATTGGAACTTCCTCCTTCTTCCTGCATTCATCCAGTATTTCATATATCTTGTTTGACGAAATTTCTTAGCACCAACATCAAAGGACAAACTATTTTACCAGAAATGGATAATGACGGATCCATTCTTTTAGAGTCGGAGGCCATCCTCAATAGGCGCACTCTCCAGCTTCTCTCTCGATCTATCCTAGGGGTATTAATTCAATGGCACAGAATGCAACCAGAGGATCCTACATGGGAACCACTCCTTCAGATTCAACATCACTTTCCACATCTAAAGCTTTGAGGACAAAGCTTTTTCTAAGGGGGAGGGGATGTTAGGAACCTATGTCAACGCTTCTCTTTAATTTGTTAGTATATTGTTATTGGACGCATATGATTTGTAAGTCATCTCGTAGTATTATATGTTCCATGGTATTGATCCTTAGTTTGTATTATCCCATAGTATTATATGTTCCATGGTATTGATCCATAGTATTGCACGCATATGCTTTGTAAGTCGTCCCATAGTATTATATGTTCCATGGTATTGATCCATAGTATTGGCGCATAGACTTAGTATATAAGTGCATGTTGAGGCCAATTAAGGGACCGAGAAGTTATTTGTATTGAGCTTGCTCAAAGGATGTTGCCCCCTCGAAGTGGCTCGCGATCAATAAAATTATTCTGTGTTCTAATATATCGTGCATTTTATCAATTAATTGTTGCAGGTTCCTCACAGGTGATAGCTTAGACCAGAAGTCAACTTCTGGTTATGTTTTTATGTTTGGTAATGGTCCTATTTTATGGTCAGGAAATAAGCAGAGTGTCATTGCACTATCATCTGCTGAGGTTGAATACAAAGGTGTTGTAAATGCGGCCACACAATGTGTTTGGTTGCAGGGCATACTATCTGAGTGTGTTTGGTTGCAAGGCAGATTGCCAAAATTTGTAATGTCCCCTCCCTCAAGGAACCTTGGTCAAACCACTAACCCATTCAATTCCCATGGTTCCTAGCAGAAAATTGAATTAATAAATAAGAGAGTTAATTTTGGCTATAGTTATTTTATGTAATTAAATCAATCATGAAACAATGATGGGGACCACAATTTTGGCATAATTAATTTTATAATTATTGTTGATGAGTTGTAATTTATCTAGGTGGCTCAAGAGGGTGCATAGGATGAAGGATAAGGAATATGAGTGGTCTCCCTCAAGAAAATCTGGAAAGAAAGCAGTAAAAGCAGCCTAATGTAGGAAAATCAGGAAAACCAAAAGAAAATCAAAGAACGTAGAAGTTTCCATATTTTTTAAGATAAGGCTCAAGAAGGAATAGTAAAAGAAGGAAATCAAGCAAGAGGCCGCAAGAAACCTACAGTTGCTAATTTATCCAGTGATGGTGCAATTATGGAGACAAGTGGGTCTTATGCAAGAGCAACTTACCAAAGAAGCATCCAACTCATATATGGCTCGAATTCCAAGAAGGAAATCTCTAGAAGGAAGGAAAAATCTAGTAAAGGTTAATAAAAGGAGAATTATCACTCCCTTTCATATCTTTTGGCTATTTTTCATTTGAATTGAGAAGCTCTGTGCTTTTCTAGACTTGGGAGATGTGCCCCTTGTCACCAGTTAGTAGATTTGCCCCTTCTGTCCATTGTAGCTAGTTGAGAAATCAGCTAGTAATTGAGGAGTTGGAAATCTAGTCCTTCTCATTGAGCATATTGCAGTATTACCATGATGTTCCAATGTATCATGACTTCCAGTTAATGTGATGGTGCTCCAGTGCCATCAGGATTCCAATTTTAGTGAGTTTTCCTAGATAGTTTACAGTGGTGAGTGGTATGGTTGTTGGTGGCACACTTGTGTCTGTTATAGTGCTTCCATTGGATCATTGTACATATGTATCAGGTCTTAGACACTCCTTAGAATTTTCTTTTCAAGTTGTAAGGCGAAATCCATCCAAGGGGATCAAGCTTAGTATGTAGGGAATTCCTAGAATTGAGCCAATATCTCTATTTCTCTCTCTCTTTGCACTCTTTGTGTCTCCTATTCTCTCTTACTTATGTATTTTTCTACTGTAGATGAAGCTACAACCATGTATCTCATGTATGCACATGATTAATAAAGTGATAGTGTGCTTCAATCCAAAATTGTTCCATCTCATGTGCATAAATTGTCTTGTGGTACAACATTGTAAACACCTTTAAAGTTATGTTCTAATTGGTTATCAATAGCACTTCCAATTATTTGTTTGAAGGTCCCTAATATTAATTAGAATTTATTTGGATCCATATAGATCCTCATATATGAAATCTGTGAGCCTTGGGTTCCATTATAAGTCATTTGGATTTCTGCAATTTCACCCTCCTAAAGTTCAATTTTGCACCTAGTCTTGAAGTTATTTGGGTGTCCTTCGGTTGTGATGTCTATAAGCTGAATAGATACTTTCAAACCTGAAATATAGACCCTCACTGTTGTCTAGTTTCTTCTAGTGTTTCACTGGAAGTGGAATAATCTCCACATAATTCCTGTGGAAATTGCCTCCAGTCATTTGGCTTGTCCAAATGGTCTGCCCAGGTGTGATGCATCTTGAAAAGTGCAAACTGTCGAAGCAAATCAATTGAGTTAATATGTAAGGATTTCGATTGTGTAGATCTAATTTCCACCGGTTTGTATATTCCCATGAACCCCTACTTGGAAAAATTAGGGAAGGTCTAGAGGTGTTTGGAAAACAATCTGTAAATTCTAGTCCAAGTTTGTCAATTTTCAAGTTAATGTGCCTAAATCATGTTTGGGTACATTACAAAATTGAAATTAAAAAAATAAAAATTAAAACAAAATAAAAGTGTTTTGTAATACATAAAATTATTCAATTTCATCCCCATATTCCAACCAAGGAATACCTAAAAACGCAATCTCCTCCAATTCCAGCAAAAGAGAAATAATTTCAAATAGTGCTCAAAAGATTGAACAAAAGGAGATGGCAATGCTTAGTTACATCTCAACCCTAAAATGAGGCAAAACTAGGTCCAATATAGAAACAATTTTCAACTTTGAACAATGTTCAAGAGGAGGAAGCCCATAGCAAAGTAGCATAGCCCCTCCCTCCCCTAACTCGAGAGGAAACCCAATTAGTAGAAAAAGAAAAAAAAAACTAGTGAATTTGGTGGACAATCTACCACTCCAAGACAAGCATCTCCAAGGCACCCATCTGAGATGTTGGAACTAAAATCCATTGAAACATTGAAATAGGCTCAACATATTTCTCCCTAGATAACATGGTTGCAAAAGAAACAACCAACTCAAGGGAGAATAGCAACAAAAAAGAGGTTGTGAAAGTAAGGTTGTCAATTCCAATGAAACAAATGACTCTTCTATGTTTTATGAATTATGTTGATGGGATCCCCCTATACCCAATAGGTGAATCTAGTTAGTATATTGAGCATATTCCTCTCATGAGAGGTGGAAAATAAAAAAGGATATTGGGAGAGAGAAGCTGAAATAAACGAAGTTATGGGTTCACAAGCCATGCTAAGTTTGTCTCTCTTCAAGCAAGGAAAATGACTTGGAGAACCTTCAATCCCACTCTTGAAATGTATTTTATTTGGATATTGTTATGCAATCAGGTTGTAAGACAATATTCTTGTTATCCTGATAGAGAAAGAACATTTATTAGTAAGGAAATGGTGTCATCTCATCGAAACCCACATGGGGTGTGTTACCAACAATCTTCTAGCTAGAAATTCCACTTCTAAAACTGATATTTTGATGTAAGGAAATTTGTATGGGTAGAGATGCATCCGTTTTTAATAATAAATAGCCCTAACCATTAATTTTTTTTAAAGAAGAATATTGAAAAGTGGTAAAGCCAAAACTTAGATGTTGCATTATTTGGGGATTTGGGTCATATTTTCAGTGGGCATTTCAATCAGCTAGTATGTAATGGAATCATAGTAAATATGCCCCTAAATGAATATTGGAAAGTGGCCAAGCTAGAACCTAGATGTCACGTCATTTGGGGCTTTTGGTTAATTTTTAAGTGGGCATTCCTGAAAATCAAACCCTATATCAAATCAACATATCAAATCAACAAGGCTGCATGATTGGCATACAATATTGTACATTGATGTCTTTTTAGTGGAATTTTATTCATGGACCAAAGAAAAAAACTTTAGTAATTAATTTATCATAAGACACCAAAAAAAGATCCATTAGACAATTGATTGGATATCCAAACAATGGTTGATTACTCTATCTTTTGTTCAAAAGAAATTAAAAAAATGTCATTCATGTGTCTGAGTAGTTACCTGTATATTCTACCCAAGGTATTCAAGGCATTCATAACAACATCTTGGATTGTCAAATTTGTACTTTGAGGGATGCAAAAAGAGCTGAATTCCAAGTCCTATTTCAATATTCCTTGCTCTAGTTGCCTCTGGCATTGTATTTGACATGGGAAAACGATATCCCAATCCTTGTAAAATATGGGGCAGGTAATTTAATTCCCAAATATTTCCTCGAAACTTATGCATACCAAGAGGTACATATGCTCTGAAAATCCTTGGATATGTAAATAAGGCCTCGATTGGACGCTTGTATGCAACCATTTCGAAGATGCAAGAAGTTACTCTGATTATGACCACACATTCAAAAAGTAAAGGCCTAGGGACATTAAGGAACATTGATAATGGTTACCTAAGTGCTAGAGTAGGTAAAGAGATCTTTAACCTCGAGCGAGGCCCACTTGAGGTAGTGTAAGCAGATACTACACCCTTGCTTTATTCTCTATCGATAGTGAAGAAAAATCTATTCTTTAATTGAGCGACTGATTATAAGAATCCTATAGCGTCATCTCTAAAATCCAAGGGTGCACATATCAAAGTCGAGTGCTTAAGGAATAATAGTTGACAAGTTAGAATATTTTATGTATTGCACAGTTTTTAACATTTAATCTCACTATTATCATCGTTTAGTGGGGATCCAGACTTGAGGAAGCACTAGTGAGTTTTGAATTTTGTATAGCAGGAACATATAAATCCAGTCAAGTTCTTGGTGGGATCGCAAGGGTTTTCGTCATCTAATATGGTATAATTTTTCTGTCTAAGGCACAACTAAAGAAGTTGTGCAGATTTGTGTCTGCCATATTTCTTAGATGTCCTTGATGTCCTTGTATTATCTAAGAAAATTTTCATCTTGGCAAGGGCTTATGGATTAGTAGAGAATTTAGATGCTTAATTACAATTCTTTTTATCAAAGAAAACATTTCTATACGTTATATTGTTCCTATCATATTTTAGGGGTTTTATTTTCACATTCCTCTTATCTAATCCCTCCAATACGAGCAATTTTAAATGTTTCTCATATTTACTTTAAAGTAATGTCATGAGTTCTTGGCCAACCTTGTCCTTCCACTATATTATCAGTCAATAGCCAAGTGATGCTTGACACCAACAACATATATAAAAAGATTCCAATTTGCTTTAAAATCAGTGAGATGTATTCATGAATTTTATTTTGGTGGTGTAGCCTACATTCCTATTCGGATATTTTGTTGATTCATGTGAGGTTTGATAACAAAAAAGTATTTTCCAACAAATAAATTAAAATTATAATAACTTTTTGTTGCTTGACTAATGGTTATACAGGTGATATTACTTCCATAGATTTCCATAACTTTCCTCAATAGTTTTCTACTGCAAGTTTTACCATAGCGGTATGAAAGGAAATGAAGGACTAAGTTTATAAATCTAGTTATTAATAAATGCCCAAGGGAGTTTCGCGAGCTCTATGCCCATCTCATATTTTATATGATGCATCTAGGTTTATCAATTCTTCCTATATTGAAGGAAGAAAAGAATGAAGGATACATACATTTTTCAACTCGGTAGGATGATGGCCTAGGAGTAGGAGTCTGCATGAACAGGTCTAGGCTACAATCTCCCACATCAGCTCTCCTTCTCAGATCTCTTCTTACATAAACTGATGAGGATACACAATATACATAAGGATTGCTTTGTTTCCACACCTAAGTTAAATCTATGAGCATTGGATTTCTCTACATAGGCCGAAGTGTTTAGAGGTCCTAGGGTTTGATATTGTGGCTCTAATACCAGATGTAGGGCCCTAGTTGTTAATAGAATCCTAACATCTTTCCTACATTGGTATTTCTTCATTTTGGTATTCGTGCATCTGTCACAGATCTATCGCATCATTATGCGCATCATCAAAACTTCATTCTATTGTATGTGTGCATATGGTTCTTAATTATATCATTATGTTATGTCCACGAGCCCCTTGATGCTATGAAAAATAAACTGAAACTTGCACTTGAAGCTCTTATGCTTTCGCTATCAAACTTACTTTCAATCTCCAACTTGCATATCTATTTATACATGTCCTGCACGGATTGTATCTTCACAAGTTGGTCGTGGCATCCCTTCTTCCATACTTCACGGATTATGCATATGCCACACGTCATCTTCTACGATGTGTCATCTGATATGTGTCTTTCACCCTCAAGGTCCACAACTTAGTGGGACTTTACACCTTGGTGGTGTATCTTTGTGCTCTTAATGTATCATTGCCTTATGATATGTATGTAATCTTACACTTCATCTTGATGCGTCTATGACTTGTGTTGCATCATCTCTTGTGGGTAATGCGCCCTTGGTGCATTGATACTTTGCGGATTCTGCGCATACTCCAACTTCTTCTAAGTGGGTCTTTGTCCTTTTCCTTGTCATACTTTGTGGTACTTGCACACCTGTTGTAACATTGGTTGTAGAATTTGCTCATAGATGGTCTTCAACCGCTGTACACTTCTAGGAACTTGTGCGTGTTCCACTTACTGAAAGCATCTTCTTATTGGCTATGCTTGCACGCTTTCAGGATTATCCAACCATTAACTACTGCACACTTCCAAATTTTAACCAAGCAATGCTTAGTATTGCTTGCATACTTGTACCATTTGTTCAACCAAGTCCTTGGCTTCTTAAGAACTTGTACCATTGTCCAACCAACTCCTTGGCTGCTACCATGTGAATGTATGACTGGTGGACTTTATTTTTGCACAAGGACCAAATGTTGTAGGATACATTACTTGTGTTCTTTCTTGAACTAGATTTGCATGATGTATCCTTGACACACATATTCAGACTGAATGCACTTCTATATATACTCCAAAGTTGCATACATGTATGTCACCTTCACTATTTGGGCATATACTTCTGGTATTCATGCTCTTCTTCATCTTGCGCATATACTGCTTCAAAGTGGCTTCCAACTTCTTCATACTTCTGCAGGAATACTGTATCCACTTTGACTTCAGTTGATATCAATGACTTAGACTGAATCAGTTGACATCCTCTTTGACTTTAGTTGACAGTCAAACACCTGACATCATCTTTAGTTGACATCAATGACAACCAATGCTCAACACTTTTTTTGTAGCCTTTGAACAATTTGGTTTTTTTGTCAATAGGAAAGACGTGTTTCCTTTGAGGGGTCTGTAATATTAGAACTAATAACCTAGGATGAATGTTATGGTTTTGGACTATCCTTTGGACTAGCATTCCTATGGATGGATGTGCATAGGGATCCTACGAGTCTAGTCAATGTATATTTTGATTTCTTCCTGAAATAGTAAATATAAGTTTCTTTCTTTGGATATATATATGTATAATCCTAGTTCCCAAGAGGAGTTTGAATCCCCTCTCTCTTGCAATTCCTCCTACCAAATTATAGAGCTACTGACATAGAAAACAAGGCAAACCGAAATCAGGAAAATAATAGGAACAAGAAATGCACAGGGGCATTGGGTTGTAGCTAAAGAGTGTTTGATTGTTGGGATTTGTTGTCGTCTGCTCCTCTAACCCTGTTGAGTCTTTGCACCGGAACTCATGTGCCTGAGTTGTAGATCCCTCCTCTCCCTACTCCAACCTGCACAGGTGGAAATGGAGCCTTGGGGAGGGGGAGGGGACCCTTTGTATTTTCCACTTTTTTTTAATTCCCTTTTTGCATGAGCGGGGGACACATGTCCCTCTTTCTTTCTTTCTTTTTCTTCTTCTTCTTCTTCTTTTTTAATTTTTCGCAATTTGTATGCCAATCAACTATGGTTGAGTTTGACTTTGAATTTACTTGGGGAGGGATGAGAAAGCGTCAGATGAGACCGAGTTAGAATGATACGTAGAGAACATCATTAGAAAGGTCTCGATAATCCCATCATAATTATGCCATCAATGAACTGAGGTCATGCCATCTCTATCCTTATTTCTTCCCTATAAGATATGTCCCTAACTCTGATTATCCGATGGAGCCCATGAGTTACTCAAACCTATGAAGAGATAAGCATTGAAAAATATCATGTTGAACCCAAATAAATTTTTGGGTCAACATTCACCTCATTAAGTCCTAGGATTAAAGGGGAAACACCCTTTAAAACCATATAGATTTTAAAAGTATGGTGGTTCTAGCCCTAAAATTGTTGTGACCAAACTTTTAAAAAAAATGCTCAAGAAATCAATACAAGATTGAACCATAGATTCTACTATCTCCAATCGAGTTGACCTTTATCCCTCTCTAGATGAGAGTGAAGATAGTTCAAAATAAGTGGAGATGAAATCCAGAAAAATGGATGGAACTTGTATTTTTAATAGTTAGATGACAAGAGCGAAGCCTCATTTATACCAGTCAAAGAAAATCAACCATGCATTTAATCCAATGAATCCATCACAATCACACCATCTCAAACCATCGAACCAAATTGACATAAACCACTTTAATTTCTAGAATTGTATTTCACTGGTGGGGCATGAATTGTTCAAATCCTGATGACATATACATTACAAATTCCAAAATATTTTTCAGTAAAATCAAAAAGATGTTGAAGGGAAAAAATTACAGCCACAATTTCCTGAGATTAAAAACTGAATAAGAGATGCACAAGACAGAAACAGCGACGAGATTACACAAGGAAAACAAATTACCCAGAGTGACAGAAAATATGAAAAGAGAGGTAGAATTCTCCAGGGATATTTGATATCATGGTTGTTTGCACATAATACTTTTAAATCCTTTTGAAAGCAACAATGCCCTCTATTTATAGGCCTGGATAACCTCTCAAACAACTAAAACTCAGTTATGTCTTTTGTCATGTAGACAGATCACATGGAGGTCAACTGATTTAACATAACCATCATCTACCTCATGACATCTCCCTCCGACCTCTCATTCTGGTAGACGATGTAGACGCAGATCGATCATATGTTGCAATTGCAATAACTCTTTCCCACGTCGCTCCTTCACGAATCCATGATTTACTTAAAGATATATTGGCTTCATCCAAATCAGTCATAGTCTGATAGTCAGTTTTCACCCAACAAGTTAGATCAATCCTCAGAATGCCTGCAACGAACTCAAACTCATCCAACAACTGTTGACCAACTGGGAGAAGCTTCCATCCTTTTAGATAATCTTTCATATTATACTTTTCAACTGTCAAATCCTTCACAACGACAATTACTATTAACAAAATATTTTCATACTTTCCAAATTGGAGTTCTATCCCCATTTTTACCACTAAACTTTACTAAACTTTAAAAATATGTACGTTAAAGCCATCCAACTAACTAACAGCGAAGTCAACGATTGACCAACGCTTCTAATCTCCCTTTGCTCTGTTTGTTGATCTAATTAATTGATCGAAACGCTCCCCGTGCTTATCAATTACCCACAGTATCAATCTATGCTCGCTGGAATAGTTGTGTATAGCTTCAATGTTAATTTCCATTTGTTAATTCACAGCCATATATCCTCAGGCCGTGCGTTTAGTAATCAAGATTCTGATTCAAATCATTGAATCTGTGTTTGGTTCATGTCTCATGGTGATTGGCCATCATTATACCTCAATTTGCATACCATCAACTCACCCCAGACCATGTGTTTTGACTAGATTGGTAATGGCCATTCTTTATCTAAGCCTTTGCACAGTGATTTAGCTTACAGCGGTCGTTGGATGTGCCTTGAGTTACAAATTACAAATGAGATATATATTGTTATTTCCCTTGGCTATGGTGATCGTAATAGCAAAAAAAAAAAGGGTTTGCAAATATTCGATGGAATGTTGGTGTAACAGTGTGTTACTTTGCTGTCAGTATTAGTACACTGTATAATCATTCAATTTCAATTCCTGTGCTGTTAACGTTTAATAGGTTATAGGTTGTGGTTTCTATAATTAACACCAGTATGGGAAAGATGTGATGTAACTAGTTAGTAACATGTTAGCCAAAAATAATAGTGATAGTGAATATTATGGGAAAGATCTTGTAAACGTGATGTAACATTAGTAAAATAAAATAAAAAATTATGGAAAGCATTTTAAAAAAATCTATGTTGGTTCATAAAATAAAATATTATGAAAAGTAATTAAAAAATAGATGTTCGTTTATAAAATAAAAACTTAAAACTTAAACCTCGATCTATCAATCAAGACAGATCAAATTTCTTGAGTTTAAATTTAAAAAAAGAAATACACCTCAAGAAATTGTGCTTGATAGATAGGGTTTAAGATGGATCTATGCTGGTTTATTTTTATTTAAGACCTACATCATTTGCATTTTTATTTTTTTAATGGAAATATCAATGTTACATAACGTTACACAACTACAACATCTCCCCATACTCTGTTGTAAGCATCTAATTACTCTTATATAATTACAGACAATTTTCAAAATCAATCCATATTCCAAACAACAATGCAATGCATTATGATGAGAAGTTGCTTTTTCTTCATCATCCCAATAAAACTGACAAATCCCCAACTCCTCCACTCGAATACCCTTCTCCGTTCTCTAAATTGAAAGCGACGGCGAAGGGAAATTAACGAGAGGGCAACATAATAATTGAATAGAAACCATATTGCAGGTTCCCCATAGCGTTGTAGATAGAAATTCAAAGAAGAAAAAAGCTTCAGACAGACAATTCTAGTTATTATACAACAGAAGTTTTGTTTATTGCAGCCTTGGTGAATTTGCTCTTTGTTTGAGCATCCATTAAACCAAGTATCCAATGTAATATATAATATATTTAAGCTAACTATGTAATAAATAACTTTTATGTAATAGTACTTATTAGGCAATTACTATTAATATATTAATAACTATATGTCAAGCAATTTTGGAAAGATACTTTGTAGTTCATTGTATCTAAGTAATCATTATTATGGAATATATGAGTTAATAATAAACAATAATAAGTATTTATTTTTTGAAGAATATATGGATTAGTCCTTGTTATAATAGATGTAAGTGAAGTAACCAGTTAGGCTCACTCAAGTCATTATTATGAAATATATAAGTTAATAATAAATAATGAGTATTTATCCCTTGAGTTATTGTTATGAAATATATCAGTTAATAATAAATAATGAGTATTTATCCCTTGAGTTATTATTATGAAATATATCAGTTAATAATAAATAGTAAGTATTTATCCCTTGAGGAATATACATCGATCCCTCTTTGTTATAATGGATGCTCAAGTGAGGTAACATATTAGGTTCCCTCCACCGAACCAATATGAAAATGCAGCCATTGCTTCATGCATAAGTGAATTCATCTCAAGAAGCATAATCTCATGTTGATTGTTCAAATTGCATAGAATCAATTGTTTTTAATTTAGCGAGAAGCATCTATGTTGATTAGATGGATAGGCCATAAGCCTACAATTTACAAATCATATGGTATCATTGTGGTTGAATCTATGACCTTGAAAACGTTGCCAACACTTTGAGGAGAAAGCGGACCCATTATGGGTAAAGCATTGACAAGGGAAAGGATGGAAGACCCAAGGGTCAAGAGGAGAATTGGCACTTGAAGGAGAGGATAATAGAGAAGGAAAAGGACCTTGAGACTTCTATAAAATTGATGCCTTTGTTAAAAGAACAATTTATTGCATGCCAAGACATTGTCACCATTGTTATGGCAGTTTGGAACAAGAGCAAAGTTCATCTCTTGTAATTGGGAGAGAAAGTAATTCCATTAGATGATTAGAAAGAATAGAGGCTCACTCAAATGATGGCTCAGTTGTACCAAGAATTAGTTGCAAAAAAAGAGACAATGGCCAAGTTACAATAGTTGTCCAAAAGACCAATGAAGCACAAGCACTTTCCATTGCTACTATAGAAGCTAACACCATGACTGAGACAAGCATGGTAAGCTCATCATCAAGGAACCTTTGAGTCAATTTGTTTCAGAAGATCCCTTCGGTGTTTTTGAGAAACATACCCAAGGCATAGGAGACAATTTAATGATACAAATGGGCTATGATGGCCAAGGGCAAGGCAAGGCAAGAAAAGAGATTGCAAACCCCATTGAAGATAAACATAGGCTCAAGCATGAAAGCCTAAGTTTTAGTAGCAAAGAGGAAGTGAGTCAATGCATCTCATTTCTTTAAAACTCATCTCAACCTAACACCAACAAGATAACCTTGTGAATGCAAGAGGAATTGAATAAATGGACATTTCAATTAAAGTAGTGGTTAGAAAACCATTACTCCATCTTGCTTGTAAAATCTTTAATGAGGGAAGCCAAGGGATTTTTCCGCCATCTAAAACTGCACCAACACGTGACCAATGCTTGGAGAACCAAGCAAACAAAGTAGAAAGCACTTGAACAAATTGAAAAGGATTCAAGTGAAAGCAACTCTTGTTTGTTCATGATGTAAGAAGAAAGGCCACAAGTTTGATGATTGTTGGCAATATGGTGAATGTTCCTTTTGTGGTAAGAGATCCCACCAAGTGACTACCTACTGGAAGAAGCAAACCTTTAGAAAAAGCATGGATTATTAATAGAGGTGGATACTAGTTGCCACCGAACATATTCCATTAATTTAGAATGGTTCCACATCTTAACAGTTTTACTTTAGCTTTTTAGGTCACAAACTTTCAATGCATTTTTCAATCATTCCCCTTGCATTTTTGGTAGTTGACAAAGGCCATGTAATCTTTGATGGTGTGGCCTACCAAACTAATAAAACATGAGTTAATATTTGTAATGGTCCAAGAAACACCCTGAATGGAGTTTGTATGCAAAGGTTGTTCCCTAGGAATTTAACGTATCAATTATCCTCCTAGGGACCTACATTTCTTTTGCCACATAATTTCCTAGGATTAGGGTTTTGGATCTTTACGGGTTTTTCATCCTAGGGAATCATACATTATGCTAAAATGTGTGTTTTCCCTATTGTAATTTCTTCTTGCAAATGAGCGTCGCCAACACATCTATCTTAGAGATAACTACTGCCATTCTAGCTAGTTTGTATTGCTTTGCATCTTACAGTATTTTTCCAACTTCATTCATTAATAGAAGTTGGGATTTTATTGTATTATTGTTCTCTCTATAATATCTTTGTGTGTTTCCATTTATATATTTTCCTTAATTTATATAACCCAAATCATTAGTATTAGATCATTCTACTCTTTGTTGTTTCTCCATTCATGTCCCCGACGAGGTCAAGGTATAAGGAGATGGATCTCAAACTAACTAAGCTTGAGGAGTATCACTCTCTTCATCCCAAGCGGTCTTCCATGGGGAACAAAAAGAGATGTTATGGAACATAATATCCTATCAAGTCATCACTCAATGAATCCCTCCTAGGACAAAGGAACGAGATGATGGATGACTTTGCCCAAATCCTTCGATGACTGTTGAAGGTGGCAAAGGCATCGAAAATCTGATTGTACACAGTGTTGGTGATTATATACAGAACTATTGTTAATCTATGGGTTCTCTGGCTTGGATTTCCTCAATCTCCAAGCCTATCCAACGCTTCTAATCAAGGAGTTATTACTTATCAAACTGGTTCGTAGAAACCACATTCACAAGCAATGTTCTCACCATGCGCGTTAATTTACTAAAACGTTTTCTGGAATTGGTAGCTGCAACTTTGAATCTCCCTTTGCTCTGTTTGTTGATCTAATTAATTGATCGAAACGCTCCCCGTGATTGCATTTACACACCAAATCAATTACCCACAGTATCAATCTATGCTCGCTGGAATAGTTGGTGTATAGCTTCAATGTTAATTTCCATTTGTTAATTCACATCAATGTGTCCTCAGGCCATGCATTTAGCAATGAAGATTCTGATTCAAATCATTGAATCTGTCTTTGGTTCATGTCTCACGGTGATTGGCCATCATTATACCTCAATTTGCATACCATCAACTCGCCCTAGACCATGTGTTTTGACTAGATTGGTCATGGCCATTCCTTTGCACAGTGATTTAGCTTACAGCAGTCGTTGGATGTGACTTCAGTTACAAATTACAAATGAGATATATATTGTTATTTCCCTTGGCTATGGTGATAGTAATAGCCAAAAAAAGGGATTTGCAAATATTCAATGGAATGTTGGTATAACAGTGTGTTACGCGGTCAGTATTAGTACAATCATTCAATTTCAATTTGTGCTCTGTGAACTTTTAATAGGTTATAGGTTGTGGCTTCTATAAGTAACACTACCACTACTAGAGATTTATCTTAAACTCGGGTTTATCAAGAATCAAATACTTAGAAGGATTCAATATTTTTTAAATGTAAATTATTTTTCTCTTAAATTGTTTACACATTAAAAAAAATTATATCTGAAGATATTTGATTCCTCTATATTCTTGATATATCTAAGTTTAAGATCAAATCATTATAATTTATTTATTTTTATTTAAGACCCACATCACTTGCATTTTTATTTTTTATTTATTTTTTTAATGGGGATGTCAATGTTACATAAGGTTACACAACTACAACATCTCCCCCATACTCGGTTGTAAGCATCTAGTTACTATCATGCAATTACAGATAATTTTCAAAATCAATCTGTATTCCAAACAACAATGCATTATGATGAGAAATTGGTTTTTCTTCATCATCCCCATAAACCTGGCAAATCCCCAACTCCTCCTGTCCAATTCCCTTCTTCGTTCTCTAAATTGGAAGCGGCAGTGAAGGGGAATTAACAAGAGGGAAACATAATAATTGAATAGAAACCATATTGCAGATTCCCCATAGCATTGTAGATAGAAATTCAAAGAAAAAAAAGCTTCAGACAGACAATTCTAGTTATTATACAAACAACAAGGGAGGCATGTGCAGGAGGGATTATCTTTGATCCAGGAGGAAATAAACTTATCTCCTTTGTTTGGGGCCTAGGAGAGAAAACGAATAATGAAGCAGAATGGTTAGCTTTGCTCCACTGCATGGAAATTATTGCGACCCTCAATATCAATTAGCTAAAAGTATTTGGTGACTCCAGACATGTTATTCAAAAAATGAGGATGGAGATATCAAAAGAAGATTCAAAAAGCATTAGAATGCAAAGGAGGATTAATCAACTCTCTCTCCCTTATGAAGTCCACTACCTCCACATTCTTTGGGAAAACAATAGTCAAGCAAATGAAGCTGCCAACCAAGGATCCATTCTCCCTTTGGGGAAAATCAAATATAACAATGGAAAGGAGGATTACAAGTTCATCCCCTAAGCAAAGGTCTCATGGGCGAATTAATTTGGTAAAGGAAATAATGGCCATCCCTCCACCTATCAACTTGGTGTGGGAATGTGGGCCTTCACATGGCCACCCTCCCGACCATCTTCTCCATGGAAGATGCCATGATTCAGCATTTATGAAGGCCTTCCCTCCTCCCGGTTTTCATCTCTTAGGCATTATGGCGAGCCCCTCCCGCTCTGATCCTTTTGTTCTCCTACCCCTTTGGCTCTCTGACGGTTTGGATAACCTCCTCCTTTCTACTTGCTATCCTGTATCTCCTCCTCGTGCCGGCTATTATGTTTATCCTCCTCGTGTCCGCTATCTTGTATCTCATCCTCGTGTCGGCGTTCACAGCAGCACCATGGTCGGTGTAGCAAAAGGAATCATGACTATATGTGCAAGCATCGCGGACTTCAAGGACCATCTGCGCAGGGTGTATGAAGCAATTTGCACAGGGATAAAAGTGCACAGCGAGACGGAAGCGGACGTCAGGTACATTACTCAGCAATTAACCTATCAAGACTCCAGGATAGATGATTTGGAAATAAATATCTTTGAATTGATGGGCACTGTATATGTCATCAAAGATGAAGTGTTAAAATGGCTAGAATGTCTCAATGTAGCCACTGTCAGGAATCCCCTACGGTGGACATGAAAATAGCAGAAGATACCTCAGTGCAACAGTAGAATTATGGATAGAACAATCCCTCTTCCTATTGGGTTCATTTCTTAGTTTTAATTTTGTATGTATTTCTGTATTTTGCTAAATTATCAGTATGTAAGGGTCTATTTGTTGGAGTTTGTGAAACTTCAGAAGATATTATTTATTGTATCTCTATTGTACTTGATTGTACCTCCTAAGGGAGATGAAATTGATGTAATTAACTATGTAAACTCTTGAAAGAATCAATGTAAACCTTGGGGTGAAAAGAAGCAAAATAAAATATTAAATTTAAATTATAATTTGCCCCCCAAGTGTAGTCGGCCCAATCAAATAGAGAAGTAGGATCACCTAGGGTAAAAGTCAGTTTTGTACTTGTATAAATAAGAGGTAAAGTCACCTCATTATCTTGCTCACTCATCCACTCAAGTTCGCATCACTTGAGAGAGAGAAGTTCGCATATGCTAGAGAAGAAGGTTGTTTTGGGTTTCTACTTTTTGGAAAGAATTTCCATCTTTTCTCTTTTATGATTGTACTCTGATCTCGAGATTATCATCTCTATATGAAGGTTGCTGGGTTTTCTCCCGTTTGGGTTTCCCAGGATAAACTTTGTTGTTATGTTTTGTGCTTTGTCTTTCTTCTAGTGATCTTGTTTATGCATTTGAATTATTATGCTATGAATGTATGAAAAATAACATGGTATCAGATCAATTCTAGAAGAAGCCATTTCCAGAACTAGGATTTGATCTTCTGAAGTCTTCACCCAACATTTTGGAGAAAAAGAGCCTTGGGAATTTCGCTTGTAGGGAGGCGCATCTTTTGGTGAAGACGAAATTCAATTCTGAGAATTTTCAAATTTTTACCTAATTCTACAGCTGCAGTAGAAATTAGGGTTTAAGTTTTGACCCACTTTTCTCCATGGATTTGGATCAGCCCTACCTCATCTCAACTCGCCTTGCCAAGGCACATCTACTTGTGGAATCGATTTGTCAAAATTCAAACTTTCATTTTTGACCTAGCTCCTACTAGGGTTTCTGAACCAGATCTGCAGTCAAGATGATTGGGATGAAGGTTGAAGATCGTTTGGAAGGAGCTTCCAACTCTATCTCTTGGAATTCTAGGGTTCTTCTACTTCTAGAATAAAATGACCTATTACAATATGTAAATGAGAAGGTCCCTGAGCCAGAAGCTCAAGAAGACAAATCCCGATGGAAGAAGAATGATGCCAGAGCAAGAAGGATTATGGTGGACTCAATAAGAGATCATTTGGTTCCACAAATATCAGTGAAGAAGTCTGCTAAGAAAATGTTCAATACCATAAAGAATTTGTTTGAACACACTAGCATCCATTACATTGAGGCACCAACTTTCAAATATGAAGATATCCAAATCAGAATCCATTTCCTCATACTTCATGGGGATCACAGAACTAAGGGACAAGCTTAGCACCAATGGAGATCACATTGATGATAAGGAGCTTGTTATCACCACTCTGAATGGTCTTCCACCATCTTGGGAGTCCTTTATTCAAAGCATAAGTGGTATATCTAAACTACCCAAGTTTGATCAACTCTGGGAAGATTGCACTCAGGAGGAGACAAGGATTGCAGCATGACAAAGACTCCATGGTACTCAACCTGGGGAGAATCAAGCATTTGTATCCCATGCCAAGAAAGGTAAGGAAAAAGGAAGGAAGTTCCATAAACACAAGCACCAATATAGGAGATCAAGTCCGCCCAGAACAAAAGAAGAAGAAGGACATATCTCAAGTTCAATGCTATAGGTGCGGAAAATATGGACACTACGCCAGTAGTTGTCGAAGTTCAAGTAAAAGGAAGCATGAAGCTTCCACCGTTGATGTAGAAGAAGATCATCATCACAATAAGCACAAGAATGAATATCATACATAATTTCTATTCATATCAGCTTTATCAGGTACTATTTCCACCACTAGTGACACTTGGATCATAGATAGTGGTGCTTCTAGACACATGACAGGTTACAAAGAAAAAAATTCAGAATTAGTTGAGAAAGATTCACATCTCTGTGTTGTACTTGGAGATGATGCTAACTACATTGTGAAGGGATACAGAGCCACCTCCCTTCAACTAGAATCAAATGATACATTGCGCCTGAGTGATGTTCTCTATGTACCTAGTGTCAAAAGAAACCTTGTCTCCATCTCAGCCTTGGAAGACAAAGGATATAAAGTAGCTTTCTCCGAAGGGAAAGTACTTGCTTGGCACAAGAACTCAAGCATGAACACAGCCAAAGTTATTGGTATAAGAGAATAGATCTTGTATCGACTAAACACTTCACCAATCCAAGCCCTAGTACATGATGTTGCAAGTATGGGAGAACTATGGAACAGAAGACTAGCTCATCTAAACTATCATGCTCTCCCAGCACTAAAGAATATAGTGACAGGTTTACCAGGGCTCAAGGTAGACCATGATGGAACATTTAGAGGATGTGCACTTGGAAAGAATGCCAAGAGATATTTTCCAGATAGTGAGAGTAGATCCAAAGGGATTTTGGATCTAGTATACTCTGACTTGTGCAGACCCATGACAGTTGCTTCATTGGGTTGATATCATTACTATATAACATTAATTGATTATTACTCACGAAGATTTGGATATACTTCCTCAAGTCTAAGGAATCCAAAGAAGTACTCAGCAAGTTCAAAGAATTTAAAGCACAAGTCTAAAATCTATCAGGGAAGAGGATCAAGATTTTGAGATCCGATAATGGTGGAGAATATACCTCTACAGAATTTAATGATTTCTACAAGGAAGCAGGAATTAAGAGGGAGCTCATAGTTTCCTACAACCCTCAACAAAATGGGGTTGCGGAAAGAAAGAATAGAACACTTGTGGAGGCAACCAAAGCTATGATACATGACAAGAGTCTTCAAATGTTCTTGTGGGAAGAAGCATACAAAAAAGTTGTATATGTACAGAATAGATGTACACATAAGATATTGAAGAATATGACTCCGGAATAAGCGTTCACAGGAGTGAAACCAGAAGCGAGCCATCTCTGGATCTTTGGTTGTCCAGTCTACATACATGTGCCCAAGGATAAAAAATCGAAGTTAGAACCTTCAGGCAAGAAGGTGACCTTTGTGGGATACAGTGAGTCTTCAAAGGATTACAGAATTTACATTCCAAGATCCAGATAGATTGAATTCAGTAGGTATGTGACCTTTGAAGAAGAAATGGTTGTCAAGAAAGGTATAGGATCAGACATGGAGATCGATGATGAAGAGATGCTAGAATCAAAGGAGATGAGATCATATCCCCCTCCATTTCAGAGGGAGTTAGCTGAAAAGGATGAGCCTATCAATCCCATTGATCCAGTTGATATCCCCAGAAACGTTGTAGGTCGAAAAATACCTATATGGGAACAACAGACTCTGCAGGACGCAGAGGGACATGAAGCTCCACATGGCACTTCTAGAGAAATCAAAAGACCTCAGAGATTCTCCAATTATGTGGCACTGATGAGTAACATCATTGATTCAGAACCAACCACTTATGAAGAAGCATCCAAACATCAATTTTGGAAGGATTCCATGATGGAAGAACATCAATCCATCATGAAGAATGATGTGTGGGAATTTGTGCCAAGACCTGAGGAGAAGTCAGTAGTGACTTCTAAATGGTTATACAAAATCAAGCATGGAGAAAATCGAAGTGTTGAAAAATACAAGGCCAGATTTGTTGCCAGAGGATTCTCTCAGAAAGATGGAGTCGATTATGATGAGACTTTTGCTCCTGTGGCTCGATATACTTCCATCAAATTGATCATTGCTATTGCTTCAACTATGGGATGTACGTTGCACCAGATGGATGTGAAGACAGCCTTTCTCAATGGTTTTATTGAGGAAGAAGTTTACATCGAACAACCAGATGGGTTTATTGTCCACAGAAAATTGTCTCATGTATGAAGATTGAAAAAGGCACTGTATGGACTCAAGCAAGCACCTCGTGCTTGGTATGGATGGATAGACGGATTCCTGGTGAGCTTGGGATTTACCAAGAGTGATGCAGACCCCAACCTTTACTACAAGGTTGTAGATGATGAGCCACTAATTTTGGTACTATATGTTGATGACCTGTTTCTCAGAGGAAATGAGAAACTTATCGTACGGTGTAAGAAGAATCTCGTCATTGATTTTGAAATGAAGGATCTTGGATTGATGCACTACTTCTTGGGATTAGAAGTATGGAAAAGGAAGAAATAGATTTTCCTAGGACAAGGAAAGTACACCATAGATATATTGAAGAGATTTGAAATGTTGAAATACAATTCCATGGCCGCTCTGATGGATGCAAATTGGGAGAAGCTGAGATATTCCACTCCAAATTCATATTTGATTGATCCTACTATGTATCGTCGGCCGATTGGGTCCTTGATGTATCTGAAAAACACCAGACTAGATATATGTTTTGCTATGAATGTTCTCATCAATTCATGTGCAAGCCGAGGCAAATTCACTGGATTGCTGTAAAACATGTGCTCAGATACTTGTGTGGCACTGTGGGATATGGTTTGAAATATGCTTCAGATTGTGACCTGAGATTGCAGGGGTTTAAAGACTCAGATTGGGTCGGATGCATTGCAGATAGGAAGAGTAATTCCAGATGTTGCTTCAGTTTGGGTTCTACAGTTATTTCCTGGTGCAGCATGAAGCATAACTCGGTAGCACTTAGTACTGCAGAGGCCGAGTACATGGTTGCTAGTACAGCGGCTCGAGAAGCAATTTGGCTTCGTAAACTCCTAGAAGGATTTTTTGGCCAGATTCCAGAGTCAACCATGATTCACTGTGATCACCAAAGGTGTGTGCAGATGTCAGTAAATCATGTATTTCATGACAGGTCGAAGCATATAGAGATTCGGTATCACTTCATACGTGATATGGTGCAGAAAGGTGTGGTCGAGTTACAGTACGTGCCGACAGAAACCAGACTGCATATGTTCTCATCAAGGCCCTTCCCATGGTGAAGTTCGAATACTTTCACAGAATACTTGGAGTAGAAGAGAACGTGTCCCTCCTTAAGATGGAAATATGAAATTGAGATGCTTGCCCTGCTTTCACCTAGGTACCTCCACTCGTCCAGGTGCTCATCCAGGTATGGGAGAAATCCCATCGGCAGATGAGTCGGATAGGTAGTGGATGGTCGGGTTCACACAAGTGCCTCTACTCGTCCAGGTTCTCATTCAGGTATGGGAGAAATCCCATCGACATATGAGACAGACAGGTAGTATATGGCCGTGTGATTGCATAGGTACCTCTACTCGTTCAGGTGCTCAAACAGGTATGGGAGAAATCCCATCGGCAGATGAGTCAGACAGGTAGTAGATGGTCGTGCCAATTTGCTCGTCTGGGATCTCAGCCAGATATGGGATAAATCCCATTAGAAGATGAGACAAATAGGTAGAAAATGGTATAGCAAAGATGGTATATCTAATATCTCAAATATCGAAGGTTGAGTGATTATCCTGGACACACCGAAGGACTGATGTAGATGATGCATGAAGACACTTCTCGAAGGACTGAGACTATGTTGACAACCTTTAGTATGTATAGAGATTCTAGATACAGTATAGATGTACAAGATGAAACCCAGATGATCGTGATGTTGATGAAGACCGAAGAATACCTTCCTTGTTGAGAGGGAGTGTTGGATTTTGTGCAACTTCAGAAGATATTATTTATTGTATTTCTATTGTACTTGATTGTACCTCCTAAGGGAGATGAACTTGATGTAATTAACTATGTAAAACCTTGAAAGAATCAACGTAAACCTTGGGGTGAAAAGAAGCAAAAGAAAAGATTAAATTTAAATTATAATTTGTCCCCGAAGTGTAGTTGGCCCAATCAAATAGAGAAGTCGGCTCACCTAGGGTAAAAGTCAGTTTTGTACTAGTATAAATAAGAGGTAAAGTCACCTCATTATCTCACTCACTCATCCACTCAAGTTTGCATCACTTGAGAGAGAGAAGTTTGCATCTGCTGTAGAAGAAGACTGTTTTGGGTTTCTATTTTTTGGAAATCATTTCCATCTTTTCTCTTTTATGATTGCACTCTGATCTCGGGATTATCATCTCTATACGAAGGTTGCTTCCCAAGATAAACTTTGTTGTTATGTTTTGTGCTTTGTCTTTCTTCTAGTGATCTTGTTTGTGCATTTGAATTATTATGCTATGAATGTATGAAAAATAACACTATCCCTCCTCTATAAATAAAAACAATAGACAACAGCTAAAAAATAACATCGGAGCCAATTTGGGAAAGCTTACATTCCCTATTTTGAATTCTCTCTTCGACACAAGGCTTCCTTTTTTTTAATGAATGGTTATGCACGGCCTTTTTGAATATATACATCTATACTATGTTTCTGTTATAAAAAAAAAAGTTAGTATACAAACAGAAGTTTTGTTTATTGCAGCCTTGGTGAATTTTCTCTTTGTTTGAGCATCCATTAAACCAAGTATCCAATGTAATATATAATATATTTAAGCTAACTATGTAATAGATAACTTTTATGTAATAGTACTTATTAGGAAATTACTATTAATATACTAATAACTATATGTCAAGCAATTTTGGAAAGATGCTTTCTAGTTCATTGTATCTAAGTAATCATTATTATGGAATAAATGAGTTAATAATAAATAATAATAAGTATTTATTCCTTGAAGAATATATGGATTAGTCCTTTTTATAATAGATGTAAGTGAAGTAACCAATTAGGTTCACTCCAAGTTATTATTATGAAATATATAAGTTAATAATAAATAATGAGTATTTATCCATTGAGGAATATATGGATCCCTCTTTGTTATAATGGATGCTCAAGTGAGGTAACATATTAGGTTCCCTCCAGTGAACCAATATGAAAATGCATCCATTGCTTCATGCATAAGTGAATTCGTCTCAAGATGCGTAATCTCATGTTGATTGTTCAAATTGCATAGAATCAATTGTTTTTAGTTTAGCGAGAATCATCTATGTTGATTAGATGGATAGGACATAAGCCTACCATTTACAAATCATATGGTATCAATGTGGTTAAATCTATGACCTTGAAAACGTTGCCAACACTTTGAGGAGAAAGCGGACCCATTATGGGTAAAGCATTGACAAGGGAAAGGATGGAAGACCCAAGGGTCAAGAGGAGAGTTGGCACTTGAAGGAGAGGATAATAGAGAAGGAAAGGGACCTTGACACTTCTATAAAATTGATGACTTTTTAAAAGAACAATTTATTGCATGCCAAGACATTGTCACCATTGTTATGGCAGTTTGGAACAAGAGCAAAGTTCATCTCTTGTAATTGGGAGAGAAATTAATTCCACTAGATGATTAGCAAGAATAGAGGCTCACTCAAAAGATGGCTCGGTTGTACCAAGAATTAGTAGCAAAAAAAGAGGCAATGGCCAAGTTACAGTAGTTGTCCAAAAGGCCACTGAAGCACAAGCACTTTCCATTTCTACTATAGAAGCTAACACCGTGACTGAGACAAGCATGGTAAGATCATCATCAAGGGACCTTTCTCAATTTGTTTCAAAATATCCCTTTGGTGTTTTTGAGAAACATACTCAAGGAATAGGATCCAATCTAATGATACAAATGGGCTATAATGGCCAAGGGAAAGGCAAGGCAAGCAAAGAGATTGTAAACCCCATTGAAGATAAACATAGGATCAAGCATGAAGGCCTAAGTTTTAGTAGCAAAGAGGAAGTGATTCAATGCATCTCATTTCTTAAAATCTCATCTCAACCTAACACCAACAAGATAACCTTGTGAATGCAAGAGGAACTAAATAAATGGACATTTCAATTAAAGTAGTGGTTAGAAAACCCTTACTCCATCTTGCTTGTAAAAGCTTGAATGAGGGAAGCCAAGGGATTTTTCTTCCATCTACAACTGCACCAACACTTGGAGAACCAAACAAAGAAAGTAGAAATCACTTGAACAAATTGAAAAGGATTCAAGTGAAAGCAAATCTTGTTTGTTCATGATGTAAGAAGAAAGGCCACAAGTTTGATGATTGTTGGCAATATGGTGAATGTTCCTTTTGTGGTAAGAGATCCCACCAAGTGACTACCTACTGGAAGAACCAAACCTTTAGCAAAAGCACAGATTATTGATAGAGGTGGTTACTAGTGGCCACCGAACATATTCCATTAATTTAGAATGGTTCCACATCTTAACAATTTTACTTTAGCTTTTTAGGTCACAAACTTTCAATGCATTTTTCAATCATTCCCCTTGCATTTTTGGTAGTTGAAAAAGGCCACGTAATCTTTGATGGTGTGTCCTACCAAACTCATAAAACATGATTTAATATTTTTAAATGTCCAAGAAACACCCTAAATGGATTTTGTATGCAAAATTTTCTCCCTAGGAAGTTAAAGTATCAATTATCCTCCTAGGGACCTACATTTCTTTTGCCACATAATTTCCTAGGATTAGGGTTTTGGATCTTAAGGGGTTTTTCATCCTAGGGCATCATACCTTATGCTAAAATGTGTGTTTTCCCTATTGTAATGTATTCTTGCAAATGAGCGTTTCCAACACATCTATCTTAGAGATAACTACTGCCATTCTAGCTAGTCTGTATTGCTTTGCATCTTACAGTATTTTTCCAATTTCATTCATTAATAGACGTTGGGATTTTATTGTATTATTTTTCTCTCTATAACATATTTGTGTGTTTCCATTTATATATTTTCCTTAATTTACATAGCCCAAATCATTAGTATTAGATCATTCTACTCTTTGGTGTTTCTCCATTCATGTCCCCGACGAGGTCAAGCTATAAGGAGATGGGTCTCGAACTAACTAAGCTTGAGGAGTATCACTCTCTTCATCCCAAGTAGTCTTCCATGGGGAAAAAAAGAGATGTTCTGGAACATAATATCCTATCAAGTTGTTGCTTAAGGAATCCCTCCTAGGATAGAGGAACGAGATGATGGATAAATTTTCCCAAATCCTTCAACGACTGTTGGAGGTGGCAGAGACACCTCCAACCAGCACCCATTTTGGAGGTGATGTCCTTCAAGCTACAATTTAACTTTGACATTCATTTATCTGAGGTCCAAATAGACACATATTCTTTAGAGAAATAATAAAATCTATTAGAAGGTTATTACTTTGTTCAAATTTTTACTGACAGCAAAAACATCACCTTGACACCCATTAAGTCCCTTCCACATGTCAAATATTAGTGGGAGATTTACTGGGAGAGACATGCCAAAGATGAGTCTACAAAATTTAGGACAAAACCCACTAGGGTAGGCTTTGTCGATGACCTTAAGGAGGAATTCTAACTTATTGGAAATTATAATGACCAGTACACAAGATGGACAACTTCGCATCATGAGAGAGAACAAATGGTGTCGGAGTTCACCAAAATATTCCATACCTTGTGTTCAGATACAGATATCAAACACTTCAAGCAACACTTGGTTCTAAAGTACCATAGTGGGCTACACAAGTACATCCAAGTATGTATGGAGTTCCTAGACATCTCCTCACTGGGGGGCACTTATTGATATTCTATCAAAATCAAGAAAAAAATTAAGTAGAAGAATAAGAAAGAGTTTTTGCTTGCAAATATGTTGCAGCAAAAACATGGTAAAGGTGGCCCTAACTCACAAAACAAAGGACATAACAAGGATAGCCGACCTTATGACATTCAATCGAAGCTGAAAGCAAAGAAGGGTAATGATAAGTTGAAGAAGGACATTAGTAAGTGGTGTGAGTTCCACAAAATCCCTAGCACAAAACTAATGATCTCCTTATCATGTCAATATCCCTCTTGAATCCACTCTGTCTATTTTCATGAGAGGTGGACTACTCTTCAATTGCACCAATTCGCAGCAAGAAAAAACTATAAAATTAACAATCCTCAACACATTATTGACATCTTCTTCAGTTGCACCAATCATGAGCAAAATTTGTTGTGTGAATTATATCTCTTCAACTTCTTTCTACCCAACGGTATTCATTGGAACCCTAACCCATACATTGGGGATGTCCATTTAAGGGCCTTTTCATCATTCATTTATGGTCTTTCCCAATCGAAGAAAGAATTTGAATTTTATACTCAGATAGAATTCAAATCAAAATTAATTATTCGTGAAGAATGCCCCTTGCCTCACTTCATTATACGTGATTACCAAATGCTGCTAGCTAATCATAGAGATTAATTATCTGTCAAATTCATTGAGAGCAAGCCATTCCTGATTATTAGGATATTGTGCAAAAATACTGTGTAGAAGCTCTCCTAGCTTCACATGAAATTTGGAGTAGTCTTTGTAATGCTCTTCGAAACATAATTCATATTGGTTATCCACATTTCAATGTAGCATTGTCAAAGGTAGGACCCTATGCTAATTCCCTAAAGCAACATAGAAATAGATGGATTGGATTGAGATTTCACTACACACTAATTTTGAGCCCTACCAACGTCTACAAGGTTGTTTTTCAATGAAAGGTAGAGGAAATTGCACAGTGGAGACAGGTTGACAAGACACTAGTTTTCTACACTACATGGGACTTTGACCATATTGCAACTAACTGGTCAAGTTTTCACTTAGTAATTTCAAAGAATGAATTGCATGAGGACATGCAAATATTTTGGCAGGGGGAAATGATGGGCCACCTTTTTGGCATCTTTTTTATAAAAAAAATTGTCCAAATTTGCCTTGTTCTCAACGACTTTTTGGCTTATATAAATTTAGTTTTACTATAGGAGTTGAATCTCGCTTTGGAACCAAGCAAAGGATGGGAAGAAAAGTTATATGAGCATATTATAAGCATTCAACCAACCTTATCTGGTAGAAAGATGACTATTGTGAAGAACTATCCCATTGATAGAAGAAATGTTGAAAAGGTACACACTTCCATGATTAGTTCTTAACAAGAAATTAAGCTTCTTAGTATTTCAATAATTCCTACCTTCAAAAACTGTTGGTGCCAATTACAGTTGACTCCTGGCTCAATGGCCAAGCTTGTATATTGTTCTCGCCATGCTGAGATCAGAACAATTTTGAAGATGTTTCATGAAATTCAAAGAATTGCACAAGATTATGACAAGGTACATCCAACTAGAGGCATGGAGAAAACAAAATTTGTTCAAATTTGGAAGGAGATGGATAAAATTGGTGTTCCATGTAATCCAGGAGAACCATACCATCATAAAATCCAACAATACAATGATCTTAACTATGGGAAATCGGATGGATCGGCATCAAACAAGATCCTCATTCAACATGAGGGAATTTTAAAGGTATAATAATTATGTTAACATATCAATTATTTTTTATGTGGGCCTTGACTAACAATAAATGATCTTTTTATTATGTTTTGACTATTTTTAATGGCTCTCATTGTTATTTACTTTGAAAATAAAACTTAGTATTTATTCATATGCATTGAAACTTATGTATTGTTTCTAGGTTATTGAAGGCCTACCAGATGAAGACTAGAAGAGTAAAAATTTGGTGGAAGTGTTATAAAGAATTCCACATGTTGCAACTGCAAAAGGTCTAGGGGGGATGATGTATATGCATATGAGAAAAGGTATGTTGGTTTCATCATATTATCTAGTTTGAATGGTGGTATCATTCCATTCATGACAAACAGTTTGAGCCACTATCATTACAGGATTGGATTCCTTGCAAGTGAGTTGTTGTGGTTGTGTTCTTCTTGTTTAGGAGGTGAGATGGTTACATATATGCATTTCCAGGGGGCCCATGCTCTTGATATGACACATTCTATATGTCCTTATACGTTGGGACATTTAAGGAATGAAGTAATGGAGCATAATCATACAGAAATGAAAATTTTGAATAGAAACCAAGGAGGAGGAAGAGGAATCCATAAGGACAATAGAAGCACATTTGAACATGATAGAATGTATCTTGTAAATGATATGAGAGCACAATTTTTCAAGCTTGTTATGAGATCAGAAGGTACTTTCCAAAAGTTTAGACAAAGAATATTCTTGCCTTCAAATATTAGAAGTAAACTTCGTCTTGAATATGATAAGTCAAGAAATCAATCAAATAAGGAAACTGCAGCACAATTGGCATCACGTTTCCCTAATGTCACTTGTCAACAATTGGAACAACTATTTAACTCATGGGAAAAACAGTCTAAGAAATCATTGATTACACCACCAACAGTAAGTTTGTCCTAATTTTATATGTTATCTCGTTCGATTTTTAGTTTATAGTGTGAGGAGTCATAATGTGTGTGTTTAATTATTAATATGTCCTCCCAGTTCAATAAGTATCTTATGAGATCAAAACCAATCAGCAAATATGGAGAAGAGGCTTACCGTGAATCACGTCGCTTTGGAAAGCACAAGGAAAAAAATGGTGTTACAACAAAAAAACAACAACATGTCTTTCCCTCCAATAGTGAGTATTATATTAATTCAATTCATTACATATCAACATGTCTTTATCAATCTAGTTGATTTGTGGTTGAAGTTGCAACTTTTGCTCGAACTCTAACTTTGTCCACCTCACTAATCGCAGGAAATGATCCAGACCGGTGCGATCAAACACAACAAATGCAAGGGGAACTTGATTATGATACCCTAATGATGACTGATGACAATAACAATAAACCTTTGGATCTTTTATCATCGTCAAAAGGGGCATTGGAGACCAGTCAAATACAAGAATTGAATGGAGCAACTACTGTTGATATGCCATTAATGGAACCTATGATTCACAATAGAATGTGTCTTTTATCCTCAATAAATGAGTTAGCGCAAAGTGCTGATGAACAAGAAATTCAAGGGATAGCTCTTGGCATCCAAGTGATGGAAGCTAACAATCATATTAAAACTGGTCTTGATAAACCAAGTAAGAGACAACCAAAAAATAGAAAATTCCAAAATGATCATAAAGCAACATTGTATGCAAAGTGGTGAAGAACATAACATTTGTAATGAAATGGAATTCATATGGTCTTAATGTATTAAGAGACCTATTTTGATGATATTTTGGAGGTTAGAGATATCTTGAATATTGGTGGATATAGTTCTGAAAAGGTCTAATATTGTATACACCTATAAGCATTGTATTTCTATTTCTCTCTGGAAATAAAATCTTGGAGTTTTCTAAGGAAAAAAATAATCATTTGTTGAGATTTCATCATAAATCCATTATATTGTGGCTGCATTCTGTTACATGTGTAGTTATAGTTTTTTTTACCCAAGAAAAGAACACTATAATTGTCATTTAATAGAAATGAAATCAAGCACAATTTTCCATTGTTACTGTCGAAATTCACCAAGTCATCATAGCCAATATATCAAAAAGGATATTAAAAATATTTGGACAGTTGCAAATGCTCTAAAAAAATCCTTTAGTGTATAAGCAATGGAATATATTTTCTATCACCCACTAATGTACAATGACAGAAAAAGTAAGACAACTAAAAAGCATTTTTCGTTATCTGTCGATAAATACAAAACTCCATCATACAAAAATTCATTTTTCATTATCTGTCGATAAATACAAGACTTCATCACACAAAAATGCATTTTTCATTATCTGTCGATAAATACAGAACACCATCATACAAAAATGGGTTTTATGTTATCTGTCGATAAATACATATATACAATGATTTATACATGTCTAGCATGTTTCTGAGATGGTTGCAATCCCTCATCTTGAGAAGAAGACAAATCGATATGGTCTCTCTTGCCTTTCATAGAAGACTCTAATTCTTCTGGAGATGTAGGAGGCACGTTTTGTAATTTGTTTTCAAGCTCTTTAACTTTCTATGTAATTTTTTTTTAATTTCCAAGCAAAACATTTTTTTCTTCCATCAGTATGTTCAACATTTCCACATTTTTCTTATATTTCGTTGATTCTTGTTTTTCCTTAACTTCCAATTGCTATCTCGTATTTTTCAATTGATCGGTAACTTCAGTCAAGTCAATTTTCAAATTCTGTATTTCTTTCTCATGCTCTTTTTCCCTCAACTCTGTCTGGTTGGGAACGACGGGAATTTCCATCATCGTAGCAGTTGGACCATGTAATTCCTTCTACAAATCAGCAATTGTGGATTTAAGTGTTTGAATTTCCATATCACATCCCAAATGCTGTACTTTTCGGTCGTCCAAAATTTTTTATTCTAGCTCTCTTATTTTTGCATCTTTTCCAGACATCTTCTCGTTCATTTCTTTATATAATGGTGATGAACCAAACACATCACCTAGTACAATGCTCATTGAGAAGCATTCATGTAGCATCTTCTCTCGATTTTCTAAGGACTTATCTCGCTCTTCTAAGGACATTGTTCCTACATGTGTTTTTTTCCTTTTACCCTTACCCTCATCTCCTTTGGTACCCTTACCTTCACCCTCACCACCTTCTTCACTGTAAAAAAAATTTCCTCTCCTTTGGTTGTTTAAGTTCCAATGATTCAGAGATCCTTTCGAACCTTTTGGATCTCAACTTGTCAGCTTTCTTAGAAATGGTTTTTCTCAAACTGTAAATCAATGATTATAATTCTCCAACTTTTTGCTCATGGATTCCCTCCCACTCTTTCAGCTTCAACTGATATTCATGTATTAAGTATTCATTTTCTTTAATTTTCTTATGCAATACCTGTAAAGGACCCACTTATGTCCTTATTGGTGGTACATTGAAAACAGGTGGCTTGTTTTCAACTCTTCTTTAAGTTCACTCACTTCAAATTTAGCTTTTTCCAAAGCCTATTTATGCACAACCCTCACTGACTCAATTTCATTTTCATCTTCATCAGTGATTTTGTCTACTTCTTTGGATAATAGTTCAACCATTTCTTCTTTCCCATTTATAATTATGTTCGCTTTGAATTGATTTTCCACAACTGTCTTTTGCAACACTGCTATTTGTTTGAGGCATTCTATAATATTATTATCTTTTATCACGCCCTCTTCCACCCAATTGCATATATAGGAAGCTTGTTCCTTGAAATGCTACATTTTCTCATATAGCATGAATACATATCTACTATCAAACTTTATGATGGAATGTCTAAATGCATAGTGGAAGACCTTGAATCAAATTTGAAAAAACAATCATACTCAATTGCCAATTGTTTAGGAGGAATTCTATCAAGAACCTCTTGAAGAATGAAAAAATCAGTAGTAGTTTGTTCCATTTCGTTGTCTGACACCTCCTCCCAATGAACTCCATCTACATGTCCATGTAGCTCTTTCAAATTTGTGGCAACATGAACTACATCAATGGTGACAAAATCAGGAGACTGTACTTGTAATTTGTCATGGTGCTCAGGAGTTTGTACTGGAAATTCCTCATTATGTTCATGAGGTTGTACTAGTAATTCCCCATGGTGCTCAGGAGATTTTACAAATTCATCATTCTGTTGAGGAGACTGTACTGGAAATTCCTCATCATGTTCCCTGCTATTATATTTTCTAACGTATGTTTTATGAATAGGTGGTTTTGGAAAAGATATATTTTCATGCTGGTTGATATCACCAATCTCTATTTCAGTAGCATGGCATCAACATAAATCAATAATTTTTTGAAGTGTGCCCGGGAAACTAAATTTAACCTTCCTTAATTGGCTCTCTTGTAGGGTAGAGTGGATTTTCTTAGCCAATAGATAAGGAATATCTGCAGGTATATCTTCAACCCAATGTATCACTACCCTCATACATTCACCCCTAATGTCCTGCCTATGATGATTCAAAATCGTCCTAAGGACAATCTGAATCAATGTTTTATATATTCCGGGAGGGACATCTTGCATTCTTAAACCATTCCCCGGAACAGATATTTCTCGCCCACAAATTTTATTGGCCATTTGGTTCTTCTCCTGTTTGGGGGTTTTCCAAGAGCTTAAAATTGCTCCCCCTCTGCGTGGAATATTTGTAGCTCGGGAAACCAAATCAGGGTTGAGGTTTACCCACTTCCCAAAAATTATGAATTCCATATTCCCAGCATCATATTTCAAAATTGGCTCATTTATCTCCTCATGAACATAATTGAACATTCCAAACAAAAAGTCGAAAACTTTTACTTTCCTCAGGATAGTTTCCATACCTGGTGGCCAAATATTTTCATCTCTCCATGCATTAGAATACTCCTGGAATTTTTTGACTATTAACATATCATCTTTGGATGCATGTGTTTCAACTGCGGTTGCAGAGGAGGATGCCCCCATTTCAACTGTGGTTGTGGTGGAGGACACCCATGTTTCAAGTTCGGCCATGGTTGTCTAGGTTCGAAGTAGAAGTGATGCACGCAGACTATATTTCAGGCTCACAAATTATGCCCACACAAAGTATTTCAGCAACAAAACTTATGGATTGAGTGTATTTCCAGGTCATAATTCATGACTTGGGCATGCACTTTTCCCTATGCTGACATGCAAATTTTAAGATTTTCTAGGCCTTGTCTTCGGAGGGAATTTTATAAATTGATTGTACTTTGACATAAAAAAGTGCATAACCATAAGCAATCAATTTTTAATGAGTTGTACTTTGACATTAAAAAAAGTACATAGACATAAGCTATCACTTTTTTTTAAAATGCATAGATCAATCTTAAACCCAGATATACCAAGCCTCAAGTTTTATTTTTTTTATTTTATTGGTCAATATTGATATTTTTATTTTATGACCAGAGCCTGTTTTTCAAGACTGAGACTATATTCAGGGGCATTAGTCATCCACCTACAGGATGGTGCCTTCAGAATAATTTTCTCTCTCTCAGTGAGGAAATGGCGGTCATTTTACCATATCCACTTGAGCCAGCTTTTCGGTACTTAGCTATTTTTTCCAAAGGGGAGCATTTTCAGGCATGGTGTAAAATAGGTTGATTGGTTCTTTTGGAAGGCCATTATCTTCTTAGCTAATGAATTTTTATCACAAATGATTCCATGGTCAAGTGCATAAATCATCCACCAGAAATCTTATGCTATCAGAAATTTTTTATCCCACAAAGGTGAGAAATTGCGGCCATTTTCTTGAGGCCATTTAGGCCAGTATAGATGCAAAACTGGCTGAGTGGTTTTTTAGGCAGGCCAATATATTCTTGACCAGAGCCTATTTTCCAAGAATAAGACTATATTCAGGTGCATTGGTCATCCAACTACAGGATGGTGTCTTCAAAATAATTTCATCTCTCTCATTTAGGAAATTTCAATCAATTTCCCAAAGCCACTTAAGCCATATATTCAGTACTTAGCCATTTTTTCCAAAGGGCAGCATAATATGGCAAGGTGCAAAAAAGGTTGATTGGTTATTTTGGTAGGCCACTATATTCTTGGACATAGACCTTTTATCGAGAATGAGTCAATGGTCAAGTGTGCAAATCCTCCACCTAAAAGATTATGTTGTCAAAATAATTTAATCCCTCACTGGTGAGAACTGGTGGGCATTTTCCTAAGTCCATTTAGGCCAATTTTATGAGTGGTTGTTATGGAAGGACAATATATTCTTGACTAGATACTTTTTTCCAAGACTCGGACTATATTCAGGTGCATTAGTCATCCACCTATAGGATGGTGCCCTCAGAATAATTCTCTCTCTCTCTGTGAGAAAATGGGGGTCATTTTCCCATAGCCACTTGAGCCATATTTTCAATACTTAGCCATTTTTGCCAATGGCAAGCATTTTCTGGAATGGTGCAAAAGAGGTTGATTGGCTATTTTGGCAAGCCATTATCTTCTTAGCCATAGACCTTTTATCAAGAATGATTCAATGGTCAAGTGTGTAAATCTGCCACCTGAAAGCTTATGTTGTTAGAATAATTTAATCCCTCATCGGTGAGAACCGATGGGCATTTTCCTCACGCCATTTAGGTCAGTTTTAAGTGCAAAGAAGGCTGAGTGGATGTTTTGGTAGGCCAATATATTCTTGACCAGAGACTTTTTTCCAAGACTGACACTATATTCAAGTGCATTAGACATCCACCTATAGGATGGTTCCCTCAGAATAATCTTCTCTCTCTCTCTGTAAGAAAATGGAAGTCAGTTTCCCAAATCCACTTGAGCCATATTTTCAATACGTAGCCATTTTTTCCAATGGCGAGCATTTTCTGGAATGGTGCAAAAGAGGTTGATTGGTTGTTTTGGAAGGCCATTATCTTCTTGGCCATAGACCTTTTATTGAGAATAAGTCAATGGTCAAGTGTGTAAATCCTCCACCTAAAAGCTTATGTTGTCAGAATAATTTCATCCCTCACTGGTGAGAACTGGTGGGCATTTTCCTAAGGCCATTTAGGCCAGTTTTAAGTGCAAAAAAGGTTGAGTGTATGTTTTGGCAGGCCAATATATTCTTGACCATAGTCTTTTTTCCAATACTGAGACTATATTCATGTATTAGTCATCCACCTATAGGATGGTTCCCTTAGAATATTTTTCGCTCTCTGTGAGAAAAAGGTGGTCATTTTCCCAAATCCACTTGAGCCATATTTTTAGTACTTAGCCATTTTTTCCAATGGCGAGCATTTCCTGGAATGGTGCAAAAAAGGTTGATTGGTTGTTTTGGCAGGCCATTATCATCTTGGACATAGACCGTTTATCGAGAATGAGTCAATGGTAAAGTGTCTAAATCCTCCACCTGAAAGCTTATGTTGTCAGAATAATTTAATCCCTCAGTGGTGAGAACTGGTGGGCAATTCCTAAGGCCATTTAGGCCAGTTTTAAGTGCAAAAAAGGTTGAGTGGATGTTTTGGAAGGTCAATATATTCTTGACCAGAGAATTTTTTCCAATACTAAGACTACATTCATGTGCATTAGTCATCCACCTACAGGATGGTGCCCTCGGAATAATTTTCTCTCTCTCTTTGAGAAAATGGTGGTCATTTTCCCAAAGCCACTTAAGCCATATTTTCAGTACTTAGCCATTTTTGCCAATGGCGAGCATTTTCTGGAATGATGCAAAAGAGGTTGATTGGTTGTTTTGGTAGTCCATTATCTTCTTGTACATAGACCTTTTATCAAGAATGAGTCAATGGTCAAGTGTGTAAATCCTCCACCTAAAAGCTTATGTTGTCAGAATAATTTAATCCCTCACTGGTGAGAACTGGTGGGAATTTTCCTAAGGCCATTTAGGCCAGTTTTAAGTGCAAAAAAGGCTGAGTGGTTGTTCTGTCAGGCCAATATATTCTTGACCAAAGACTTTTTTCCAAGACTGAGACTATATTCAGGTGCATTAGTCATCCACCTACAGGATGGTTCCCTCCGAATAATTTTCCCTCTCTCTCTGAGAAAATGGCGTTCATTTTCCCATAGCCACTTGAGCCATATTTTTAGTACTTAGTCATTTTTTCATTTGGCGAGCATTTTCTAGAATGGTGCAAAAGAGGTTGATCAGTTGTTTTGGCATGCCATTATCTTCTTGGCCATAGACCTTTTATCGAGAATGAGTCAATGGTAAAGTGCATAAATCCTCCACCTGAAATCTTATGTTGTCAAAATAATTTAATCCCTCGTTGGTGAGAACTGGTGGGCATTTTCCTAAGGCCTTTTAGGCCAGTTTTAAGTGCAAAGAAGGTTGAATGGATGTTCTAGCAAGCCAATATATTCTTTACCAACGAATTTTTTCCAAGACTGAGACTATATTCAGGTTCATTATTCATCCACCTACAGGATGGTGCCCTCTGAATAATTGTATCTCTCTCTCTGTGAGAAAATGGCGGTCATTTTCCCATAGCCACTTGAGCCATATTTTAATTCAGTACTTAGCCATTTTTTCCAATGGTGAGCATTTTCTGGAATGGTGAAAAAGAGGTTGATTGGTTGTTTTGGTAGGCCATTATCTTCTTGTCCATAGACCTTTTATAGAGAATGAGTCAATGGTCAAGTGTGTAAATCCTCCACCTAAAAGATTATGTTGTCAGAATAATTTAATCCCTCACTGATGAGAATGGTGGGCACTTTCCTAAGGCCATTTAGGACAATTTTAAGTGCAAATAAGGCTGAGTGGATTTTTTGGAACGCCAATATATTCTTGACAAAAGACATTTTTCCAAGACTGAGACTATATTCAGGTGCATTAGTCATCCACCTACAGGATGGTACCCTGTGAATAATTTTCTCTCTCTGTGTGAGAAAATGGTGGTCATTTTCCCATAGCCACTTGAGTCATACTTTCAGTACTTAGCCATTTTTTCCAATGGCGATCATTTTCTGGAATGGTGCAAAATAGGTTGATTGGATGTTTTGGAAGGCCATTATCGTCTTGGACATAGACCTTTTATCAAGAATGAGTCAATGGTCAAGTGTGTAAATCCTCCACCTGAAATCTTATGTTGTCAGAATAATTTAATCCCTCACTGGTGAGAACTGGTGGTCACTTTCCTAAGGCCATTTAGGCCAGTTTTAAGTGCAAAAAAGGGTGAGTGGATGTTTTGGTAGGCCTATATATTCTTGACCATAGACGTTTTTCCAAGACTGAGACTATATTCAGGTGCATTAGTCATCCACCTACAGGATGGTCCCCTCTGAATAATTTTCTCTCTCTCTGTGAGAAAATGGCGGTCATTTTTCCATAGCCACTTGAGCAATATTTTCAGTACTTAGCCATTGTTGTCAATGGCAATAACTCAGCCAAATTCCCTGGTATTTGCAAATATGAAAATGTAAAAAAACAGAGAATAATAAAACTCATTTTTTCCAATTTGAATCACTCAAACAAGCCAAAAATTGAACCCTATTTGCGAATTTTGGTGAACTGGGGCTGATTTTCAGTATTTTTACACAACAGCAATTTTTAGGATAAAATTGAAAATATTGAATAGTGGAGTAGTGGTGATTGTTAATACACATCATGTTCAACTCCTATCATTCAATTTGACTATGTAACGTTCTTACTAGCACATGAAGAATGTTTTTATTTCTGTGTTAGATTAAATAATCTAAATTTAGTCCTTGGAGAAAAAAGGTAAAACACCACTCATTTTTTCCTCAGAAATAAGCCTATTATATTTCAAGCCGAAATGTAATACATTCTTCAACAATCTGTAAATTGGTCTATCAAAAGACCCCAAGCTTCTTTAGCAGACTAAAATTCCAAAATTATTAACACATTTAATCCTGGAGCAGCCACTATAGAACCAAAGTGCATGTACATATAAATTGCACTTCATGTAATTGTCATAAATAAATATTATCTACATAACTAAATAATAAGAAGGGAGAGAAACTATTTAGACCAATCCATAGTTAATTTTAGATGGTTTTCCCCACAAACATGAAGAAAAATCCACTTTTGTAAGGTTTTTGTTTTTTGGAAAGTTCTACTCTATGTTTTTTGTAAGTGCAGATCCTCACAAGGCATGTTTTGATGATTATGTGAGACTGAAATAAGTAGCTTTTAGGACAGAAAAAATACAGTACATAACCATCTTCTCAATAGCCCACGGGCTACAAAATGAATATTATCTATTCAAACATTCAAATTTCATATATAAATAAAAATCTCATGGAAAAGAAAAATCATTTATAACATAACAGTAAAATACCAAAAACAATTTAATGCAAGAAATAAATAATTCATATATACTAAATAATATAATTCACCATACAAATTGCACCAAACAATATAAAAATTTATTAATGAAAGGAAAAATGCTTACAAATCCAAATGGGGTACACCAGTCCTCATCCCTAATCCATGACACTGATGGACAAGGTCCCATTGGTGTGAATCCCATGAAAAGTGTACTTTTACACGAGGTTGTAGGCTATTATACAAATAGCGAAATCTAAATTTTGGTCCCACTCTCCATTTACCAAGAGGCTGGGTCTAATCACTTGATCCTGAAGTTGGTTGATATCTATCAGGAAAGGTTGCCCATGTATAGAAAACTGCCTCCTTAATATTTGCATAGCCTTCTATGTTGAACTCTAGTAAATTATTCTTCTTTATAATCCCAGGAGGTACAGAATGCATTGCAATTATTTCAAAAGTAACCATGAAACTTTCATTTGAACAAGGAATTTCCACATAAGATTCATTGCATATAATGTTTCAAGACCTTATGTAATTGAAAATTTTGTAGGAAAGAAGATGAATATTGTGACGTTGTACTCGATTGGGCTGCAATACTCCGATATATGATGGCAATGCATTATGTGTTCCATATTTTGTAGAGGAAGCTAATCTAGCAGTCACAAATTCATTGTCACCTTTTGTTGCAAGAAGTTAAAAACTGGTGTGCTTATCATCATTTGTAGCAATAAAATGACAAAAAAAAATCTCCTTTTCAATTGCTAGTGCCCCACCTTTTAATAGAGCTCACAGTAAAGAAAACATCAACAATGCCTACAACACAACATAATATAACATTAGATACTATAAATAAATTTTTCATATATGAGTTGAAGAATATATATTAAAAGATATGCATGTATACTCACCATCAATTATTTCAATTGGTATCAACAAAGCTTGTTTTGTGTAAAACACCTCATGTGGATGCAAATTCACACCTTCGGGAATATACTGGACTCTACTAAAAACATCTACATGATTTTCAAATATTCTTACCCAACAAAATGTTCCACCAATTGAAACATCTACTAAACAATCCAACACTTCTATAGGATATGGAATTTTCAATGACTCATCTTCAAACATTCCTAGCAATTTTTCATAATAAATACGGACATACATGCCTTCCTTCATGGTAAAATAAAATGGATTTGTGTTGTGCACCAAGAGCCCATCCATTTGAATGAATTTATTTCTACCAATATTCACAAAATGACCACTTTAAGTCAATAGGGGAGTCACATCTGAACAAGATCCCATATAAAACCCTCACTTGATGACTGTAGTGGAATGTTATTTATGATTTTCATCTGGCCCACTTGAAGATAATTGTGATTTTCTTTGAGAAATTGAATGATGTTGCAACATAAGCTTTCCATTTTCATCTGCATACACCATTTGAACAGGCAGAACATCATCCATAGCATGTGTCCATGTGTCATTGGTACTAACAGTGTAAAGAATTGGATCATCACCACAAGGATCCAACATTGTCAACTCTACATTTTTTGTATGTGACTCATCTATAACTTTGCAGATAACGATTTCTTCTAAACCATTTTCTCCTTTAAGAACAACAACTGTATCAAAGTTTGGAGCCTTGCCCCTAACATACTACAAAGTTGAACGACATCAGAGTTGATAAGGTATATCCCTATCATTAGGTTGGTTCGCAACATCATTACTTGCTACATACATCATCGTCACTCCAACAATCAGTTTTTGCAAGTCTATATAATTTATGTGACTTTTGTCATTGTATAGACAATTTTTGCTTCATTTTTCAGCATCCTCTTCAACAAGTATTCGAAAAAATTCTTCCACAACCTCTGGACGCAATGACTTTCGTTCTTTATGTGGCAACGGATCAGGGTCTGTATTAAACATGATATAATTTATAAGAAGTAAAATTATGCAATCACGACAAGAATCCAAAATGGCCTACACAGGTTACACATGATATCTTAATTGGAAAGCAAGAGTGAAAAACAGAGTATTTATAAAGGCATAATATTAATACTACATAAATTCTAACCTTTGGTAAAAACCTTCGATTTATTTTCTCCTTCCAACCAAGATTTTAGATTCGCATCCAAATGGTCCAAACTGATATCTGCATTAAATAATAAAGGGTAAATTTAATTACTCTACATATATAGTATCTAATAAATCATTTTATATATTACTTAAATACAAAAATTGCAGAGCAAGAATGTAAATTTTTTTAAGAACAAAAAACTGAAGAAGAAAAAATTCTCACTAGTCATATCACTACACCATTGATTTTGCTCATAGTATTTCAACACGGTACGATTTGGTTTGATCAGATAGCTGATGGGTTGAATCAATTGGCCTGTAAGCATTCCATCACTACACCAAATGATCAACAGAAAAAGTATAAAAAAAAAAAGTATTTTCAGTCAGTCACTAAACCATCAATTTTTTCATAAGATTTCAATGCAATCAATTTTGGTTTGATCACGGACCTATTGATGGGTTCGTATATTTTGTTCAAGCAGGGTAAGAATGTAAAAAAAATTAAGGACCAAAAAAAAAAAAAAAAACTTATCAGTCGTATCACCGCACAATCGATTTTACTCAGAGGATATCAACACAGTACGATTTGGTTTGATCAGAGAGCCGGTGCGTTGACGGTTCAAGTAGGGTTAGATCTAAAACAAGACACGAGTTTGAATATTTTGTTCAGGGTAAGATATAAAACAAAATATGTAATTTTTGTAAGCAATAGAGGGTTCCTCTGCAATGCATATTTTGTAAGCAATAGAATGTTCCTCTTTACTTACAATCAGCTCTAAAAAAAACATATTCTTACCAATCGATCATGATAGCATCAATTTTCTTCAGAGGATTTCAACACGATCTGGTTTGGTTTGATCATAGATCGAGTGTGTTGACAGGAACATAGATTTTGTTCAAGCAGGGTGGATTCAATACAAACGAAGATTTGGTTTCAAAACATATTTTGGGTCTGGGTAAACCGAATATTTTGCGGCAAATTGAAAAATATGAAATCGGAGGGATTTTTCCATTGATACCTGGTTTCGGAAATTTTGAATTAACCCCACATCGTATCGTGTGCCAAACTCCTCATTGTTTCTTATGCAACTGGAAAAAATTCCAGGGGAAATAGGGGTTTGACTAAATACTTGATTATTGATAATTAAATTTTAATTAATTTTTAATCCATTTCTTATTTAGGATACATTTTTGGGGTGGTCATATCGTATGCCTGTCTTTGGAAATAGAGTCTCACCAAAGACCTTCTTTCATTCATGCTGAGAGCCACTACTGCTCCCTTCTCTGCTTTGTTCACCAATTGCTTGGCCAAGAATTATCGAGTCTCTTGACCCGACTAGATTATGTTCTAAGATATATCTTTCATTCCCTTCAGCATGCTCTGAACAAAGTATTTGAATTATTCCCTTCCATCCATGTTAGACATCTTTTTTCACCTTGGATCTTGCCTTTAGTGGAGTTAACTTCTTCTTCTACAAAGGGATCTTCTGGATCTTTCCCCTCAGGAGAGGGATTTATCTTTGAACTCATAAATGGTAACCATGAGAATGTTCATAGGATCATTCTATAATACCACTGTAATGTACCCAAACCCAATTCTAGGCACACTAACTCAAAAACCCCAAAATTGACTAAGAATTTAAGCTTAAACCACTGACACTTGTAGACCTTTCGAATTATTCAGGAATGGATTCTAGGGTATGCTAAAGGTTAAGGATATCCTACAATATCCCTAAATAGACTCCCAAATTTAACGGCTGCACATTTTCTAGGTGCATCACGCCTGGGTAGACTCATTTGGATAAACCAAAGGCTTCAAGGCAATATCCCCAGGACTTATGTGGAAACCAATGGATCCTAGTGAAGATATGGAAGTGGATGGCCTGAAACTACCCCAACCAACTATGAAAACACCGATACTGACAATAGGACTGAATTTGGTGAAGTTTGAAAGCTAGGAGGAAAATTGGGGTTCCAAGGTAGCTCAACTAGGAGATTTCCAAGCGATCCCAAATGACTCAAGAGGGTCATTAATTTATGAAACATGGATTGGGATAGGTTCACTTGAGTCTTGCCAACCTAAAACAACTCACATAATGTAATTTGGATATATGTAAGATAGTTTATTGCAATAAATATGAATACTAGCTAAATTTGACATCATAACTAGCATAGGGGTAAAAATTCATTGAAGAGGAAGATTAAATTTGCAGAATGGAAAGAAAATTATTATACTAATTTGAAAAGGATATATCTTACATTAAAGGGCTATAAGTACAGTAGAAAGCATCCATGGAATCACCATCCACCATCCATAACATGGAGAAAACAAATACTGCAAAAAATACACTAACTGGTGGCGTCTTCAACATTGAACAATGGAGCAATTGACTGGAAATGGAATGGACTTACAGTTATCCTTTGTGATAAATATTGAATTAAATCCTCCTTGTGGTATATCTAATTCTGGAATGAGCACTACTACATTTGGGGACCTCATTCGATAGTTTATTCCGTTGAATGGACATCGCTCTATATGTCGGATGGACGTCGATCTAGAAGCATCGCTTAAGGGACGCCTGTTAGTGTCACTTACAAGATGACTTTGAGTGTCCCTTAAGGTATGCTTACGATCATCTCTTAAGGGACTCCAGTAGGAATCTCTTAAGAGACACTCGCAAGTGTTCCTTAAGGGACGCTTCTCAATCGACGTCCATCCGACGTTTAAACCCACCTCCATCCGACAAGAAAAATGTCGAATGAGGATCCCAAATGTAGTAGCATGATCGACTTCATGAAAATGAGGTTGTGTGGTCGAATGAATGTCTCGCCAACATCTAATATTATCCATATGTTTGACACCAAAATTAAACTAATGACATTCAACCCTCGCCGTAGACGCATCGCACTGACGTAGGTTTAACTTCCAATAAGCCATGTGTATAAATAATTTTAAAAAAAAAACTGTGGAATCAATGTTGAATGAATGTCGGTTGACCCATATCTATTCAACGTTTGATTTAGACTACCTACGTTTCACCAACGCAACATTTACGTCGAACAAACATCGTGTAAACGTCCAATAAGCCACATGTATAATTGGGATGAACATTGCAAGCACGTCGCTTAACCCATTTATGATCGACTTTAGAGTTATGTTATATGCATTCCACCGATTCCTAGGATGCATTGAACAGACATCGGTATAACGTCTAATAAGCAACATTCATTAATCGTTTAAGCAAAAAAAGGTGGAAAGAATGTGGAAAGAAAGTTGATTAACCCATATATAGTGTACGTTAGAGTTATGGTGTCTACATCCAACCGACATTGCATGAACGTCGGATGAATGTGGATTAAATGTCTAATGAATGTTAGTTATAACCTATATATAGTCAACATTGGTGTTATTTCGTTTCCCTTCTTGTGGTTTATGTATTGGTTCTTCTCTTGCGTAATTATCAAGTTGTCCTTAATTTGCCTGCTTGCAACAAATCTACCATGCTCTCATAAAATCTTCTTTCAACAAAGTTTTCTTTAGTTAATTTGCCTCTACTTGCAAGAAATCTAGCACTATCCTTATTTATTTAGAGCTACGAGACCTAGAGAGAGTTTTTCCTTGGTAGTGACACTTTGGTGGCCGAAATTTTTGAAATTGTAAGTCTAGTAGTTATTATGCCATGTGATGAGATGATGATGACTTGTATTGATGCTCTTTTATATATTGTACTGTCATGATGATGTTATATGTATGATCATTATGATGAGTATAACATTATTGTATTTTCATGGTTTGACTATGATGACTAGTGTTTTCCCTCCAGTGTATGATGCAACTAGATCTACTAGGGATTGATACCAAAGGTATCATAATAGAGAACAAGAGGGTGTTTTCATTGCCCAGTAACAAAAGTTGAAAGTTTTAAACCATATAGTATAACTCATTTGAGGATAATCATCAAGGAGAAAGAAGAAATGTTGTAATGCAATGTAAATTTTATTTTTCATATGTTTTGAAGAGGATAAGGGTAGATATACAAAAACCTATGAAGACAATAAATTTTTTCTTGGTATATTATTACCAAGGACATAATAGTTCATAACATTATCAAGGTGCTTTGACAGAAAAAAACATATAACGTTCCTAGGGCAACATAGTGCAAATCTTATTTTTCATGCATTCCCTATAGAACAAAGATAGAAATCCAGTACTAAGTATGTGTTTTTCCTAGTAGGGGAACACACAAAGCATAATAGCCAAAGGTGTTTTGATTTCTAGAGTTAGATAGCATATAAAGGGAAATCCCAATAACATAAATTAAATCAAGAGGTAGATAGGGTACATAGGGTAGTCTTAACAACAGAACTTAAGATTACAAAATTTCAGTTACTCAATGAAAATCTCCCAAAATATAGCACAAATTATGAAAGTTCTATATAGGGTGAAATGTATATATAATGTGTTTCCCAAGAAGGATAGAAATGAAGTATACCCAAAAAGATTGCAAATGCTTTTCCTAGTCTTGACTTGTATTTTGGATATTGGAATTGGACTCCAACAAAATAATTGTTAGGGATTTTCCTCCTAAATATCTCCCTAATACAAATCACAATTCTCTCCAAAGCATCTCTCCTTGCAATTGATAGAATCAAAATAGACAAGTGGCAAGTAACAACTGTCCCTAACAATACCGAATCCACCACTGCATAGCTAATGCAATGACCAAGATATTTGCAGCATAAGAAATACTAAATTGTGAGTAGACACCAAATAGAAACTTAAACTGACAACTCCAAAATTTATAAATAGCAGGGACTGGTTCATTCCATTCATGCATACCAATAATGTAATCCAAAGCATATTAATAAAACTCTATATATTCCAGGAACAAACAAAGCAACAATTCGATTTTTACAACAAAACCCTCCATTGGTACAACAAACCCTCCATAGTGCAAGGAACGCATCAAAACAAACAAGTGATGTGCCCAAATGCTCTAAATATTGTGGATGTGTATACCTGCACCTTGGGAATCTATTGAAGTTGGTTCATGTTGAGACTTCCTCGAAGTAGTCAAACACTTATTTATATGACCTTCAAAAGCATATGAAGAAGATGCTAAAACAACAATCAAGGATTGATCAAGGATCTGACATGAGGAATATCACTAGAAAGCTTCAAACTCTTATATTTTTCTTTGATCTAGGTGGTGCCATCATACTTTGCGGGGAACTTTATATGTTACATGATCAATACGATATCTACTAATCCCACATTCAAGGCACTCACTTTTTGATGCATGTTGTCCGTAATATATAATTGATCATTAGGATATGCATCAATTATGTTATACTTCATTCCTAAATATTTCAGAATGGCACACATTTCTCTGTATGTGCGGGGTAAAGTATTTGACATTGGTAGAAGAGTATTACCTAACAATCTGCAAAAACAATTTAATAATTAATGAAAAAAATTGTAATTGTTGGCAACATCTATACTACTTGAATGATAAATAATAAATAACCAATTGCAATTACATATAGATAAATCTTGCATACCTTAACAACATTGTCATTCATGTGTTTGACATACCAATAATTACCTTCAAGTTGACTAGCAACAAAAGAGCGGGGAGAAGACTTGTCTTTGAGTCTTTGTATAAGTCCTTTTATGCCTTATCAATAAGAGGTACATCATTAATATTTTCATACATCTCCTCCACAATTGTATTCTCATCCATGGCAACAAATGTGTCATGGATCAACCTATTTAACCCTTCATTCTGAATAATAATTTGGTCATCATATTCCCTTGTATCAACCTCGATGTCATCATCCTGATCACCATCTCTAGTATGAGTTGTAGCGTGTGGATTTCCAAGCATTGGTGGTCCTGTCTGTACAATAATTAAGGAAAAAAATATCCAATTAGTATCGAAACAGACATAATTTTTGTTCTTTTTATAATATGTATTAGCTACATCTTTGATGAAATGATCCAAGTACTAAATATGCTCTATTATGTTAATGGCATATCTAAGTAACCACACTATATGAAATGATAGGAATCACATAGACAAACTCCACATTCAGAGACTGGAAGTAAATCAAAATGAATTAAGATGGGTTAGTGAACAAGATACAAAACAACCAACCTTGGCATACCTTAGGTGATAGCTCAATATTACAATATACTTTCAAGAGATCATTTATGGACAACTTTTGTAGCTCTGTCCAACATGGACTGAATAAAATTTTATGCTCGCTAAAATCAGCAAATCGAAAGAATCGACAGACTTCAAAAAAAATGCATGTTGAAGACTATCTACAAGTAATTGCTATGACCCTAATCAATCTCAGCCTTGGATAGCAACATTGAAAAGTATTGCATTCAAAGTTTCCCTCAAATATCCTCAATTTACATTTTATATTTGATCGGGATATAACTCTGCAACTAGTTAAACATTATCATTTTAGCTATGTGGAATAGGGAATCAATGTGTGGTATGCAGGTTGTCTAGTATCAAACATAAATTCAGGTTGGGGTAGAGACTGCAACACAGATAAATGTATCATTGTGGAGAATAAGCCTGGCTCTACCCAGCATTCCTACGAACCTAGTCAAAAAATCATGGAATGTTCAGATGTAAAATCATAACAAAAGGATGAGGTGAGTGGTTGGAAAGATCTCACTGTGAATATGACTGAGTTAATGATTGCCCAAGAGTCAAATACTAATGGTTGGAACCCTAGTTCTGAGGCAAGGGAGAAAAAACTAGATTGTGAAAGTGGTTGGGGGGTTATTTCCAGTAATCCATAGCTGCAAGAAATAGAAGGTTGGAATCAAAATGTAGAAAAAAAAGTTAAAAGATCATGTTTGGCTGGCAATCGGAATATTGATTAGTGCATGGATGTAAAGGATAACCTTTTCCCTGCACACACTTATTGGACACCTCTTGAATAAAACTTGGAATCTCAAAAAATTGAACATTCTTGGATTAATAACCTTTCTAACACAAGTGAAGGTCGTGGTAGGGGAAAAGGTAGGGGAAGAGGTAGAGGAAGAGGTATTGTTTTGGAAATGTCTTTTTCAAGTTCTACATGCAGTAGAAATTATCCATTTTTTGAAAAATTGCATGCCTAGGTATTCCAGTAGCACTAACCATCATTTCAGTGCAAAAACACTACCGGAAAGCCTGTAGAATTCAAAAATGCAGAATGATCAATTTTGACAGCTAGAAAGTTATCCAATCATTCCAGAAACTTCTCCAGAGCATGGTCTTCATCCTCAACACTTGGCATGTGCCATTCAAAGAGTTTAAATGTTCTGCAAAGTAGTGTTGATCGAATTGTCATATGAAAATGCTTATATACTGGGCGCTCACGATATGTATTCCCATGAGTATCATTTTGCAAGTCTTTTGGATGATGTGCTCGAGCATGTTGATGATGAAATGCTCATAGACTTTGATGCAGAGGTTAAACAGGTAGAAGTGATGAAAGAAATAGAGTATTTCAGCATATAGTATATGTTTCAAAGTGTTGAAGATGGAAAAGAAGTTGTCACAATGAAGCATGGAAATCGGCATTAGAATGACATGATAATGACATCTAGAGAGGCTAGAAATACTTGTGATTTTGAAACTAATGAATGGTGTATGATTGCAGGTATAAGGGCATGTAAAGATGGACAGATTCAAATTTCTATCAAAGTCTGAGAGACTTACCACATTGCCCCAAAGGGAATGTTATGTGAGTTCAAGGAATGTAGATGTTGAAGATGAAGCAATGAGTTGGCTTGAGAATGCTTCAGCTGAAGAAATCTTGGATGGCTATGCAAGACTATGAGGATGAAAGTGTGGGACTTGCTAATTGCATTAGATAAGGAGGGTTGGAAGGTTGGTTGGAATAATGAACCAACTAATACCATGGAAAACAATGCTATCCTTGGTCAATCATGTAAGGAAACATGGGATCAAAACTAAACATTGCACAAATGGAAACAAGGTAAGAATAGTTGTTAGTAGTTTGGATATAAAGGATGTGATGCTTCATTGGGATTCAAACCAACAGGTTCTAATATTGTTCCATTAGGAAGAAAAATACCTTTATATCGACCTGTATCTAGGAAATCAGTTAAACTAGATAGGGAAATAAATGTGTGGAATGCAGGTTGTCTAGTATCAAACATAAATTCAGGCTCGCGTAGTGCTTGCAACACAAAGCAACGTATCATTGTGGAGAATAAGCCTTGCTCTCCTCGGCATTCCTAGGAACCTAGTCAAAAAATCATGGAATGTTTAGATGTAAAATCATAACAAAAGGATGAGGTGAGTGGTTGGAAAGATCTCACTGTGAATATGACTGAGTCAATGATTTCCCAAGAGGCAAACACTAATCGTTGGAACCCTGGTTCTAAGGCAAGGGAGAAAAAACTAGATTGTGAAAGTGGTTGGGGGGTTTTTTCCAGTAATCCACCACTACAAGAAATAGAAGGTTGGAATAAAAATGTAGAAAAAGAAGTCAAAATATCATGTTTGGTTGGCAATCGGAATATTGATCAGTGTATGGCTGTAAAGGATAACCTTTTTCCTGCACAGACTTCTTGGACAACTCCGGAAAAAAAGCTTGGAGTCTTCAAAAAGTGAACATATTTGGATTAATAAACTTTATGAGGCAACTGAAGAAAGTGAAGGTTGTGGTAGGGGAAGAGGTAGGGGAAGAGGTAGAGGAAGAGGTATTGTTTTGGAAAGGTCTTTTTCAGGTTCTGCGGCAGAAATTATCCATTTTTTGAAAAATTGCATGCCTAGGTATTCTGTTAGTGCTAAAAATCATTTCAGTGCAAAAACACTACTGGAAATCTTGTAGAATTCAAAAACACAGAATGATCAATTTTGATAGCTCACGGGTGGTACAATCGTTCCAGAAACTTCTCCATAGCATGGTCTTCATCCTCAACACTTGGCACGTGTCATTAAAAGAGTTTAAATGTTCTACAGATATCATGTCTACATGATATTTCCTTGATCGTTATCTATTTTCCTACCCCTCCATGGGTCACTCCATCATTCTTTATTATTTCATCGACCACCCCAATAGCTATATCCTGAATTCCCCAATATCAGTGAGTGTTTGATGTCCTATTTGTTTCATCCATTCCTCCTCCTATCAATGTAAATCCACCTATTTACAGTCTTGTAGTAATGATATCCCCATGGGGACCCCTTTCATGGACCCTTTAAACACTCATACCAATTTACCTATAAAGCATTCCTTATTCCCTCAAGATTCAATGTTTATCTCATTTGTGTCAACGCTCTCTAATGCAGGGATCACTCTAAGGGATGGAAATGACACTCTTCTTTAGGTAGGAAACCCATCCATAGGAGCATATAAGGTAAGCCATGGCTACAAAATTTTACATCACTTGCCTTTGGAAGGGCCATGCCAATGGTACTAGAAAAGAATATGGAAACTTCAACCCCCACAAAGTATTGCTCCATTCATGGATGATATTGAAAGGGGTTGTCCCCACCTACAACACACTTTAAAAAAGAGGTTGGGTGAGCCCTATCAAATGCATATTTTGTGGTGAGTGGGAGGAGTCCATTGACCACAATTTGGTTACACCGTCATTTAAATAAATTTTGATAAGGAGCATGGAAGATTAATGCATTGATGGTGAACTAGCATTGTTAGAGGAGTGGATTCTAAAGCCAAAGAATGACAAGAATTTGAATGAAGGAATCCATGGAGAAATTTTTGAAGAGAGATGAGAATAATACTACCATTGAATCAATTAAAGGAAAAGAGGATGATGATGCTACCAACTTATCAGTAGTAAGGGAAATTTTGATGGAAGAAGCATCCATAAGAGATGTAAGGAATTTGGTGAAAACAAGAAAAACATATTTTTGATATCATACGTTCAAGGGATGATAACTTCTTCCACCTTCCAAGTGCCCAAAATCCCAACAATGTTTCCTAGTTGCTGCCTTAATAACTCTTCTCCCCTTTATCCCTTTGCATCATGTACAAGGGCACCAACATTTCTCATCACCGATTATAGATTTAACATTAAACGATTCTTTCTAATCACATGTTTGACCATGGTTGCTTCTGTCACCCAATACAGAAGCAAATCCTGCCTACATTTCAGCAATTTGTTCGGCTCTACTTGCATATCTGTGGACAGGGTTGTCTAACATTGTTCTGGATCTCAAATATATAGTTAATCCATTACTACAGTAACAAGAAAGAAAGAGAAATTATTCATCCAATCAAAAGAAATTAATTCATGGGATAATCTCATTAGTTAACAATTTCTTTTACCTATAATCAAATATCTCTTCCCTTCAAAACCCTTCTAGAACTATTATTTTCTTCCCTTTGAACTTGTTTTAATTCTCGTGGAAAATAGCCCCAAAAAAATGAATACATAGACATCAATCTTGGTTCGGGAAAAGGCACAAAAAACATTCATCCAATAAATAAATAAAAATTTGAGGCATAATATCATTAGTTAACGACAAAAATTACCTGCAATAAAAGTTCTATTCCTTTATAAATCCTTCTGAAATTATTTTTTTTCGTATGAATCTATTTTAATTTTGACGGAAATGCATAAATACAATGATTTCCACAATGCGTCCCTTAAGAGACATTCTTAATCGTCTCTTAAGGGACTCTCTACAATGTCCCTTAAGGGACGCTCTGAAACATCTCTTAAGGGACGCCCTAGAACATCCATTAAGGGACATTATTGATTTGTCTGTCCCTTAATCAACGTCTTTATCGATAACAAATTGTGTCTCTTAATTGACTCTTAGTAACATCTAGTAAGGGACACCTAGTGAGTAAACATCCCTTAATCGACATTACATTCTCTTTCCCGCAATCCGGCATGAAAACCTTCGCTGAAAAGACATCTATTTGATGTTAAACACATTTTTTAGCATTAAACATCCATCCAAACGTCGAATTTGGGCACCCAATGTAGTAGTGTAGTGTGGTGAACAAAAGGGGCACATCTCCCAACTGGTGACTAGGGGCACATCTCCCAAGTCTTGAAAAGCTCAAAGCTCCTCAACTCAACAATCAAACAGGAAAAATATGTCCATGGGTGCGCTCCTCCTTCATTTATAAGTTAATTTGGATCTAAGATACATTGCATGTAGACCACTAACTCATCCAATGCACCCTCACTGGCTAATTTTGGACTTGCAGCTTTATCTCACATTTTTCTTGCTTTTTTGCCTTTCTACTTTAGTCTTCTTTTCCTGCTTTGGCAACTCTTGATTTTCTTTGATTTTCTCTACTTCCTGCTTTTCCAGTGCTTTCCCACTTTTCTACTACTTTATGTTTTTCTATGCTTTCCTGCTTTTATATTGGAATTTTACTTTTATTTCTAGATTAGCTACAATTTTACAATTTTGTTGAGCATGCATTTCATTTTCAGTCGTGTCCCATGTAGATTCATGCCTTTTTCTTTTCACGTGCTATTGCTTCTATGATTGCCTTCTTTACTTCCCAATTACCGTCAATCAAACCCACTTTCCTTCTCACTCCATCTATACTCCGCTCATAGCTTCGGATTCTATCTCTGTGGAAAATGGATGTTCATTTTTATGTTCAAGGCCACGTCTAATAAAAAAACAAGTTCATGTTATTATTTAGTGTTATGAGAATTATTGTATATTAGTTATGTGTTGAGTGTGTTCTCATTACATAAGATTTTAGTTTGTATTATTAAATTGTACAAATATTGTTGTATATATAATACGTCTTTGTTGGTTAGTTATGTCAATACATTTTGTTATATATATTATGTTTGCTTTATTATAATGTTGCATTAATTTATTTTATATTGATTTTATTATTGCATTACTTAGCTAATATATATATATATATATATATATATATATATATATTATATTTCATATATGGTTTGTTTTGATTTTATTAATAATTATTATAATAGTATATATATGTATTAGTGGTATTAAAAGGTTGTTGATTTCATTCATGATTCATATTTAGAAACGAAATTAATTTTGCATTAATACATCTTGTTCCTTTTATGAAGATTTAATTTGTACTTCTTTCATTTTTTTTCATTTCACATCATTTATTTTCCTTTCTTATGTTTTGGGTGTGTCTTTTGGGGTTAGAATGATCTTTTAAAGTGTGTGCCTTGACATTCTTGAGTTTAGTTGAGATTGATTTTGTTTGTACATTGCTTTGCTTTCATTTATTTCCCATGGCTTATTTTTGCTTTGATTTGGTTTTCATGTAGCTTAAATTTCCTTTTATTTTCCGCGCTGCAAATCCTGCACTTAGTTTTATTTCCTACATTTTGGATTCCTGCACTATTTCTTGCACTTTAAATTTCTATAGCTTCAATCACCAATGGAGAGGTTAAAGTCCTAACTCATGTGATATGGCCTCCTTGTGACAGGATTCCTACTAAGGTGTTGGGTTATAATTTCTTGTTTGTTTATTTTTTTTATTGCATTTAAGTGTGTTTGTCGGCTTTAGTCATTAGGCTAGACTAGGCTCCAATCCTGCATTTCCTGTGTTTTCATCTCGAAGCTTACGAGCCCCGAGTTGACAATTTAATATTGGGAGTTAATTGACATATAATTTTACCAACACCTCCGTAGTCAAGTAGTACATCTAAGGGCATGGTTGAACTTCCTTAGTTAGAGCCCTCAGACATTTGTTCAAAAAATACCATTGGACCCCACATGTATATCAAAGAGTTATAACAGCTTACAATCCCTTGTCCTCGGAACCCTAGAAACCCTCATCTCTGTAACCCACCATTGAAATTCCTACATATTTGCATCCAGAAGCAATTTGCACATTATGTCAGAGAATTCGATATAGTAACCATATTCTTTGTGGGTCGCTAGTGAAATTCCTACATCTTTGCATCCAGAAGGAATTTGGAAATTATGTCAGTTCAATAATATTCAATAGGAATTAATACTCCTCTTAGAGTAAAAAAAAGTATGGGTCTGTTGACACCCTTGTTGGAGACCAATCTCAAAAGAATCATTGCATCACGATGGTCATTTTGGTATATATCTCTAACAACCTTTTTTGGGTGGATTCGTGAAACCCGTGTTGGATACCTATTTCAAAAGAATCCTTGCATCACACTAATCATTTTGGTATATATCTCTAACAACCCTTTTTGGTTGTACCATTTATACCCTTGTTTGAGACCTACCCCAATAGAATCCTTGCATCATTCTAATCGTATTGATCTACATCTCTCACAACCCTTTTTGTTTGGACTCGGAAATTCTCCAGTTGGTGTTTATACTTTTTAACTCCCATGGTAGACACCCATAATCAGAGCCACGTGGAGGTAGCCAGTTGGTGTCAGCCCCAAGACATTGAAGAACTAACATCAGTGGCCATGTCCTTGAAGTAATCATTTGATCATCATCTTACCCCCTTGAGACAATCGGTTGACTAGCTCAAACTCACTGTGGAAGAAAACAACAAGAAGTTGACTAACCATCAACATGTGGGATTCACTCTAAAATTCAATGATCCAAGCAATGAATAAGGATAAGAGGAAAAATCCCCCATCATAACTTATATGGTCTTCAAGTATAAACTATTACTAGTCGATGAAATTGTATGTATCAAGATATCTGAATTAGTTTGGTGTTGTTTTTAATTCTAAATTTATAAGTGTTTTGGTCATTCTCATGACATTGAATTAATACGTATTTTCCTAGTTCTAGTTTTTCTTGAAATAATAATGTTGGCTTAATTCTACTGAAGATTGCCTACAGAATATTGTTAAAGATACGGAGTTTTGAAATGAATAAAAGGTCAATTTCAATTATTATGGCACGAGGACATGCCATATCTTTGGCCTGGGGGGATGTTGGGCCTCTAAAATTGTCTCTTTCTTCCACTATATCCCATTATCTTGTCATAATATTTAACCATAATCCATTACATTTACTTTCAAAATCTTATCTTTTATTTTAATCTATTAATTCAAAGTAATGAAAGTAAATAATGAGAGTTCATGCTTAATTTATTATTTTTAATGTATTATATATGGCTTAAATCAATTTTTTGACAATTAACTGATTCTCGTACTTAGTGATATTTGGAAAAAAGGTGTTCCTACACTTTGGATCAGGGATCAAATGGCTCACAAATTATGGCACCCGACATATTAGTTATGCCTAGTCAACCAATGTCATATGGGATTCCCAACTCAGCAATATTGGCATAATGGAATATGATTCTAATTTCGGTTCCAAGTTTCTATTTCGGTACCCAATTATGTACCAGTTTTGAGGACACTATCTAAGATCATCTCAAGCGAGCATTATGACCGTTCAAAACTTCAGGTCAACCAATTGGAACTGTGGACGTGATCTTCTCTTCTATTAGTTATGAATCTTATCCTCATGCACTCTTGTGTCATGAGGATAAGCTTCTACAACCATATATTCTCCATCGAATTGAAGCATGCGTCCATGAAGTTGCTCTTTGGATACTCATAACTATTGTTCCAGTTCAACTAGTTCTTCTTGAGCTAGCATGTACCATGTTTTGCAAAAAATATCCACTTCGGCGTGTAATATACATCAAAATCAAGGTAAACATAAGGTAAAACAGGTTTAAGACTCTTTAACTTGTTAAAAAAAAACTTTAAAGAAACTTTATGGTTAGCCACTACACATTCCCTACACTTTATCTTTCATAAATCATTGGTATCATCATTACAATCTTTTGTTTGCAATCCATTATACATATTTTGATCCGACCATGAAGAGAAAGAAAGCATAATTATTGTGGTACACAAAATAAAGCAACTTCTATAATGTCTTCTCCTTATACATCATAAAACATTCACAGAAGTTATCATCTGAATGTTTATAATGGGGTATGAAGTCATTGTTGCTTGTCCAAACAAAGAACCATGAGTAAAAATTGGTCTTAAAACAAAGCAAAGTACAAAATTTTTTATCAATTACTTTGTTTACAGGTGTACATGCAAAATACTCGATGTGGGGGAGTGATGGGATGCCATTTTGCCTCATTTTTGTCATGGTTTGAGCTCAGATCGATTATCATTTTGCTTGCCACCTTCATTTTTGAGGTAAATATCATTGCTTAAATCATGGTTACAAGTGTTCAAAGATTATATGAGCAACCAAGGTAAATTCTCATTTATTTGTCATTTCTTTATGGTTAACATAGAGTTATTTTCGAATAAAGATTGGCATATTAATTTACATGTGATTTGGTCTTATTGTGGATTTGTTTGTGGTTTATAGATCTGGTACTCTTTCTCGTACCTGTCATACATACCAGCTTGAGGGTTGAACTTTCAAATGTGGATATGCCACATGGGCAGAAGTATGTAAGATCCATGAGATTATGGTTGCATAATTGTTCCTATATGGGACATGAAAGCTCAATGTTGATTTAATTGACAAATGCAATTATGCCCGGTCTTCCCATGCAAATACACGCCTTTTTCTTTTCACGTGCCATTGCTTCTATGATTGCCTTCTTTAAATTCCCAATTACCATTAATCAAACCCACCTCCCTTTTCACTCCATCTATACTCTGCTCATCGCTTTGGATCCTTTCTCTATGGAAAATGGATATTCATTTTTATGTTCAATGCCACGTCTAATAAACAAGTTCATGTTATTATTATTTTTTCATAAGAAAATATAGCTTACTATTAATAACTCGAAATAGTAAATGAAACTAGTACAACATGACCACAGCAAACATGTATGAGTGTGAAGCATATCACACCAACATTCACAAGCAGCAACACCAAACAAGTCCAAGACAAGACCCATCCATAAAACCTAATGGATGTCTACTACAGCATATTAACTAACCGTCTCATAATCCTAAAAAACAGCATAGGTGACCAAAAATAACCATCTCCAAGAGAATCATAGTAGCGGAGGAACATAACTGACAATCTTTAAAGACATAATACAATAATAAAGTCCAAAACAGCCCAAGGCCTGGACACATAAGTCAATATATCCAAAAGACAATAAGCAAATATAGAGCCGAAATATCCAACCGGATCAAAACATCCAACAAGTAGTTGGATAAAGTACCTAAGAACCTACAAGATATAAAGCCGCATAGATCATATGAGCAAATATATTTAACCAATAATGCCGCCAAACAGAAAAGAAGATCATCACCAAAACAAATCAACCGAGCCCTGGAAGAAAAGGAAGTCCTCATGCCATTCCTCCCATATGATAATACCAGTCGCTGAAACCAAAGCCCGCTTGGATAGCAGATCTGCCTCTAAATTAACCTCACGGTAAACATGAGCAAAGTGAATATGCTGAAAACCATGAATGAAGTTCCTGACAGCATCCAACCAATGTGTTAAGAGCATCACATTGAGAGGGGACGAGCCCAGTGCCCAAGATATAATAGATGATGAGTCACCCATAACAACGAGTGACGAGACCCGTTTGAATTGAGCAAAATATAAGAGTAGCCAGAGAGCACAGAGTTTGCTGCGAGTGTTTGTTCCATAACCCAAGTTCAAATAAATACGATAGGAGATAGTGATATTTAGATGTAGTATCACACCAGCTCCGCTGTCACCCCGACCCCCAAGGGCTACCCCATCAAAAAAACCGCAAGGATACACCAGAATTGGAGGAGAAAACCGGTATCCAGGGCGCCTTGAAGGTGAGGCACTTCGGCCACCCACATGACCAGACATGGAACTAAACTCCTTGAAATAGGCAATAATCCGTCCACATAACCAAGCCATATTAGGAGTAATACCTTCGAACACACAGCGATTTCTGGCCTTCCACACCTCCCACGGCATGAAACAGGGAAGTTCCAGCCACTGAAGAGCTAGAGGATCGCGGAACCATCTGCTAAAAGAGTCAATCAAAGTGGTTGCATGCCAGGCTACAGGTGAACCAAGTGATATAACAATGAGTGACCAAATTTCTTGCATGATCAAACACGACGTGAAGAGGTGATCGACCAATTCCACATTGGAGACACATAATGGACACCGGCGAGGACCGCAGAAACCAAGATGACAAAGATTATCCCAGGTAAGTATGTTGTTGCCCAGAGCCAGCCAGACAAAGCAACAGATCCACGAGGGAATGGCCAGCTTCCAAATCTCAGAGTGCCACCATACCATCCCAGGTTGACAATCAGCAAAAAAAGAGTCATATGCCAGCTTTGAGGTGACCACGCCTCGAGCAGTATCCCAAGACCATAACAAATTGTCCGGTGAATCACAAAGGCTGATATTTGATTGACTGAGATACCCAATAAAATATGACCATTCCTTCCCCATAGTTCCCCTAATACCAAGTTGACAAGCATTGATCCATCCCCTGCCATTTAAAGAAACCGCATGTGCCAGACAAAAGAGCCCCCTGGCCCGTAGATGAGCAATTAGTTCGGGAGAGAGAAGATAAGCGGGAGATCCCCCCAGAACAGGATCCGTGCCGAGTCTTATGTCCCGACCATTTCCCGGTTTCCAGGTGAGCCATTTTGCAACTACAGAAAACGAACCCATAAGACCCTGCCATATATTGGATGTTCCAGTCACCGTATGTCTCTCAAACCGGAACCAGGAAGCAACAGGCATATTTTTAAGATATTTCACCCTGGTAATACGACCCCATAGTGAGTTATTGAATAAAGCACGCCACAGACTCTTTGCATGGAGAGCCAACACAAAAAGCTCCAAATTCTTCACGTTCCAACCCCCAAGAGTGTATGGTTTGGCCAGAGATTCCCATTTTATTAAGTGAAACTTGTTCACCACCCCCCCCAACCATATAAAACGAAAAAATTTCCCCCGGATAATGCGAACGATTGCCACAGGAATTTTGTAGAGGGAGAACTAGTAGACTCCCAGGTTCTGAAGGACTGCCTTCACCAATGTAAGCCGGCCACCTAGAGATAGATATTTCATGCTCCAATGCCCAATGCGATCATCAAATCGCTTGATAAGCCAAATCCAGTCATTTATCCTGTATTTTGCAGGTTTGATAAAGTAGCCAAGATATTTTGTGCCCTCAGATAAATCCTTGAATTCCAAAGGAAACGAATCCCAGATTATGCGTTCCACATTCATCGCCAAAGAGTGCTTCAGGAAAAAAGATTTCATCATGCTAATGAGCATGCCAGTTACCAAACAGAAAAAATCAAGTATTTTCTTAAACTGAACCCACTCCTCCAGTGTGCCCATACCGAAAAGCATTACATCGTCCACAAAGAGAGTGTGTGTTACCAATACATCAGTGGAGATCTTTATACCCACAATATTGCCAACACTCTTTGATTTGTGAATGGAGAGACTCAGACCTTCAATGACCAGCAGAAAAATCAGGGGGGAGAGAGGACATCCCTGACGAAGGCCCCTAGAAGCCTTGAAGTAATCAGTCGGCTGTCCATTTATAAGCACAGAAAAGTTGACAGAGCTAACGCAGGCCATAATCCACTTCATTACCTTCCAAGGAAGGCCAATTTGGATAAGAATCAGTTTCAGAAAGGTCCAATTTACTCGGTCGTATGATTTTACCAAGTCAAGTTGAAGGATAAGAGCATCCATCTTCTTCTGATTTATACTGTGGAAAACCTCCTGAGCCATGCCAACCGCATCATGTATCTGCCTCCCATCCAGAAAGCCATATTGTTCCATAGAAATGAACCTAGACAAGATCGGTTTGATACGTTGTGCAATTATCTTGGATATGATCCTGTAGACTAAATTACACAAAGCAATAGGCCGGTAGTGACTGAAACTCTCAGGATGTGATGTTTTAGGTATAAGTGTCAAAAAGGTAGAATTCAGTGCCCCGGAGACCAGCCCCAAAGACCGAGATTCATCTACCGCAACCCTGAGGTCCTCGCCCATAATTTCAAAAAAATGTGTGAACAGTTCCACCGTCCAGCCATCCAGACAGGGCGATTTGTCCTTAGTAAAACCCCGTAGGGTATCCTGGATTTCAATGATAGTAATAGCCTCAAATATTTTGTCCCCCTCCACATCCGTGAACATCCTAGGATATTCTTTTATAAGCTTAAACTGTTCAGTCATAGATGTACTCATTGGATCAGTATAGTACTCAAAAAAGTGTCGAGAAGCCTCAGCCATCAAATCCTCATCCCCATAAATCCTCCTCCCATCATGATCATTTAAATCCCATATATTATTTTGAATTCAGCGAGAATCAGCATACCGATGAAAAAACTTAGTATTTAAATCACCAACTTTTAGCCAAATTGCCTGGCTCTTTAAATGCCAAGATTCTTCCTGAGTAATGAGGATTTTGAGTTTTCTTTCCTCCAAAATAGCAAGTCGGGCTCGTCCAGCTTGCGCAATCCCCATCCTCAAAGATAGCTCCCTGAGATCAGCAATTTCCAATTCCAGCGCATTGAGTTCATTTGTCAACATAGCTTTTTTGGATCGCTCCCACCTCATAGTGAAGTCTTTTAGGGAACATAGTTTGGCAGCAAGCTTGTCCATAGCCGATCGTTCCCCCAAGACACCTATATTTTCCCAATGAGAGCGAACACCCACATCATAATCCGGCTCTTTTAACCATACAGAATTGAATTTGAATGGATAAACCTGATGTTTTGCTTCAGTATCAAATTGTAAGATGATGGGGGAATGATCACTGATATGTGTCATCTGTATCCATGTCCTATATGTTTTGAAAGAGCTTAAGAGGGACTCAGAAGTCAAGTAACGGTCAATGCGTTTGGATATTAGATTCTCACCCTGGCGACCATTTGACCATGTGGGAGCCATAGGTCGAGGTTCCACATCAATCAGGGAATATGTGGCGAAAAGATTCCTGAAGTAAGTCCCAAGAGGGTCCCTTCTGGCCGCACGCCCCCATATCTCCTCAACCCCCCAAGAAAAATTGAAGTCACCTGCAAGTATCAAATTTTCCAGAGCCAGTAAATGCTCCGAAACTGCTAGATTCCAAAAAGTTTCCCTGTTGCAATAAGGGCCATAGCAGTTTATAATATTTATATCTTTATCTGAACCTCTGCAATTTCCAGACAGCAATATGCCCAGAGAAGTAATAAACGGCGTTAACTTAAGAACCCTCGGGTTCCATGCAGCCAATAAGCCGCCAGAAAGGCCAACCGTGTTAATAACAGACATACATCATCCCGGCTTTATTTTATTGAAAAAAGAACGAGCCTTTTCACCACAGACCATCGTTTCTTGTAGTAGGACCAGATCAGGATTAACAATTTGAAAGATTCTTTTGAGGGCCAGTTGTTTGGGCATCCCCCCCACACCCCGAATGTTTAAGGAGATAAAAATCATTATCGACCCCATGCAAGGGCTTTGATTCCTCTAAGAGCCCTGGTATCAGGAGAGACGGTGGTTTTCAGGGTGCTTTCATCCAAAACCCCCGGGGGTTCGACCATTTTACTTTTCCTAGCACTCCTTGTTTTACAGGAGAGAAATCAGTAGCGAGCCCACCCTGTTGAGCCCCCTTCAAATACACTGTTTTCCAATCGTGTCCACTGTTGTAGCCAACATGTGGCTAAATGTGGCCTCTAAACCTGGTGTCTGTGTCCCAGGGCTTGTGGAATCGGCCTCACAAATATTACTCGGACCACATTCAGCGACCACCCGATTTTTCAAATATACCGGGAGAGGCGCCTTTTTAACCATCTCAGAATAGGAAGGGATGAGTATGACTCATTCCTGAGCCACCGGTTCGCAGGGAGGAATAGATTGTAAAGGTACGTTGACGAACGAGGGATCCAAAACATTTTCACACAGCGAAACAACCCCACCCGGGGCTGGGTTAGGTAAAACAGCCTCACCATCCGAGGATAAGATGACCGTGGGGCTGTGTATATCCTCCGACTCAACAGGCGAAATGGGGATGACAGATGAGGTTCCAGGGGAAGTGGTAGACACAGGGAGAGGTATATCGGCAGAGGGGACCACATCAACAGGTGCGACATTAGGCTCACTATCAAAATCAAAGGAATTAGACAACTTTGGATAAATACGACTGAGATAATTTCCATTATTTCCATTATTAAGCTCCAATGCATTAATAAATTGAATATCCAACTCATTCAATGAATGATAAAGAGATGGGTCGTTGGATTCCAACTTACCCAATAAACCCGCTGCCGAGTGAACCAGATTTGAGACCCTGTTGGAGAAACCATCAAGACCGCCAGTAGTATCTACGTCCTTGTCGCTGCCGTCGTCAGAGGACCAAAACGGGTCCGCCCCCACCGGACAACCAGAAGAGAAACGTTGAGTGCATTGTCTCCAGAGGTGTCCCACTTGTTTGCAATTTGAACAACGAAAGGGGATGCCCCAATAATCTATAACCAAATCCAGGTGCCAGCCCCTCCAGTTGATATGCAGCACATCTATGAGGCCTAATGAGATGTCCACCTCCACCAAGAGCCGCCCCATACGACGATCAAACCCTGTGAGATGCTCATCCTCCACATGTAGGAAACGGCCCAAACTATTTCCGATAGCTTCAAATGCCCCACGATTTAAGAGAATTATTGTATATTAGTTATGTGTTGAGTGTGTTCTCATTACATAAGATTTTAGTTTGCATTATTAAATTGTACAAATATTGTTTTATATATAATATGTCTTTGTTATTTAGTTATGTCAATACATTTTGTTATATATATATTATGTTTGTTTTATATAATGTTGTATTAATTTATTTTATATTGATTTTATTATAGTATTACTTAGCTAATGGTTGTATGTATATATATATATATGTTATTTCATATATGGTTTGTTTTGATTTTGTTAATAATTGTTACAATAGTATATATATAAGTGTGATATGAGTGTATGAGTGGTGTTAAAAGGTTGTTGATTTCATCTATGATTCATACTTAGAAACGAAACTAATTTTGCATTAATATATCTTGCTCCTTTTATTCAGAGTTAATTTATCCTTCTTTTACTTTTTTTCATTTCACACCATTTTATTTTCCTTTATTATGTTTTGGGTGTGTCTTTTGGGGTTAGAATGATCTTTTGAAGTGTGTGACATTCCTTAGTTTAGTTGAGATTGATTTTGTTTGTGCATTGCTTTGCTTTCATTTATTTCCCATATCTTATTTTTGCTTTGATTTCGTTTTCCTGTAGCTTAAATTTCCTTTTATTTTCCACACTACAATTCTTGCACCTAGTTTTATTTCCTACATTTTGGATTCATGCACTATTTCTTGCACTTTAAATTTATATAGCTTCAATCACCAATGGAGAGGTTAAAGGCCTAACTCATGCGATATGGCTTCCTTGTGACAAGATTCCTCCTAAGGTGTTGGGTTATAATTTCATGTTTGTTTATTTTCTTTATTGCATTTTAGTGTGTTTGTCGGCTTAAGTCATTAGGCTAGACTAGGCTCCAATCCTGCATTTCTTGTGCCTACATCTCGAAGTTTACGAGCCCCGAGTTGACAATTTAATATTGGGAGTTAATTGACATATAATTTTACCAACACCTACGTAGTCATGTAGTACATCTAAGGGCATGGTTGAACCTCCTTAGTTAGAATCCTTAGAGATTGGTTTGAAAAATACCATTGAACCCCACATTTATATCAAAGAGTTATAGCACCTTACAATCCTTTGTACTCAATACCCTAGAAACCCTCATCTTTGTAACCCACCATTGAAATTCCTACATATTTGCATCCAGAAGCAATTTGGACATTATGTCAGAGAAGTCAATATAGTAACCATATTCTTTGCAAGTCACTAGTGAAATTCCTACATCTTTGCATCCAGAAGGAATTTGGGAATTATGTCAGTTCAATAATATTCAACGGGAATTAATACTCCTCTTAGAGTAAAAAAAATTATGGGATCTGTTGGTCATTTTGGTATATATCTCTAACAACCCTTTTTGGGTGGACTCGTGAAACAATTGTTGGAAACCTATTTCAAAATCATCCTTGCATCACACTAATTGTTTTGGTATATATCTATAACAACCCTTTTTGGGTGTACTTATTACACCCTTGTTGGAGACCTACCCCAATAGAATCCTTGCATCATTCTAATCGTATTGATCTACATCTCTCACAACCCTTTTTGTTTGGACTCAGCAATTCTCCAGTTGGTGTTTATACTTTTTAACTCCCATGGTACACACCCATAATCAGAGCCACATGGAGGCATCCAACTAGGATCATCCCCAAGGCATTGAATAACTAACATCAGTGGCCATGTCCTTGAAGCAATCATTTGATCAGCATCTCACCCCCTTGAGGAAATCGTTTGACTTTCTCAAACTCATTGTTGAAGAAAACAACAAGAAGCTGACTAACCGTCAACATGTGGGATTCAGTCTAAAATTCAATGATCCAAGCAATGAATAAGTTATCACTAAAGAATGAGGCTCTCACACTCTCTTCCTAGAAACACAACCTTAGTCCTTTGAGGATAAAAATTAATGGCACTGCTTCCTGAAGATTGACATGTGCAAATATGATGGCTCCAACCCCTTAGGTTGGGTTACCCAAATTGAACATTATTTTGCTCTCCATGGTATTAAGTATGATCTTCATAAGCTAAAAATTAGGGTTTTATATTTAGCCTCAGAACATTGGAAATGGTGGCAATAGTACCAAAAATATTATTGTCATTATGTCCCTTAGAGTCAACTTGTGAAGATCCTTAATGATATTTTCACCATGACACTCACTACATGTCTTAGTTGACCAAATTATGCTAGAGGCACCATTATGGACTATATTACAGCCTTTGAGCAATTGGAAATTTGCACAAACGACCTCCTTGATTCTTTTTTTCGAGAATGCTTCATCAATGGCCACAAGGAGGCAATTCGAGCCCATGTCATTATGTAGCATCCCGCCACTTGGTTGGAAGCTTGTGATAGAGCTAGATAAGTTGAACTGGTACTCAACACCCAACCCAAACGCCCTTCCTTTCACACCCACATAGTGTCTTCCCTAGATACTACTTCTAGTAATTCCACCACACTACCCTTATGAATCGAAAAGTTTACCCCAGATGTTATAGTTGAATGTCAGTGCCTTGGACTTTGTTATAACTATGATGAACAATATTTCCAAGGGCATAAATGCAAAGAAAATAAATTATTTGAAATAGAGGCATCCCCAAATGATTCCCTCAAGGACAACACCATGGAGGCTCTGCTAGAACTAGACATGGTTGATATTATGCCACCCTTAGAAGATGCTCCCAATATGCCAATTCCTAAGGAACAACCCCAAACCTCTCTCCATGATTTTTCATGTTTTTTCACACCTCAAACATTAAAATTAATCATCTACATCCAGCACTATAAAATTCTTTGTATTAACTGACAATGGCAGCACCCATAATTCCATTCATTGGTTAGTGGTTGAAGAAATCCATTGATATATCTGCTCTCTATCCAATTTCCAAATTATGATAGCAAATGGGGGTATGATGAAATGTGGTGGTCATTCTAAAAATGTGAAACTCTAAATGGGGATTACCATCTCAAAACACACATGTTTGCTATTGACATGGGTGGTTGAGTGTTACACCAAAATATCCTCATCATGAGTTATGTGCCCTATGTTTTCCCTAATTCCTAAAGCACTTGGGCCAAATGATTGAAAGGAGAATTGTTGTTGCCCCTTCTACCTTTTGTTGTCACCCCAACGCACCTTGCTCATTGACGAGGTGCGTCAGAAATTTGGTGACCCGCTCTACACATTGACAGAGCGCATTGGTGATGCTAGTTTCCTTTGCACAAGATGTGTCACCCTTCAAAGATGTGTGTTGTCTGTGTGCAAAGTGCGGCACTATTAGTTTAAAATGAGAAAGAGAAGCTTCTAGCGGCTTCTAGAATCCTTGGTTACTTGGGGGCTTATCCCTACGAACTAGGAAAGGTGGCATTCGGTTCCCTTAGCTTTTGGGATGACCCCTTGAGCTTCTCCCACAAATACTCAACCTCTCCTATCATTTTAGGCCTATAAATACAAACCCTCTCTCCATGATCAAGGAGGAGAAAGATAGAGCACTTAAATGTTGGTGAAATTCTGCTAGAATTGCTTCCCTTTCATCCATCAAGAGGCAAAAGTTTGGATCTATGAGGCTAGGATCATTTGAAAGTAGTTACGACGTCAACACTCGGTTGTAACCTCTCTCTATGTACTTCTTATAATTACATTAATGCAGATTCTTTCCATAAACATCTTGTTATTGTAACATATTTAGAATTAGCTTCTTTGACTGCTAGTTTAGATTGATCTATGTTTATATGATAATACTACTTACTTGTTTCCCTTGTGATATATTGTTTTGCAGCTGGATATCTAGAGATCTGGAGATCAAAGAACTACATCAAGCAAGGAGATAATATTATGTTCATAAGGTGAGTTATCTTCTGACATCCTTTGCAATTTGATCAATCTAGGAAAGCAACTTGTATCAGTGTACTTCTTTTGTTCTACATTCGAACCATTCGGACTAGGGATATCGGTTAGTGTCCGCGTTGATGGATTGTCCGCAAACAAAATTGGTGACTCCGTTGGGGATAGGTAGCCCATATTCTTTGATTTGTTTGTAATTTTTGGTTTCTTGGTTTTCTTCCAATAACCTCTTAATTGCCTCTTTTTCATTGGATCTGTTTATCAGAGAGTTACTGGGTGATCCAAACTCTGATTGGGAGTTTTATCTTAGCCATTTATCTTTTTGTTCTTGAGATTTTTTATTTTTTCAAAATTGGATTTCACCCAATGCACCTGGGCAGCTTTGTTCTTGCGTCACTGTTACTCTAATGCACCTTTCATTTGGGAAATCTGCGTCACTGATGCGATTTTTTCGTGATCAACCTGCGTCACTGACGCACTTCCCACGTGTGCAAAGTGTGTCATTGGGCTGCTCTAGTGTACACTTGCATGGCGCGTCACCCTACAAAACTTAGTGCATAGGGTCAAAAAATCTCACAAATTGGTTTTGGCTTGGTTTGTTGAGATCTACGTTTTTTCATGTACACCCATAGTATCCCTCAGACCTAGTGTGCTTTATCCTTGGTCTATTTTTGGAATTTAGAGCTCGATTTGAGTCCTAGTTAGTCAAACAGGTGTTTCTCTAATCGTGGGAAATTTCAATCCCTCGCGAGTACATCCAGTATTGTGATTCCCTTTCAGCATCTCTGATTTGTTCACTCTGATTTCTAAGCCCTCCAAAAGTTAAGCTGTCGTGTTTTTTGAAAAATTTGGTGTGGATTTTTGTGTTGTATTATGATTTTGGGTGATTGATTTCTTGAGAACCTCCATTTTCTTGAGGATTGTAGTAGTAAGTAGTCTCTAGTATTCTGAATCAAGGTTTAAGGAATGGCATCATTCTCAGATTTTTTAGTACATTAGTTTGGAAAATCAAAAAATTCTCTATTATCTTCATTTCGAGTAAATTACTTGAGATTGTCGTGAAGAGTATTTCATGCTTTGCATAGTTGTTTAAGAAACTTTGAAAAGGATAAAAATTGTTAATGCTTACGTTCTCTTTGTTTTGAAAATTTTATCTTAATTTCCTTGAAAATATTAAGTGAATTTAGGCCTTATCGAAGTATTGGAAAGCTAGTGAATGCCCTCATATTTTTTATTTTCTTTTCACTTCTTTTAGTATTTTTTTTCAAAGTAGAGTTATTGCAATCAAAAGTGAAGTTCATCTTTTCATTTTGCTCATAGGTTTTGCTTAGTTAGAAAGAAAAAAGAAAAAATATTTTTGATTTGGTGTGTTGTTTCTTTTTTTGTTGGATTACATGAAAGAGTACTTTTAGTCTTTTGGTTAAATTTGAAAAGAAAGTAAAAGGAGGTATTGTGTTCATTTGCTTTCGAAAAAGAAAAAGATTTCTCCTTACTTTAGTTAGTTTTCATTGAAAAGAAAAACGAAATACTTGCACTCCATTTAGATTAGTTGTGCATATTGTTTACTTTACAAGTTTACACTTCATGCATTCACCTAACCATACAAGATAAAATCAAGCGGTATCCTAGGTTAAAATTGTATAGAAACTCGTGTGATAGGGTAGAGACGTGTTCCAACGTCTTAAAACGTAGCAGCTGTCGTTATTTTCCTACACTACATCCCAGGGAATTTTAGTTCTTGCACGTACCAGTCGATATATCAAACATACTTTCATGTACCTTCGGTTATATAGAAAGGTACTTCACGTACTCGACAGTATATCGGAAGTCTCCCATCGTACAGTTGTGCATTAGACAGCGCTACTACGGATTGGAGCTCCCATGTACCTTGAGTATATCGGGAGACCCCACTAGGATTCCTAAAACCATCCGAGTTAACCATTGGTTGTCTTAATGTGGAAATACACCTAGAACAACATTCGGGGAGCTACTACGCACGTACTTCCAGGTAGTCGGGTAATACGGTCAAGGGTACGGTCCTAATCCTCCTTGGTTAGTGCTCTGAAAAATTGGGTCGATTATTACTATTGGACCCTATAGTATATCACGAGTTGAGACACCTTGATAATCCCGTGAGTTTCCATACTTTTGAATCCCACCTATCACATAAGTTTGCCTGTGGCTTTAGCTTAAGTAGGACTTGAAGTGTGTTTTTTTCTTTTTTTAGGAGAAGCTTTACATCAGCTGCCTTGGATGAACAACCCTTACGAAGATCCCACAAAATATTAAATTTTCCACCTAAATATCCCCTTCACCAGGAGGAGAACTCAGGAGAAAGCATGTATCAACCCACAACATCTGAATCACGTGAAGAAGAAATTCCTACCCTTGAATCAAGAGTAAATTATTCTCCTCCTTCAAATCCACCCATCACTGATCCTACGGGACCTTTTGGTGGATAAACCTCCTCCTCATGACACATATTTTCATCACCCACTTCAAGGTAACCCTGAATCCTTCAATTGGATTTTCACTTGATCCCAGTACGACCCGATAGCGACCGCTTTTGGTCCAACTGCATCATTTTATGGGACCTCCTTAGGTCATAACATTTCTTATTTTGGCTCCCTCCGGTGGTGGAAACTCAACCATGCATGTTCCCTTCTCGATGGAATCCAAACGAGTACATTCCCGCACCAATATATGAGAGCATTGAACGTTTACGCTCACTTGGTGAGCGGGTTAGGCATCAATGTTTTCCTCCGTGACCCAATTCGGAGGTACCAATCCATGAACAGCATTCCCCTATACATTATTTTTCTTTCTCTTCACCAGGAATATCTACACCCATTATGACCACTTATGAACTAGGCCAATCATCTTTCCCATCTGGTTCACCTCCATATCATTCTGTCAGTTCTACACCCCACTTGACCCCAACGACTAGATGGAAACCTTCTGCTACCATCAACTTCGTAACTGGAACACCACCTCAGCCTCAAATTTTGAGCGAAGGTTACCCTCTAGTTAGTAGTCAACATATGACTATGGTTCAACCTACAATTAATGGTCAACATATACTTACTAGGCATACCCCAATTGGTGGAAAATATTCAACTCGGGGGAAACCCCTATTTAGTGGACAAAATATAACTACGGGGCACCATCCAATTAGGGGACAAAGTGTAAGTAGAGGATATCCTTCATACATGAACTATAATATGGTTGGAATTTCACTCCCATCCATGGGACAACCTACGACGTGGGCACATCAAATGGGGGGACCATCTACTTGGACCCAACCCCCATGGGGGCATACATACCCGGGTAATCATAATATCACAATAGGTCAAAACTACCAAGGGAATATTTTTCCTGGATTACCCTATCCTGGAAATATGAACACCCCATGGGGGAATTATAATGTTCCACCGACTAGACCTCTAGTCGGTGGACCACCCCCCACCACCACCTATCCCACCCCCCCTCCACCACCTGTCCCACCTCCACCACCCGGAGGACTCCTATACACTGGAGTAGGACCCCCACACTCCGGAGGAGGACCCCCTTTATGTTCACCACCTAATCCGGGAGGACCACCTCCATACGGACAACACTCTATGGGTGGACCATATGATCATTTGGTCCATGGTCCTACTGGTACCCAGATGCCTTATCAATATTACCAGTATCCACATCCAAAACGACAATTACCATTTCTTGCTACTTTAGATCTGCCAAATCTGTCACGTTTGACCAATGATCCCATCCAACATGGTATAAATTGGCCAACTATTCTTGTAAAGTTACCATCATACATACTAAATTTGACGGCAAAACCGGTGAGGATCCTAAGAACCACGTAATGACTTACCATTTTGTGGTACTCCTCCAATTCCTTAATGGATGATTCTATCTGTTTCAGGATTTTTCAAATAACCCTTATCGGTACCGCAGCAAAGTGGTACATTGAGTTAACACCACACTCTTTCGCCGATTTATATATTTAGCTTGGATTTTTTGACTCATTTCCAACTACCAATATGCTATGAAACCGACACGAATCTTTTGACATCCCTCCGACAATCAACCTCCACTCACATTTTTTATCATATTCATGAGTGGAGAAGGAGACGTTGCCTCATTAAATCTCACATTCCGTATCAACTACTCGTTGATTCATTCACTAAGTCTTTATTACCCATCATAGCTAAAGATGTTGGTATGGGAGGTACCGTTACGGAAGAACAAGCCATCTCATGTGATCAGTTCCTAGACCTAGTCTATACCCAATCTGGCACATTATATGGCATTATTCCTACTGCCCCACGCCCTACACATGACCCAACAAAACCTTCTATGGGACCACATGTTGATGGAGTCATTGGTTTCGTTCATACCCAGCATGCTACTCAATCAAGTGGATCACGAAACCACCTTGGTTCAGCTCCATCCCCGTCACAGGATGGCAACAACACCACTCGCTCATCCAACCCTGCTTCCACTGTGGAGGTGAATTCAGTTCAATCTACTTCACCTCAGAAACCCAGTGGTAAGAAGAAGAACAAAGGAAAAACCAAGAAGTCTTCTAACCAGCAGGAGCCTAAAAACAATCATGATCCTAATGACACAAAATAGAGACGGAAGGTCAAATATCCTTGTTTATTGTGTGGTGATGATCACTTCATGAAAGAATTCCCACATCGTGAAGAAGTTCAAAATTTTATCAAGGGAAACCCCACCCCCACAGTTTTAAAAGACCCCTTCCCCACACAACAATAGCAAATGGTTGCACAACCACCAACTCCTTCTCAAGGAGAACCGTCCACAACCGCTCATGTTCTCATGATGCACAGCAAAACAGTCAACTTATCTACCAAGTCACGTACATACGACTCTATTCCCAATAAGGAATCTAACGGAAGTAATACTGAAAAATCCTCCCCGTCTACATCTAATGATCCTCCACCTCAAGGTCCACTAACCATAGAGAAACCTTTACCATATATAGTATTGCGTCCACCAAAGAGCACAATTCGAAAATCCATTTTCAACCCTAATGCTCGGGCCGCTCAAAACTACAACATTGTAGAGGATCTATCTTAGGCCCCCTGTGCTATGTCGACGCTAGAAGTCTTACAAAATTGCCCCAATAAGCATAAGACTCCACTATCTGCTATAGGAGTAGCAGATCCTGATTCCTCCAACACTATTATGTTCAAATTAGAGTATTTCAAGCCGAGGCTTTCCCACCAATTTGCGTTTCAAATCGTTACCAATATTTCTGGGAAAAGTATCCATCGTACTGTTTTAGACGAAGGAGCCTCTACTTCGGTTATGTCGATATCCTGATGGAGAGCCAATGGCTCTCCGGAGTTGAACCATTCCCCACTACTTTGAAGGCATTTGATGGACGTGGATTTCAACCCCACAGGATGTTACAATACTTAACCGTAGAGTATGGAGGTAAGACTCTTTCTATTAACGTGGAAGTAGTCGTCACCCCATTGGATTATAATTTGTTACTTGGTTGAAATTGGTTCTATGCCATGACCGCAATCACATCATCTGTCTTCTGCATTGTGCAATTTCCCCATCATGGGAAAATTGTCACTATCGACCAGTTAAAGTTTTGTACACCAAACACCACTACTCAACCTGCAGATAATGTCCCTCTCTTGGGACACTACTCGCAAATATATGAGAGTGTGGGGGTAGGAATCCTTAAATACTCATCCCTGATGGGATTCTTTCCAACACCAGATCCCCCATCACATGTTGCCACGATGAACATGATCTCATCTATCATCCCATCCTCTTCCAACTCAACATACCAATGGATTGTTCCCAATCTTAACCATATGGATTTGATTGGAGACGTGATTCCTATCATCCCCTCTTAAGTCACTTATGAGGCTATCCAATCAACACCCGATTTACTGGATGCCCACTCTTCAGTGGCATCTACCTCAGGTTCTCTGCCGCCCCAGCGAAAATCAACCCTACCATCACCTGATCGTCTACTCCAGACTTTTCACTCCGATGAATCAATCATCAGGGAGATTATGAGATTGGATGAGCCCCCATGGGAAGACCTTCATCATAGATCGTCCTTCCTTCCGCCTCTAGACATGGTAGAGAAGGAAATTCATACTATTGTTTCACCAGATGTCTTTTTTCACCCTCAATCTCCTATTCTTACCCAGGATACAATAACCGAGGGGAATTTGGAAAACATCATGCCTACCATCACTTTATACATCTCGGTAAAACCAAGAATCATGGAACATATTCACATAGTCCAAACTTGTTATCCCGATGAAATCAAGACATTTACGGCCTCGTTTAAATAGTTTTGAGACGTATTTGCATGGATCTACGAGGAAATGCCCGGGATTGATCCTACTATTGTTATGCATGAAATCCAAACATATCTCGACGCAAAACCTGTCCAGAAAAAACTTCATCTAGTGCACCCTAGGAATACTGTGGTTATTAAAGAAGAGATTGAAAAGTTGTTGAAAGTTGGGTTCATTTATCATGTTCCCTTAACAGATTGGGTCTCCAATGTCGTGCTGGTTACGAAGAAACAGGGAACCATCAGAGTTTGTGTTGATTACAGGGATCTGAATAAGGCTTGCACTAAGGACAATTACCCTACCTTGTTTATCGACCAAATTATTGACAATTGCGTCGGAAGTATCATCTTTTCATTTATGGATAAATTTTCTTGCTATAATCAGATTGAGATCCACCCAAACGACCAACATAAAACTGCTTTCATTTGCCCATGTGGTACGTTTGTATATCACAAATTACCTTTTGGCCTTAAAAATGTTGGTGCCACATTCCAACAAGCCATGCCGTATGCCTTTCACTATATAAAGGATTTTTTGGAACATTACCTCGATGATCTGCCTGCTCATTCAAATTATCGTGAATTCCACATCGATCATATGATTGTTGTGTTTCTCAGATGTCAATGGTACAATATCCGTTTAAATCCCCATAAGTGCATATTCTGTGTAGAGTCTGGATGCCTCCTTTGCTTCATCATTTCCAAAGATGGTATATGCATTGATCCCCTCAAGGTAGAGACCATTGTTACCCTACCCCCACCCACAGATATTATGAAACTTCAAAGTTCGCAGGGGAAGGAAAACTACCTACGTCATTTCACGTGTAATTTTGCAGAGAAAACACAGGTTTACATGTGATTGTTAAAGAAGGATGTCCCGTTTATTTGGGAGGACTATGCCAAAAAGGCCTTTGACAATTGCAAGTACGCTATTACTCATGCACTCGTGTTACAACCACCGAATTACTCCAAGGATTACATCCTTTATCTTGATGCCTCTACTTCAACTATTGCTACGGTCTTAGTACAGGAAGATAGCAACACGCAGGAACATGTGATTTACTACCTTAGTAAGGGTCTCATCGACTTTGAAACCCATTATTCACATGTCGAGAAGTTATCTCTAGCAGCAGTCATTGATATTCAAAAGTTCCGTCACTATACCATGCACCACACCACTACCATTATTGTTGATTCTAGCCCTATGTACCATGTTCTCACGCATCAAGTATTAGGGGGAAAATATTCGCGTTGGATTGTGATCTCCAAGAATTCAATCTCCAATTTGAAAATTCCAAATCTAAAAATTCATTGGTATTCGTGGAGCTCATTTGTGATCTTCCCCATATTGATCAAGAATCTGATCCCATTGACTCTCTCCCGTATGAGTCATTGTTTTTTATTAGTACTTCTGACCCTTGGTATGGATATATCACGTTGTATCTCCAAACCCAACTCTTTGGTCCTCACTTGTCCCATGATGAACGTCGTTGTATCTGTCACCGCGTGAAATATTACTTTATCATTGGTGATACACTATACCCCCATGGTATTGATTCCATCCTACGACGTTTTTTAACTGACGAGGAGGCCGAGCATGTCCTAAATGATTGCCACTCGGGGGAATGTGGCGGTCATCTTTCTGGAATGGATACATCCTAGAAAATATTACGCGTTGGATACTACTTGCCATCCATTTTCAAAGATTGTATGGAAGTGGTCAAGAAGTGTCTTCCTTTCCATCTTTTTCATTATAAAAAGTGCTCGTACCCAACACCACTATATCTAGTTATCGCCGTTGGCCCTTTTGAAAAATGGGGCATCGACTTCATGCATTGTAAGCCTACCTCATCCGGGGGGCATGGTTATATCATGGTAATAGTAGACTACTTTACCAAATGGGCCGAGGCTATGCCTACATACAAGGAAGACAACAAAATTGCCGCACTCTTTATGTTCAATCACATCATCGCTAGATTCAGAGTCCCTCAAGCCATCGTCACCGATCACGATCAAATTTCCAAAACAATATGGTGGATGAACTAAACGCCAAGTTGGGTTTTCGGCATGAAAACTCAACCCCCTATTATCCTCATTCAAATGGAAAAGTAGATCCCCATTAACAAGGTCTTGAAAACCAAGATTCAGCGCATGGTGGGCACACACAAGTCAAATTTGCATGTGATATTTTTTTCATCCCTTTTGGTATACTGGAATTTCGTTAAAATCGCCACCAGTTTCACACCTTTCCAATTGGTGTATGGACTAGAGGCAGTATTTCCTATTGAGTGCGAAATTCCGTTTTTAAGACTAGTCGTTGAACTTTTACCGAACACAACTGCTGAAGAATAACAATTCTTACACTTGGAAAAACTCGATGAAACCCGTCATGATGCAGCTCTAGCCGACAAAGCGCATAAGAAATGCATCAAGGCCCAGTATGATAAATCCGTAAAACCCTGTATCTTCAACGAGGGTGATTTGGTCCTTACTTACAGCCAAAAACATGATAAGCTTGGGGCAAGAAAACTTGAGTCCATGTGGCATCACCCATATTTTGGAAAAGGGATCCTACGAGTTGGTTTATTATTACGAAATATCCTTGGGGGAGCCCTATAACGGGATCTACATAAAGCGGTACTATGATTAAGTTATCTTACATTATTACTTCGTATATATTGTACATGACATGTGTTTGTGTTTGGTGTGACACTTTATTTTAGCGTGTTAGGATCTTATCTCGATTTTTTCTTATACCATGTTCTTCCTAGATGTGCAAATGGAAACCTGTTATGGATTCGCAGACGGCGCTAGCCGGCACACCCACAGCCTCGCCTCAGCGGCATGGGTACTCTATTCCCCTGCCATTGAACTGATAAGCTCAGGAGGAACTTGCCTAGGTCCTGCAACCAATAATGTCGTTGAATATCACACGGTGATCAGATTATTGACCGAAGCTTTTTCCATGGGTGTGGACCACTTTGTTATCTACCTCAATTACCAACTAGTGGTCTCTCATTTGAACCGTGTCTACTCTATCTGTGACCCTATATTACTCTGCTTGTTTCGACGGGTACATCTCTTGGAAAGGTCTTTTGAGTCCATTCAATACCTACACATTCCAATAAGTATGAATACGGTTGTCGATTCCTTGGCTAATTTCGTGTTAGATTGGCATATTACACATTCATAAAAAAGATTATCAAGGATGCATAAATCAACATAACATGTAAACTATTCATAGTGTATAGGCAAGCACGCATAAGATCCAATTCCATCATAAAAACACATGTATGAACCGCTAGATAGTGTTTTATATATATCATGTCTGGAAAAATGTTGTACAAAAAGGTATTGATACACAAAATTTGAAGCTCATAAGATTTCAATAGGTCACATGTAAAAAATCTGAAGAATATGGCTTTCAGTACATCATCATATATACTACCTATCCCTAAGGATTCTCATGATAGCATATAATGGCCCTAGCCACCCGACAGAGTAACCGGCCAAAATGTCTCGAGACTCCAGTTGTTCTACGCTAGTAATGTCGAGGAAGATCATCTATGGAAATTTCTAGGATATCAGGGGTAAACCGTTGGAGGTTCTCCTCCACGGCCTCCTGATGGAACGCCGCCATCTCTCGAACTACTCCTCGCCTCTCGATGATTGAGGAACCCGCCGGTCTTGATGGGACAATATCTATATAATCAAGATATGACATATCAGTACTATACAAAAAAAATGAAAAAATCATAAAATACATAAAAACAAAAGAGTCTCTTTCTTACCAATCTCTCCCCATTGCTCCCCATCCGAAAGAGCCAAATCAGGATCTCCTCTGAAATCTGCACCTGCATAATCATAATCCTCAACCACGAGGATTTGTCTGCGTAACCACCTGAAGAAGGTCAACCCATATGTAATCATAGTTCCACTGCCACCATGGCAGACCATCACCTCAACCCACCTCTACATACATGGATCTCGTGGATCGAGATCATCAAGCTTAACATGTGGACGAAGAAGTGGAACCCTTTCCAGGAGAAAAGAGACCATGATGGAACCATACCCAAACTGTTTCAAATCCCCTCTACGACACTTGGTTAGTTGATATTTTAGGTTCACGAGGAGACCCTTTCACCAGTTAAACATAGTAGGCGCCATACACTCTATGGCATATCGCATATGGGCCTTGGTGGCCTACTGTGTGGCCCTGCTTCCCACCACTCACTCAATGGTAAATAGCACAGTCCTTAAAGGACAGTATCATATATTTTTGATGGGGATTTTCCCACCTAACATCTACGTGCCCGGAGTACAAAACTGTGTGATAAGGTCCTCAGTGGACCGGTCACTACCCCTAGGTCTGGATAGTGATATCGGGGCCCCACACCTAGACAATCGTGTTAAGAAATAGATGTCCTCGACATCCAAAGTGAGGATATGAGACCCTACCCTGAAGTACTGTTGATCTAGATCCCATAACCAAATCAAATAGTCTAGTAACTGTATCTGGTCCCTCATTCCTTAGACATGGAAGAATTTCAGCAATCCACACCCCCTCAAAGCATTGATGGAGTGAGGATCATTTGTGGCTTTTTCATCTTCTAATTCGTGCTCAGGCTCCTTCCATTGCACCATTCTGATGGCTATAACCTACATGAACACCAAAATAATGGGATACCTGTGTTTGTTAAAGAAGGGCGCCCCGTTCATTTGGGACGATTACGCCCAACAATCCTTTGAAAATCTCAAACATGCAATCACTCACCTGCCCATGTTACAACCACCTAATTACACCAAGGATTACATCCTTTATCTTGCAGCCTCTACTTCAACTATTGTTATGGTTCTAGTACAGGAAGATAGTCACGCGCAGGAATATGTGATATACTACCTTAGTAAGAGTCTCATCAACTCCAAAACTCGTTATTCACATGTAGAAAAGCTATCTCTGGAAGCAGTCATTGTTGTACAGAAGTTTCATCATTATATCAGACTCCACACTACTACCATCATTGCTGAATCAAACCCCATGTACCACATTCTTACGCATCAAGTACTAGAGGGGGAATATTTTCGATGGATCTTGATTCTCCAAGAATTCAATCTCCTATTTGAGAATGCCAAATCAAAGAAGTCTTTGGTATTTGCGTAGCTTATTTGCAATCTTCCCCGTACTGATCAAGATTCTGATCCCATCGACTCTCTCCATGATGAGTCCTTGTTCTTGATTAGTACTTCTGACCCATGGTATGGAGACATTACATTATATCTCCAAACCCAACTCTTTGGTCCTCATTTATCTCGTGATGAACGTCATCGTTGTTAGGATATTCCTATACTCCATCCTAGTCCTACCAGCATTTTCATTATTCGCATTTTTAGTCTTGCATGCATCCCAGTCATCAGTCCCAGCACCTAGCCCTTAGTTAGCTAGCCCCAAGAGCTTCTTACTGATCAGTTTTAGCCCTCCTAGAGCTTAGTGCACCCTTCTTCCTTGATTTTAGGAAGCCACTCGTCCTCTCTCACCTACCATTCAGTTGTACTTCAATTATCTTTAGTTCTTTCCTTGATTTAAGGAAAGACTGACTCTCAACTAACTGTATCACTTCGATGGAACTCCAGTGAGACTAGACAGCCCACTCTGACTCCAGTTAGCTCCTCATGCGCCCTCCACTGAACCTCCTTCATTCGGTTAGTGCCAGCTACACTCAGTTACACCTACCACACTCAGTTAGACTCAGTTTGACTGATGGTTGACAATTACTTGAGCATTGATGACTCCACTGATGATGATGAAGACTTCTAGTTGTGCTCCGATGACACTCCAGTGATCTTTTGATCACTCCATGAAGGCTAATTCGAATTGCCACCTTGGCATTCGAATCCTCATGCATTGTATTATTTATTTGTCCATTTGTTATTAATGAATTAGTGTGTGTGAAGTTATTTTGCTTCTATCTGAGTTCTACTGTATTATTATTCTGTTGCTCATTTACATTGCATTGACCACTCTTAATCTTATTCCTAAATTCTTTCTTGTGAGGTATACATCAGCTCTTAGATCTGCTGTGAGGATTTTCACAATCGTGTCTATCACCACACAAAATATTACCTAATCATTGGTGATACATTATATCATTGTGGTATTGACTCTATTCTCCATCGCTGTTTAACTCATGAATAAGCCGAACACGTTCTGAATGATTGTCACTCAGGGGCATGTGGCGGTCATATTTATGGGATGGCTACAGCCCAGAAAATCTTACGCGCTGGATACTACTGGCCATCTATATTTAAATATTGTATCGAGGCGTTCAAGAAGTGTCCTCCTTGCCAACTTTTTCATTATAAAAATCACTCACATCAATCCCCACTTCATCCAATTATCGTCGTTGGTCCCTTTTCAAAATGGGGCATCGATTTCATGCATTGTAAGCCTACCTCAGACGGGGGGCATGGTTATGTCATCGTTGCAGCTGACTACTTTACCAAATGGACCGAGGCTATGCCTACGTACAAGGAAAACAACGAAACTGCCGCACTCTTTATGTTTAATCATACCATCGCAATATTCGGAGTCCCTCAAGCCATCGTCACCGATCATGGATCGCATTTCCAGAACAATATGGTGGATGAATTAAGCACTAAATTGGGTTTTCAACATTAAAACTCAACTCCCTAGTACCCTCAATCAAACGAAAAAGTAGATGCCATTAACAAGGTCTTGAAAACTATGATTTGGCATATGGTGGGTACACACAAGTCTAATTGGCATGTGATGATTTTTTAAGCCCTTTGGGCATATAGGACTTCCATTTAAATTGACAATGGTTTCACACCCTTCCAGTTGGTGTATGGAATAGAGGCAATATTTCCTATTGAGTGCGAGATTCCATCGCTAAAACTCGTTGTCGAACTTTTACCAAACACTACTGCCGAGGAAGAACATTTTCTATACTTGGAAAAACTTGAGAAACACGCTATGATGCAGCCTTAGCTAACGAAGTACATAAGAAATGCATCAAGGCCCAGTACGAAAAATCCATAAAACCTTATATATTTAACGAGGGTGATTTGGTCCTTACCTATGACCAAAAACACGATAAGCTGGGGGCAGGAAAACTTGATTCCATGTGGCATGGTCCATATGTAGTGAAATGTGTTTTGTAAAAGGGAGCCTATGAATTAGTTGATTATGACTGGTTATCTTTGGGGGAGCCTCGCAATGGGCTTTACCTAAAATGGTACTATGATTAAGTCATTTTGCATTAGTACTTTGTATATACTGTACATGACTTGTGTTTTTGTTTAGTGTGACACTTTCATTTAGTGTGTTAGGATCTTATCGTTACATTTATACCATGTTAATCTTGGATGTGCAGATGGAAACTTGCTATGGATTTGCAAATGGCGTTAGCCGGCATACCCAAAACCTCGCTTTAGCAGCATGGGTACTATATTCCCCTGCCGGTGAATTAATGAGCTCAGGAGGAACTTGCATAGGTTTTGCAACCAACAATGTTGTTGGGTATCACATGGTGATTGTATCATTGACCAACGCTATTTCTCTTGGAGTATACCACATCATTATCTACCTTGATTCACATTTAGTGGTCTCCCATTTGAACCGTGTCTACACTATCTGCGACCCCATATTACTCTACCTTTTTCAGCGTGTACGTCTCTTGGAGAGGTCTTTTGAGTCCATTCAATACCTACATATTCCAATAAGCATGAACGCAGTTGCCAACTCCCTAGCTAATTTCATATTAGATTGGTACATTGCAAATTAATAAAACATTTTTGTATAAATTGACATAACATGTAAACTAATCACAGTGTATGGGATAACATCCATAAGATCCCCAATTCATTATACAAGACACAGTATATAAAACCACCAGATAGTGTTTTTGTATATATATCATCATGTCCAGTAAAATATAAAAAGTGGTACTGATACAAAAATATGAATCGCATAAGCTTTTACTAGATCATATCTACAAAAACTGAATCCTATGGCTTTCAGTACATCATACATAGAGTCTATCCCTAGGGATGCTCATGATAACATATAATGGCACGAGCCACTCGACGGAGTAGCTGACCAAACCGTCCAGAAACCCCAACTGTCTGACACTGGTAGTGTTGTGGTAGGTCATCAATGGATATATAAATAATTTCAACTGTCAATCTCTGGAGGTTCCTCGTCCAACTCCTCTGATGCCTCCTACTTGGTTGCTTCCATCTCTTCGACGACTCCCCTCCTCTCGATCGGAGAAGAACCCACTGGTCGGTACGGGCCAACATCTGCATAAAATATGTATGAACTATCATTACTACACCAAAAAATTCAAAAAACTATAAAACACATAAAAAGAACAAGAGTTTATTTCTTATCGATATCTCCCCACTGCTCCCCCTCTGGAAGATCTAGATCTGGATCTCCTCTAAAGTCAGTGCCGCATATGCATAATCCTCAACCATGAGGAGCTGTCTGTCAAGCCACCTGAAGAAGGTTGGGTTGGCCCGTAAGTAATCATGGGTCCCCCACCTCCATGTGTGGATCTCGTGGGTCGATATCGTCCAACTCAACCTATGGTCTCAGTAGTCGAACTCGCTCTAAGGAGAATGAAACCACGATGGATCCATATCCAAACTATTTCAACTCACCCCTTCAGCACTTGGTGAGCTGATCTTTCAATTTCACGAGGAGTCTCTCGCACCAGTTGAATACTGTCGGTGCCATGCACTCGATGGCATATAACATGTGGGCCTTGGTGTCCTGATGAGAATCCTTGCTTCTTGCCACCCACTCAATGGTAAAGAGCGCGGTTCTCAATGGTCGATTGCATATGTTCTTGATGGGAATTTTCACAACAAGCATCTGTGTACCTGGTGTGCAGAACTGTGCCACCAAACTCTCGGTAGACTGGTCACTAGCCTGAGGCCCAAATAGTTAAACAAGAGCCTCGCGTCTCGATAACCCAGTCAAAAATTAATTATATTCCACATCCAATGTGAGTATGTGGGCACCTACTCTGAAAAATTGTTGATCTGGGTCCCACAACCTGATCAGATAGTCAAGCAGTTATACTTGGGATCTCATCCCCTGTACATGGAATAATTTCAATAGTCCACACCCCTGCAAAGCGTTCATGGAGTGTGGGTCATTCGTTGCTTGGGAATCTTCGAGTTTCTGCTCTCTTTCCTTCCACTGGACCATCTTGCAGGCCAAAATCTGCATAAACATCAATAAAGTGATTATTAGATCCTTTTCATGGGTTTAAATTTGACCTTTTGGGCCTCATTCTCAAATTTAGGTATCAAATTGCGTCGACGCACCCCGCATTTACGGACAGTGCGTCGGCAACGCACTTTTCCCGTGGGTAAGGTGCATCATACCCCTCTCAACGCACTTCCCACAAGGGGAAAGCACGTCACCCAGGGCGCGTGCAATCCCCTTCATTATGAGCCCAAAAAAACCCTAAAAATTGAATTAAAATCAAACTATAAACCATTGAAAAGATTAAGCATGGGATTGATGCCTACTTGCAACTAACGGGGCGTGAATCAGTTGATCTTAGTGTCTGTAATCATCGTCAGAAAATCAAGCTCCAAAGAGGTTTTTTCCACTATTCCAACTTGGTAAAATGAATTGGTAAATAAATTTTTAATATTCACCTTTTTATATAAAAGAAATGGAATATTCCTTTATTAATTTTTCTTTTATGGGTTATTTACTATAGTGGGTATCCTTTTTATATTTTAAAACCTCATAACGGATTCTAACTTATTTTCTGGAGCTTGCAGATAGAAAAAGTGGTGTTTTGACTATGTTGGTGACCATCATAGAATGTCCATACCTTTCATCAAGTGTGGACATGTCTTTGAGCAATTTTTATGCCATAATCATGCTCGTTAAACTTAAGTATTAACGGTATTGAGCTCACTCTTTATTCCTTCTCGTACTCGTAAAACCATGAGAATAAGTTATTGAGTTACAGTTTATCTATTTTTCGGGCTCGTAAAACTCCCACGAAAAAGGAACCCCCTTGGAGTTCTTCTTTAATCTCTTTTTAGAATCCCTAAATAGGAAAATATTGCCAAGCGAACTTCATTCTTTCACGCTTGTAAAAGTATTTTGAATGATCGTCTTTATGGTGATAGTTTACTCCTTTTTCGAACCAGCGAGACTATTTACGAAAAAGGATCACTCTAGTTGATCATGATGAGAAGAGTTTTTTATCATATTGTTTTATCCTTTTTCGAATGAGGAAACTAACTTTTACGAAAAAGAACCATTCGGAGTTTCCTTTTGATCGTTTCAAACTCGCTAAATATGAAACATCACCGAGTTTTCCTTCTTTGGACTCGTTAAAATCTGACATTGAAGGGCCCTTTTAGGGACGAACCCCTCCTATCTCAGGTTCGTAAAACATGTGAGATTGGACTCGTCTGAAGTATGATCTATATCGAGCATATGTTACCCTCCTCAAGCTCGTTAATAAAAAAGAGGTACCCATCATTCATGATGGGGAATAACGGAAAGAGTTTGCGTTATTTGTAATAATGGAATTACTTAGTCACTCTTGAACATGGCACTCATTTTCATTTCATTCAAACTGCTAGGGTAATCTATTTGTCCTCAAGTATCACCAATTCCCTGAGTTAATTTACTCCTTTGAGTCATCCAAAGAAAGCTTCCATCATCAATTGCATTAGGTCTAGGTGTCGGTCTCGTCATGTCAATGTTTCCAAATCATGCCATCCCATGTTCAAGAGAAGTCTATTGATTGAGTCAATTTTTGCAGTCATTATACCTTATACTACGTCGGTCATCCTTGAGTTAGTCTCAAGAATTACTCTACAGTCCGATTTGTTCCAAAACATCTTTGATCGTGTTTCATGTCAATGATGAGGGGAACATCATGAACCTCCTTCGACGGGTTTTTCCTGGTTGAATTCAACACATCATCCAAGGATTAAATCTAGAAACCAATCAAGTACCTTGGGCTTGCATGCATCAATGGCAAGTTACCTCACTTTCAACAGTAAGTTTACATCATTGAATTCTGATTGAAAGATTCCATCATGTGTTTGACCTCAACTCATCGATTATCATTCGATGGTATGTACTATGATACCTTGGGAGTCATTGACATCAATGGTTATTTCCCTCGTGCTTGTTAAAGGTATACATTAATGACGAGTACTCAAGTGGTTTCTACCATGTTCGACTTCAAAACATTGTAATCACATGGTTAGATTCGTATCATTTTGGGTCCAACTTGAAGACCCTAGGTTAACTCATATATATTACCCAGGTTGCGATGGAGATTTTTTTATTCATGTCACACATATCCACTTTGTATTGGTCGTATCTGTGTTATCATCTCATCATGGATCTAAGCTTGTGTCTAGTAGCCATGATTATGTTCAGCCGGTCTTTACTATCATGGATTTGCATTGTATTGGCCGGTAGCCATGTTATGATTCATTTGAGACATATACCTCAAAGTAGGTTGTACTACAGGAGTCTTTGTTCATCACTCCAACCAATGATCCTTGCCTCAATCCTTCATATTGCAAAGCATTTCACCCAATCTATTTTACCAGCTTCATGCTTTGGGGGGCATTAAGTTACACCAAAATCTCGTCATCATGAGTTATGTGTCCTTTATATGCCTTGTTTCCTAAATCACTTAGGCTAAAAGACCAAAAGGAAAGTTCATCTCTATCCCTTTGACTTTTTGTTGTCACTCTAACGTGACCTACTCACTGGAAAGGTGCGTCAAACCCTAGGTGACGCGCTATGCACATTGACAGAGCGCGTTAGTGACGCCTACTGCTCTTGTACAAAGTGTGTCTTCTTCAAATGACGTGAGTTTTCTTTGTACAAGGTGCGTCCTTGTTAGTTAAAATAGATAAAGAGAAGCTTCGAGCGACTTCTTGAACCTTGGGTGTTGTTGAGGTTTATCCCTACATACCTGGTGTTAGCACTAGTTTATTACTGAGTTGCATGACCCAGAAGAATACTAATGAGGTATCTGAATGTTTATTTGTAGGTGGGAAATGAAAATGATTGAAGAGCTTAAGTTTTAACATTGCAAATGAGGGTAAATGTAAAAAATCCACTCAAGGTTATATGAAGGCACCAATAAATGGAGCAGATCTACGATAGCAGAGATCGATGGTTGCAAAGCGACTTCACAAAAGAAAGATGCATGGCTTGGGTAGGGGCGGAGCTTGGTTAACCCACGAGAAGATCGATGGTCAGATCGAAGGATGGAATAAGGATCTACTGCCATCATATGGTTCAGCGATTTAAAGTGCACGGATAAATGAACTTTTCAAATCTGCGAAGCGGCAATAGGCCCCGCACAGTCCAACGGTGTAGATCTAGCAAAAAAGAACATCGACGGGGGACACTTGTTTTGCAGATTGAACATGCACGAATAAACAACATCTTCCAAATTGGCTAAGTGGGTAGGGGCCGCACCTTTGGACGGTCAGGATGCGGATAAGGTGCAGATCGATGATCAGCATTGGATTCATAGGATAAAGGTGCGAGGAAGACAACATGTGAAGGGTTGAAGGATGTGAAGGATTGAGAAGTTAAACAAGGAAAGAGATAAATGGCACAAGATCGATCGTGCAGATGGACGACTCAAAGAATTCCTCTACCACAAGAGATGCTAGACTGATATCAAAGGATAAATAATATAAAAATGAAATGCATGGAGTTTCAGGTTCTTATTTGTCCTATGCATTGGAAAGCGAAAGTCGACAACTGTGCAGAAAGCAACCACCTCAGTCACGAATCTTGGACTAGCTGTCAGTAAACTAGGTAGTCCTCTTGTCCTCATATAAAACTATTTAAATGGTTGAGCTTGGAGAAGTCGAACCCCCAGGTTTTGAACACCAAAAGATAGAAGAACTGTTAGAAGATAAGGATGTCGAGATTTATGACACAGTATTGCTAAATGGACCTGTTGAAGCAAGAAAGGACAGATTGAAACTTATTAGGGACCAGGGTATAGATGTCTATAAGCTATACTGGTCATTTTTCAGTTTTTCTCAGTCGACCAAACCCTAAATTGCCCTGAATTCATCGACTGGTGCGCTACTAATTATTTCTCTTCTGAGAGGGTAATTATGGATGCATCCGACTCGAAGATCTTATCTCCTGTCAGCCCTATGGTTATAAGAAAAGCCCTGTCAATTCCTGATGAATTCAGTCTGAAGTCCAAAGATTACAAGGAAGAATCCCTAATTCAATATTTTAGACAATCTACAGTTGAGTTGAAGAAAATTTTCTTTAGGGTTTTCCTAAATCCTAGTATCTCATTGTAGGACTAGCCTTTCCCAGCCGAAGTCAGTCTCTTTATTGAAGAATCTAAGTGTGTCATAACCATGCTAAGCCAATTCTTAGGATTAGACATAGATATGCATGTCACTGAGCCCTTGATGACTGTGTTGTTCGTCCTTAGCACCTGCCCATTAGATTTTGAAGAGTCTGACCAGTCAGTCTAGTGTGCTTGCCTTAAGTTTGATAAGTTATTGGCTGAAAATATCCATTCTCAGCTAGTGAGCTTCCACAGCACCAGAAGTTTCAGGTTTCAATCGTATTTGTTGAGGATGTTCTTTTCATTTAATGAAGAAAATTTGTAGCTTCCTAAGATAATACTCACAAAGGAGACGAACACGGATTACAATAAGTTCATGGACAACCTCATGTCAGAAGTTTACAATGTTTTTTATCAGGAAAGATTGCCCATGGTGTTAACAGAGATGAAGGAGATGTTGCAACCTTCTCCTGAGAAGAAAATAGGTGACTGGTTTCTCTTGGAATACAGCACAATAATTAGAGTATATGGGTTTACCCACCCACCTTATGTACTACCAGCATTCTTAACTCCTAGAGTGTTTGCTCTGGAATTGATCAGGCAAAAGTTAAGGGCAGAAATTGAACATTTCCTAGATCATAAGAAAGCTTCAGACATTACATTTCCATGGGTTGTAGGCCCATTCATCATTAAGAATAAATTTTCCCTTTCGTCCATTGAGTGTGTGATAAGAGAGATGGGATTTCAAATACAAGCTGCCATCAATTATGATCCCCATCACATTATTTCTAACAGAAGGCAGGATAGCAAAAGAAAATCCTTTGAAAACATTGAGCTTGCAGGTCTAGCAAAGACTGCAAATTGGTTGGAATATCCACTTAAGACTCAAGAAGACGCTAATATATAGGAGGATTCCACTGCTCCAGTAGAAGGATTCACTTCATCACAGTTTGATATTTACAGCTTGATTCCAGCAATGGAAAAAGTTGCACCCTTAGCTAGCTGCTTTGAAAAGAGCAATAAAAGATACTTCCCTAAGGTTATGGATATAGAAGATGAAGACACAACAAGAAGCCCAAAGAAGCAAAAGGTAGAAGAGGAAAATCAGATTTTCCAGGTGACAAGTGGTAAAGGTAAGAAGAAGCAGGCGAAGGCCAAAGTACTTGCCTTCGAAATCAAGGAGTATGTATTTGACAGAGCAGCTACTGAGCCTGCTGCACAAGGCAAGAGTAGATCAGAGCTGTTGGATGAGTATAAAGAGAATAAAGAGGCAGCTTCAGAAGAATCAAATTTGTATGTAGAGGTTAGACAGATCTCCAACAAGAATGTGTCCTTAGTCACTGTCAGAAGCCATGCTCAGAACACTTTGAATCTAGCTTTGGCAACCAAAAATAAGACCACTGAGGTGAAAATGAACCTGGAGGACATTCCCATTCCTGACATGATCCATATACATAAAGAGACTGGAGATATCATTTATGCTAAGTTGTTGAAAGCTGCATTAGAACTATCCAAATTACAATACAGTAAGGATAAGGTTGGGAATCAGCTTAGACAGAAAAGGGTGGAGAATAAAGCTCACAAGGCACAAATCAAAAAGTTGCAGACAGAATTGTTGGCTACTGAAGGCCAAGCAGACAAAAGGGAAAGCATACAAAATCTTTTGAATGAGAAGGATAATACTATTCAAACTCTAAAGAAGAAACTAAATATTCCTTCCACTCAGTTGGTAGAAGCATCTGAGCTGACAGAGCTTGAGAAGAAAAGAGAAGAGCTAAAAGGTGAATTAATAGACTATAAAGCCAAATTATTGAAATTTTAAGAGAAATAAAAACAATGGAAAAAGGATATGTCTCTTATAGTGGAGAGCAAGAAGAATCTGAAGGCTAAATCTGAAGATTTGGAGAATAAATTGCAATAGAAAAGCAAAGAATTGGAGAGCATGGCCACCTCTTCTTCCATTGAATCTGGTGACTTCTCCATCGTTCAAGCTATGGCATAGGTAAGTCTGAAGGACTTTGAGCTGGAAAAGTTGCAGAAATAGAATACAAGTCTGGAGAGCATGGTTTCAAAGGAAGAGCAAGAGAAGAAGGCTTGGGAATCCAAACACCAAGAGTTACAGGTTAAGAATGAAGAATTGATGAAGCAGGCTACATGTCAAACATCATTGCAGGAAGCAAAGCAGGTAATTTGGGATGATATCATTACACAAGCAGAGAAATTCAGACCCTATCTTGACTTTGTTTTGGACAAGGAAGCTGTGATTAAATTGGCCAAGCAAAGTGTAACAACAATGAAAGAAAAGTTGAATAAGAAGCCCATTGAGTGTGCTGAAAATGCCATAGAGTTTTTGAATGGGTTAACTGAGGATGAATTGAAAGCAGCAGGCATAAAGGACAGATTATCTACCATTATTTGGGCAAGGAAAGTGGTGAATAAACATCATCAATTAGATACAATTCAGGCCATCATAGATATTTTGGCACACCAAGTGAATCTCTTTAGAGATATTTTTGATCCTTTGTTCAAGAAAGGGCTTCCACTATTTTGGGAAGAAGATGGTACCATGCTGACTCAAAAAGAGTATCAAGACAGGTTGATGGAATGCAGGTTGGATCATGCAAACTTTGCTGACATGAGCCAATCACTGTCAGGTAAAACAGTTGTGGACAAGCTGGAAAAGGAGTTTGAGTTGGTCCTGATGGTCAAAGAAGCATGTGCACACCTACAGAACTATTCATATAGAGATCATGTGGAGCTAAGGGTATTTCTAAAGGAGGTGGCCACTACAAATTTGTCAGTTGTCAATCAATGGAAGGTCGTGGAGAAATAAGGAAAAGCCAAGCTAACGCTACATGCATAAAGATTTTGAATATTGTGGAGATTTGCGGTCTAAAGAATTAGTTACTTAGGCTTTTTTTTATTTACTGGGGTCGGTTACTAGTCAGTAAATATTCATTGACACATGTAAAAGGCAATTAAGCCTACTTGTCAACTCTTCTTGTTTCTGTTGTAACTAATTTTCAAGGGTGATGGACCTGTCTGTATAGGTGTCATCACAATTATAACAACCTTATGTTAGGGTGACTCAAGCCTGAGGCTACTCCTATATATTCATATGTAATAGAGAAGAAAAAAGGTTGGAACCCGTGAGAACTTGAGTTTTGTATTTGAGATATATCTTTGATAGAAATTACAGAGCCGAGGCTGGAATTTTTGCAGAGATTCCTGTGTTATTTACTTTACAGTATGTATCTTCTCTCCTCATGTGAATGTGCTCCTTGTTATCTATTCCATTTTTTTACCTTTTCATGTCTGAAATAAGTGTTTGATAGTGCAGAATTCATACATGTATGCTCTCTCTATTGGTTTCAGATATTCACAAAATCTTTCTACTAAATTTAGCATTAGATTCATCCTTGTTAGATGCCCATGTTAATGGACTATTCTTCATTTCTCCTTTATCACCAAACAACAGCATTTTGACTGTAAATGAGTAACTACCTTGCCTTTGTTATAAATTTCCATGCCATGGCACTGTAATTTGATATATTTGTTATTTTGACTCCATTTCCCAATGGATGCTTACCTTGTTTCAACCAAACAACAAATCTGATTTTAATTCTTATTCATATATCTGGCCTTGTTAAACAATCAATGAGAGATCCCTCTCTAGAAAGAAAGAAGCCAACTCTCTTTCCTAAAGCTTGGTTTTGTGGTTACCTTGAAATGTCCTTTTTACAACCTGAGGTACATTTTGAGTGCTAACATAATTGGCGTCGCTGTTGGGAGTGAAGTTTATATTGTCCCTGGGAGAAATGACAAAGAGTTCCAGATTTCAAGGGGAGAAGGATTTCTGTGGGAAAACAGAGATTCTAACATATTGATAAGGTTGTAGATTTGCCTTGGTGACTCCACGTTGATTTCCATAGGAGGTTTCAAAAGGAATCCTAGCCTCTATAAGGATCCACACAAGAGGTAATCCTAATTCTGAAATTTTACAAAGTGTAGAGAACCCAGAAAGTTTGCTTAGACATCGAAGTGGAAAAGAAAAAGCTAGCACTTCTAACACTGAAAAGTATTTATCTCAAGAAGAGTTTTATGGTTTTCAATATTTGGATTTAGGAGTAAGTGTTGGAAAGTCTTTATTAAGATCAAAATCAGAGTCAGACCTAAAGCAAACAAAAATTAATCCAAATTTTTTTGAGTCATACTTGCTAGATCCCTTATGGTATAACTTGCAAAACATTGTAAAAGTTGAAGAAATTAAACCTCATTTTCAAACCTCCCAGCCTCATACTACAAACCTTGCTCATAATCCTCCTCAAAATCCTCCCAGAACCCTCCTGTAGCACAAAATGCACCTAGACCAATGGCAGCTAGGTTTGCACCCTTACCTTTGCCAGCTGCTTTGCATGATCTCCCTCGGAATTACTCACAGAGAATTTCTCTATATGATGGAGATGGGAATTTCATAGTAAGACAGCATATGGATAGATTTGAAGATTTCATTGACCTGGAAGAAGTAGATCATGATGATGTGAAAATGAGGTTGTTTGCTTAGAGTTTGTCAGGAGAGGCAAAGAGATGGTTTAAAGATTTACCAGCAGCATCTATCCTTACCTTTGAAGCTTTTCAAACACTGTATTTGGATAGGTGGGAAGCAAAGAAGAGTCCCTTACAAATATTATCTCAATATGACCATTTAAAGAAAGGGAATTTTGAGTCTGTACATGAGTTTTCTAGCAAATTTATGAAGGTATACAACTCCATTCCAGCTAATATTAATCCTTTGGTGGGTGATGCCAAACTTCACTATGCAGATGCTTTTGATGGGGATTTTTCATGTATGTTGAGAGAGAGGCAGTCAGCTACTTTGTCAGCTATGTTAAAGGATGCTCTAGAAGTGGAAGGAAATTTAATGGCTTCAGGGAAATTGAAAAATAGAGTTGAGACAAACAAGAGAAGACCAGAAAACCAACCATCCACGTCTGCTTCTTCTTTTGCAAGTGATATTAAATTTGAAATGATGATGAAGACTATGGACAAGTTGATGGACATGTTAGCCCTAGATAACAGATCACCTAATAAAGAGTAACATGAGACTCAAATAAGGAATCCAAATTTTAGAAGACCATTTCCTCAGAGAAACCAAAGAAACCCTGAAGATCAGCAAATAAGACTACCGTTTCCAGAAAATTTGGTTGATGAGGAAGGACAAGAAGATCCAATGGATAACCAAATTCATCACTTTGATGACATTGATTCTGAAATATAATTGACTGAAAAAGCACATAATTTCTTCACCCAGGAAAATGATAGTCCTGTTTCAGACCTAGATTCAGAACAATATCAGAGAGGATATCATAATGCCATTGATGATTTTCAGAGAAAGTTAAAACTGAGAAGTCGTGATTTAATAACAAATAAAGGAAAGCCCGGTCCAAAACAACTTTCCAACACCCAGCAGAATTGAGAAAAACAAAAAGAAAAGCAGAAGGATGCTATTATACATAAAAATCCAGAAAATAAAGAGCACCAGTCAAAGGAAAGTAAACAATCAGTGCCAATTGATGTAGATAGACCAATTTCATCCTTCAGTTTGAAGTCAAAGTTATCAAAGGTTAATATTTCTATCCCCTTTAATGAGTTGTTGAGGAACAATGAGTATAGAGAAGAAATTACTAAACTGGTCAAGAATCAAGGTGATCATCAACCAGATATTTAGAAGTAACGGATGATTCTCCCACTATTGTGTTTGGACCTAAAATTGAAGATACTGATGATGAAGACGTTCCCCCATTTTATCTAAGTTTGAATATCCATGATATGATTTTGCACAATGTCGTGCTAGATTCTGGTGCATCTCATAATCTAATGCCAAAGACAGTAGTGGAAAGTTTAGGATTGGAAGTTACTAGGCCTTATAAAGACCTGTATTCTTTTGATTATAGAAAGGTCAGGTGTCTGGGATTGATAAAAGATATGGTGGTAACTCTTGCATAACTTCCATCCAAAAGCGTTGTGATGGATGTTGTAGTAGCTGATATTCCTGCAAAGTTTGTATGTTGTTATCAAGATCTTGGGCATAAAAATTAAAGGCAACTATGCAAATGGATTTTTCATATGCCACTATACCTTTGTTCGGAGGTAACAGAAGGTTATATAGAGAGAAGAGGTTGGCATATGTAGTCAGTAGTATGATCAAATTTAGAGTTATGCTATATGCATTCCACCAATGCCTAGGATGCATCGAATAGACGTCGGTATAACGTCTAATAAGCCATGTTTATTAATCGTTTAAGCAAAAAAAAACATGGAAAGAACATTGATTAACCCATATATAGTGTACGTTAGAGTTATGTTGTCTACATCCAACTGAAACTGCATGAACATCGGATGAATGTGGATTAAATGTCTAATGAATTCCAGTTATAACCTATATATAGTCAACATTGGTGTTATTTCGCTTCCCTTCTTATGGTTTATGTATTAGTTCTTCTCTTGCGTAATTATCAAGTTGTCCTTAATTTTCCTGCTTGCAACAAATCTACCATGCTCTCATAAAATCTAATTTCAACAAAGCTGTCGTTAGTTAATTTGCCGCTACTTGCAAGAAATATAGCACTATCCTTCTTTAATTAGAGCTACGAGACCTAGAGAGTGTTTTTCCTTGGTAGTGACACTTTGGTGGAAAGTTGTGTAGTTGTAAGTCTAGTATTTATTATGACATGTCATGAGATGATGATGACTTGTATTGATTCTCTTTTATATTTTGTATTGTCATGATGATGTTATATGTATGATGATTATGATGAGTATAGCATCATTATACTTTCATGGTTTGACTATGATGACTAGCTTTTGGCCTCCAGTGTATGATGCAACTAGATCTACTAGGGATTTATACCCAAGGTATCATAATAGAGAACAAGAGGGTGTCTTCATTGCCCTAAAAAAAAAGTTGAAAGTTTTAAACCATATAGTATAACTCATTTGACGATAATCATCAAGGAGAGAGAAGAAATGTTGTAATGCAATGTAAATTTTATTTTGCATATGTTCCGAAGAGAATAAAGGTAGATATACAAAAACCTAAGAAGACAATAAATGTTTTTCTTGGTATATTATTACCTAGGACATAATAGGTCATAACATTATCAAGGTGCTTTGACAGCTAAAAACATATAACATTCCTAGGGAAACCCTAGTAGAGGTAGACGTCAAAATTTGAATTGTTCAAAGACAATTGGCTAAGATCTGTCATGAAATTTGCAACATAGTGCAAATCTTATTTTTCATGCATTCCCTATAGAACAAAGATAGAAATCCAATACTTAAGCATGTGTTTGTCCTAGTAGGGGAACACACAAGGCATAATAGCCAAAGGTGTTTTGATTTCTAGAGTTAGATAGCATACAAAGGGAAATCCCAACAACAGAAATTAAATCAAGAGGTAGATAGGGTACATAGGGTAGGATTAACAACAGAACTTAAGATTAAAATATTTCAGTTACTCAATGAAAATCTCCCAAAATATGGCACAAATTCTGAAATTTTTATATAGGGTGAAATTTATATATAATGTGTTTCCCGAGAAGGATAGAAATGAAGTATACCCAAAAAGATTGCAAATGCTTTGCCTAGTCTTGACTTGTATTCTGGATATTAGAATTGGACTCCAACAAAATAATTGTTAGGGATTTTCCTCCTAAATATCTCCCTAATACAAATCACAATGCTCTCCAAAGCATCTCTCCTTGCAATTGATGGAATCAAAATAGACAAATGGCAAGTAACAGATGTCCCTAACAATAATGAATCCACCACTGCATAGCTAATGCAATGACCAAGATATTTGCAGCATAAGAAATACTAAATTGTCAGTAGACACCAAATAGAAACTCAAACTGACAACTCCAAAATTTATAAATAGCAGGGACTGGTTCATTCCATTCATGTATACCAATAATGTAATCCAAAGCATATTAATAAAACTATATATATTCCAGGAACAAAAAAAGAAACAATTCGATTTTTACAGCAAAACCCTCAATTGGTGCAACAAACCCTCCATAGTGCAAGGAACTCATCAAAACAAACAAGTGATGTGCCCAAATGCTCTAAATATTGTGGATGTGTAGACCTGCACCTTGGGCATCTATTGAAGTTAGTTCATGTTGAGACTTCCTGGAAGTAGTCAAACACTTATTTATATGACCTTCAAAAGCATATAAATAAGATGCTAAAACAACAATCAAGGATTGATCAAGGATCTGACATGAGGAATATCACCAAAAAGCTTCAAACTCTTATATTTTTCTTTGATCTAGGTGGTGCCATCATACTTTGCAGGGAACTTTATCTGTTACATGATCAGTACGATATCTACTAATTCCACATTCAAGGCACTCACTTTTTTATGCATGTTGTCCATAATATATAATTGATCATTAGGATATGCATCAATTATGTTATACTCCATTCCTAAATATTTCAGAATGGCACACATTTCTCTGTATGTGCGGGGTAAAGTATTTGACGTTGGTAGAAGAGTATTGCCTAACAATTTGCAAAAACAATTTAATAATTAATGAAAATTTTGTAATTGTTGGCAGCATCTATACTACTTGAATGATAAATAATAAATAACCAATTGTAATTACATATAGATAAATCTTGCATACCTTAACAACATCGTCATTCATGTGTTTGGCATACCAATAATTACCTTCAAGTTGACTAGCAACAAAAGAGCAAAGAGAAGACTTGTCTTTGAGTCTTTGTATAATTATTTTTATGCCTTATCAATAAGAGGTACATCATTAATATTTTCATACAACTCCTCCACAATTGTATTCTCATCCATGGCAACAAATGCATCATGGATAAACCTATTTAACCCTTCATTCTGAATAATAATTTGGTCATCATCTTCCCTTATCAACCTCGATGTCATCATCCTGATCACCATCTCTAGTATGAGTTGTAGCATGTGGATTTCCAAGCATTGGTGGTCCTGTCTGTACAATAATTAGGCAAAAAATATCCAATTAGTATCAAAACAGACATAATTTTTGTTCTTTTGATAATATGTATTAGCTACATCTTTGATGAAATGATCCAAGTACTTAATATGTTCTATTATGTTAATGGCATATCTAAGTAACCACACTATATGAAATGATAGGAACCACATAGACAAACTCCCCATTCAAAGACTGAAAGTAAATCAAAATGAATTAAGATGGGTTAGTGAACAAGATACAAAACAACCAACCTTGGCATACCTTAGGTGGTAGGTCAATATTACAATATAATTTCAAGAGATAATTTATGGACAACTTCTGTAGCTTTGTCCAACATGGACTGAATAAAATTTTATGCTCGCTAAAATCAGCAAATGGAAAGAATCAACAGACTTCAAAAAAATGCATGTTCAAGACTATATACAAGTAACTGCTATGACCCTAATCAATATAAGCCTTGAGTAGCAACATTGAAAAGTATTGCATTCAAAGTTTCCCTCAAATATCCTCAATTGACATTTTATATTTGATCGGGATATAACTATGCAACTAGTTAAACATTATCATTTTAGCTACGTGGAATAGTGAATCAATGTGTGGTATGCAGGTTGTCTAGTATCAAACCTAAATTCAGGTTGGGGTAGAGACTGCAACACAGAGAAATGTATCATTGTGGAGAATAAGCCTTGCTCTACCCAGCATTCCAAGGAACCTAGTCAAAAAATCATGGAATGTTCAGACTTAAAATCATAACAAAAGGATGAGGTGAGTGGTTGGCAAGATCTCACTATGAATATGGCTGAGTCAATGATTGCCCAAGAGTCAAATACTAATGGTTGGAACCCTAGTTCTGAGGTAAGGGAGAAAAAACTAGATTGTCAAAGTGGTTGGGGGGTTATTTCCAGTAATCCACAATTTCAAGAAATAGAAGGTTGGAATCAAAATGTAGAAAAAAAAGTTAACAGATCATGTTTGGATGGAAATCGAAATATTGATCAATGTATGGCTGTAAAGGATAACCTTTTCCCTCCACAGACTTACTGGACACCTCTTTAATAAAACTTGGAATATTCAAAAATTGAACATACTTGGATTAATAACCTTTTCTGAGGTAAGTGAAGGTCGTGGTAGGGTAAAAGGTAGGGGAAGAGGTAGAGGAAGAGGTATTGTTTTGGAAATGTCTTTTTCAAGTTTTGCATGCAGTTGAAATTATCCATTTTTTGAAAATTTGCTTGCCTAGGTATTCCAGTAGCGCTAAGCATCATTTCAATGCAAAAACACTACCAGAAATCCTTTAGAATTCAAAAACGCAGAATGATCATTTTTGACAGCTAGAAAGTTATCCAATCGTTCCATAAACTTCTCCAGAGCATGGTCTTCATCCTCAACACTTGGCATGTGTCATTCAAAGAGTTTAAATGTTCTGTAGAGTAGTGTTGATCGAATTGTCATATGAAAATGCTTATATACTATGCGCTCGCGATATGTATGCCCATGAGTATCATTTTGCAAGTCTTTTGGATGATTTGCTCGAGCATGTTGATGATGAAATGCTCATAGACTTTGATGCAGAGCTTAAACAGATAGAAGAGATGAAAGAAATAGCGAATTTCATCATATAGTATATGTTTGAAAGTGTTGAAGATGGAAAAGAAGTTGTCACAATGAAGCATGGAAATCAGCATTAGAATGACATGATAATGACATCTAGAGAGGCTAGAAAGCCTTGTGATTTTGAAACTAATGAATGGTGTATGATTGCAGGTATAAGGGCATGTAAAGATGGACAGATTCAAAGTTCTATCAAGTTTGAGAGACTTACCACATTGCCTCAAAGGGAATGTTATGGGAGTTCAAGGAATGTAGATGTTGAAGATGAACCAATGAGTTGGCTTGAGAATGTTAAATTTTCAGAATTTACTTCAATCTGATCTAGGCTCTTAACTGAGAGAACAACATGTACAGCAAATCTACAGCATAACAATCATGGACACAATAATGCAAGCACACAAGAGACACAGAGTTTACTTGGGGAAAACCATAAAGGTGAAAAACCCCAATAACTTCCTCAGAGATAGATAGAGCAATGATACAACCAGAATACAAGAGATAGTCTTCTCCTAGCAGCAGAGCCTCCTCCTCCACAAGTGCGCCACTCTCCCAAGTGTGAGTGAGAGAATAGAATGTGTAAAATGAGAGATACGCACTCTCTATTTATACACTAACTTGACTTAACCTTTACTCAACTAGGTCGGCCTCAACTTAACCACTTAACATAATGCTGACTGGGCCGACCCCCACTAGGGTGGTCTAATAACCCTTTGACCCACATGGCCGAACCCCAATAGGGTGGTCTAATAACCCTTTTACCCACATGACTTATACAGGGCCGACCCCAACAAGGTGGTCTAATAACCCATCAAGTATAAGTTACGACACTTACAATATAAATGACGACACTTCCGCATAGAGGAATAATAACATCTCTATAGGAATACAACCACTTCCGTATAGAGGAATAATAACATCTCCATAGGAATACAATATACATAAATGTGAAATAAATTTTGAAGTTACATATACATCAACACTCCCTCTTAACTAGGAAGGTATTTCTCGACACAGGTCTTCTAACACAAGTCATCTTCTCTGGATCATCGTCACTGGATAATCATCATCGAGTCATCATCATCGTCACTGCTGCTGCTATCTCAATCAATCTCTAAATCTACTTGTCATAGGAAGTTCTACAGAGCCAGTCCTTTTTCATACTGTATGTAGGCCCACCACCTGTAGGTCTTCGTCATCACTGGCCATACTGTGGAAACCTTAGGACTTATTACGTGTGTCACAAAACCTCGAAAGAGAATCCCAGGCTATTACGAGCACACGGCTCTACCTATAGGATCTCCCAGGGCCATATTATATGTGACCTCACCACAAAACCTCGCAAGAGCATCCCAGGATGTTATGAGCACGCAGCTCTACCTATAGGATCTCCCAAGGACAGATTATATGTGGTCACCACAAAACCTTGCAGGAGCATCCCAGGCTGTTACGAGCACGCAGCTCTACCTATAGGATCTTCCAAGGACAGATTATATGTGGTCACCACAAAACCTCGCAAGAGCATCCCAGGCTGTTACGAGCACGCAGCTCTACCTATAGTATCTCCCAGGGACAGATTATATGTGGTCATGGTAAAACCTCGCAAGAGCATCCCAGGACTTATTACAGGCACACAGCCCAACCTATTGGATCTCCCAAGGACAGATTATATACCATAGGACAAAACCTCGAAAGAGCATCTGCCAGATATCCCAGGGCACGAATTACATGCCATAGGAAAAACCTCGAAAGACTATCTGCAGATCTCCCAGGGCCAAATTATATGTCCTCCCAGAGCAAAACCTCGAAAGAGCATTTGCCAGATATCCCAGGGCACGAATTACATGCAATAGGCAAAACCTCGAAAGACTATCTGCAAATCTCCCAGGGCCAAATTATATGCTCATCTGCACAACCTGATCCACGGCCATAGAGTATCAACCTGATACTCACCATACATCATCTTGATGTACACATGATCATCCTGATCATCATCACTGCAACATCCTGCTGCATGTCATCTGGAGAAACATTCTGAAGCTCGTCATCCATGATCATCCTGATCATATAATGCATCTACCTGATGTATACCAAGTATCTACCTGATACATATCATCATACATGATCCACCTAATCATACAATGTATCCACCTGATACAAGTACAAATACATGATACATATCACCATACATGATCCACCTGATCATACAATGTATCCACCTGATACATATACAGATACATGGTCCAAGCATCCAACATGATGCATGCCAAATACATACAAATGATCCTACTGATCATATCCAGCATCCAACATGATGCGTACATACATATACATGATCCAACTGATCATATACAGCATCCAACATGATGCGTACACACATATACATATAAATGATCCAACTGATCATATCCAGCATCCAACATGATGCGTACATACATATACATATAAATGATCCAACTGATCATATCCAACATCCAACATGATGCATACATACATATAAATATGATCCAACTGATCATACACAGCAGAAAACAGAACATCGTCCTGATGCTCATCATCCAGCGCTTACATCCACAGCCATGTGAAGGATCCTCCTTCCAACATGCTTGGAATGGCTTCAACAAATGTGTCCATCACTTCTTCCTTGAAGTGTCCTCGATCTGAAGAACGCCAAGCCTCTCTCTGAAGTACTCAAACTTCACCCTAGCTAGTGGCTTCGTCAGCACATCTGCAATCTGCTTGTCCGTCACAACATACAGGAGCTTCACAGCTCCTATTTGCACCATATCCCTGATATAGTGATATTTGATCTCTATGTGTTTTGACCTGTCATGAAACACTGGGTTCTCGGACAGCTTCACACAACTCTGGTTATCACAAAAGATACCAGTAGCATCCAACGGGAGATCAAATAACTCAAACAGTAGCTTCCGTAGCCATACTGCCTCACAACTAGCTGAACAGGCTGCAACATACTCTGCCTCAGCTGTACTTAGTGCTACGCAGGACTGCTTCCTGCTGAACCAAGAAATCACACCTGATCCCATACTAAGGCAGAACCCAAATGTGCTCTTCCTATCTGCAGCACTTCCTTCCCAATTTGAATCAACATAACCCTGCAGGTTAAACTTTTGATTCGCTTCATACTTGAGCCCAAAATCCACTGTACCCTTCAGGTACCTCAAAACATGCTTTACAGCAACCAGGTGAACACTCCTTGGATCCATCAGGAACTGGCTCAATGTGTTCATAGCAAAGCAAATATTCGGTCTCGTGTTCGTCAGGTACATAGAGGACCCAATCATCTGACGATACATCGTGACATCAACCGGATCATATGAAGCATCACATAGAAGCTTCAGGTTCGATGCCATAGGTGTGGCCATATCCTTGTAGTCCATCATCCCGAATCTCTTCAGGATCTATACTGCATACTTCCCTTGTCTAAGGAAGATTCCATCTGCACTCTGCCACACCTCCATGCCAAAAACAAATAGTGCATCATCCCCAAGTTCTTCAACTCGAACTCGGCAGCAAGCTTCCACTACGTGTCGGCAATCAATCTATCATTTCTTGTTACAAACAGGTCATCCACATACAATAAGAGTATCCCTGGATTGCCTACCTCAACCTTGTTGTAAAGGTTGGAACCCGCTTTACTCTTGGTAAAGACCAAACTGGATAGAAAGCTACCTATCCTACCATACCAAGTTCTGCACATATATGATTTCCTGTCATGTGTCTCAGAACCAAGTGGATGCTCCACATACACTTCTTCTTCAACTACACCATTCAAGAAAGTTGTCTTGAAATCCATATGGTGTATCTTCTATTTCATCACTTTTATATGCTGCCATCTGCAACATGCTTGACCTAATAGTTCCATTTGGAAGTCACAACAGACTTCCCTTTAGCTCTTGGGACTGCATCCCAAACATCGTTCTTCATGATCGATGGATCATGGCATTCTTCCCGTATCCTGGGAACTTCAATATCTTCAATAGATAATTTTGTTGCTTAACAAATGTTGTAGTTCTTCTTTTGTAGGTGATGGCATACGATCTTTCCTACATAACAAGTTAAATTGCATGATTAGAAAACATCTCATAGTTTTCAGAACAAATTCTTACACATAAAGAAATATGTCATACAGTCATGCAATTATCTTATCCAATGCTTCAATACAACATTTATCCATATCCCGTAACTTTCTAGATGCCTTCCAATCTCTACCAGAACATTGTTAAGAGTGTGCACAACTCCCAACATGTCAGCAAAGAGGTTTCATTCTAGATAAGTAGCAATGGAATGTTGTACAGGCTTACCCATGCATATTAGTAGTATATTGTTCCTCAATGCAACTATTCTAATATGCATAATACACAACGTAATTCTAGGAACATCAGTATATACATTATTGAACAGTATTATTTAAACAATAAAATATGCAAGTAATGACAATTCAAATACTTATCTTTGTTTGTTTGTTGGGTTGACTTCCTCTCAGTCTTTGCTTCTTTTCTGCAACTCCATTCTTTTGTGAGAAGTGGTCAACTCCCTCTGAATATCTGCATCCTCGCAGAAACTACTGAAGTGTGCTCCTTTGCTTTCTTGCAGGAACAACTGGAGTGTACTCCCTCTTGATCTTGGCTTCGTGGATTACCTGTCCTTGAACTTACATCCATCCTTAATCACTATGCATGCTTATTAGTATCATCATTGTGTTATCCTTGAGGTCTCATACATAATCACACATTTATTAGTATAATCTTAATACTTATCAAAACACAATAATCTTAAACATGTATATTTATGATCATTCACAGATAATAAACATTATTATTCAAGGTTTCAAGGAAGTCTTCTTTTACTCATACATATTCTTATTTGATCATAGGACTCTTCTGGTTAGTTGAATCATCAATCAAGATAAGAGATATAATATGCATAAAACCCGTGATTATTCAAACCTATACCTTCATGATTCTTCTGGTTAGTCATATCATCAATTATGGTAAGAAACATAACATGCATACAACCATGATTATTCAAACCTATGACTTCATGAATAATCATTATCAACAACACAACAGTATAAGATCCTAACCCAAGGTAGGATTCTAGCTTGATATAGGAAAAACATACCTGGATTAGCATGCTAGCTAGTTATGTCTAACATACCCGTATAATGTCTTCTGGTTCTCTTCAGTGACTTGTGCTAGTAACCTGCATGTATCATAAGTTATCCATTGTAGAACCAAGTTATACATACCTCGAAAGTAGATCTTCTATGTGATCCATGATAATGGATGAGTCTTTGTCTTCATGTCACCATGAGCATATGTTCTTGAAGTAGAACATGATTTGACTTTCTTGGTGTACCTTTTGTGTTAGCAAACAACATAAACCTCATACAACATCACAATGCATTAGTACAATCATAAGTTTCAAACCCTTAATCAATGAATATCTTCTATTAAGGTGATACAACAAGTCTAGTAATTAATCAAGATTGTACTGTAATGATATGAAGACAAACATATGATAAACTTAACCATGAAACATACCTGTAAGCCATACCTGTCAAGATTGCTTGTAATCTTCTTATGGAAGGCCTTAGCCTCATCTCCCTCTGAGACAGGAACTTCTTCACTTATGCAGGTGACCAATCCATCTTCTTATAGGATTAACCCAATGCAATGGACCTGGAGCTTGATGAGCCGATCAAGCTGGTATATTCAGAATTTGAAAACTACAAAGTTTCACTCCTCAATTTTGCCTTTGAAACTTTCGGATTCACTGGACATGACCTCGAACTAGTGTTTGATGAAGCCCACTCTTCTACCTAATCAAAATATTTGATCAAGGCTCTAAGCTTCTATTTTTATGAGAAGCTTCCAGCCATGGTCACAGATTTCAAAAATTCCCATTTTTGCAGAAGCCCTAATTTTCCACTTTTCTGATCATAGTCCCGAACTAGGGTATGATCAAGCCTGGCCTTCTGCCCAACCAAAAATTATGATCTTGGTCTCTAAATTTTGATTTTTATGAGTAGCATTCAGCCGTGGTCTCCGATTACAAAAATTCCAACTTTCTCCGAAGCCCTAAATTCCGGAAGCCATGAATGAAGGTGCTCAAAAATAATTCTGATTTGACAAAAATATGTACCTGATTGTTTCTGGTGTAACTCCGAACCTTTCAATCCACAGGGTCTGAAAATTTTTCCTGAGATAGCCCAACCTGTTATCTTTCCATCCCGAAAGGTCTGACCTCAATAGGATTCTCTAAGGGAGAGTTATGCCAAGTGTCGCAACATGACCTGTTTATGGGATAATACAGGAGAGTGAACTTGTACGGCGTGCCACGTGTCACTGGTTCAAATTCGGCCTCTAAAATATTTTCTTGAGATATCCTGACCTATTATCTTTCCATCCCGATAAGTCTGACCTCAATTGGATTTTCTGAGAGAGAGTTATTCCAAGTGTCACAACGTGACCTATTTATGGGATAATACAGGAAAGCGAACTTGTACGGCGTGCCACGTGTCACTTGTTCAACTTCGGCCTCTGAAAAACTTTCCTGAGATAGTACAGTCTGTGTACTACCTGTAACATTTTACAAAATTTCATTTGGAGCTTCCTAGCCCAAGTTATGACCTTTTTCCCAAGGTCACCTGATTTTGACTCAGATCTGGAAGAGGCAGAAACCCTATATTGTACAGATCATAAATCACAAAGTACAACGAATTAGAGGTTTTCCTTTGGATACAAGGTACATGGGGATCTAATCTTTGACCTCTAAAGGTTTTAGATCTGAAACCTTCGCCAAAATGGATTTATAGTGAAAGTTCTACGATGATTGGTTTTTGCTATATCAAGCCCTAGCATTGTAAGTGCAACAAGTGTCATACATGCCATATCATGCCTTCTTTCAGGCTAGCTCTGATACCATGTTAAATTTTCAGAATTTACTTCAATCTGATCTAGGATCTTAACTGAGAGAACAACATGTACATCAAATCTACAGCATAACAATCATGGACACAATAATGCAAGCACACAAGAGACACAGAGTTTACTTGGGGAAAACCATAAAGGTGAAAAACCCCAATAACTTCCTCAGAGATAGATAGAGCAATGATACAACCAGAATACAAGAGATAGTCTTCTCCTAGCAGCAGAGCCTCCTCCTTCACAAGTGTGCCACTCTCCCAAGTGTGAGTGAGAGAATAGAATGTGTAAAATGAGAGAGACACACTCTCTATTTATACACTAACTTGCCTTGACCTTTACTCAACTAGGTCGGCCTCAACTTAACCACTTAACATAATGCTGACTGGACCGACCCCCACTAGGGTGGTCTAATAACCCTTTGACCCACATGGCCGACCCCCAATAGGGTGGTCTAATAACCCTTTGACCCACATGACTTATACAGGTCCGACCCCAACAAGGTGGTCTAATAACCCATCAAGTATAAGTTACGACACTTACAATATAAATGACGACACTTTCGTATAGAGGAATAATAACATCTCTGTAGGAATACAACCACTTCCGTATAGAGGAATAATAACATCTCCATAGGAATACAATATACATAAATGTGAAATACATCCTGAAGTTACATATACATCAACAGAGAATGCTTCAGCTGAAGAAATCTTGGAAATGGCTATGCAAGACTATGAGGATGAAAGTGTGGGACTTGCCAATTGCATTAGATAAGGAGGGTTGGAAGGTTGGTTGGAATAATGAACCAACTAATACCATGGAAAACAATGATATCCTTGATCAATCAGGTAAGGAAACATGGGATCAAAACTGAACATTGCACAAATGGAAACAAGATAAGAATAGTTGTCGGTAGTTTGGATATAAAGGACGTGATGCTTCATTGGGATTCAAACCAAAAGGTTCTAATATTGTTCCATTAGGAAGAAAAAGAACTTTATATCGACCTATATCTAGGAAATCAGTTAGACTAGATAGGGAAATAAATGTGTGGAATGCAGGTTGTTTAGTATAAAACATAAATTCAAGCTGGGGTAGTGATTGCAACACAGAGAAATGTATCATTGTGGAGAATAAGCCTTGTTCTACCCGGCATTCCTAGGAACCTAGTCAAAAAATCATGGAATGTTTAGATGTAAAATCATAACAAAAGGATGAGGTGAGTGGTTGGAAAGATCTCACTGTGAATATGACTGAGTCAATGATTTCCCAAGAGGCAAATACTAATGGTTGGAACCCTAGTTCTAAGGCAGGGGAGAAAAAACTAGATTGTGAAAGTGGTTGGGGGGTTGTTTCTGGTAATCCACCACTACAAGAAATAGAAGGATGGAATAAAAATGTAGAAAAAGAAGTCAAAATATCATGTTTGGATGGCAATCGGAATATTGATCAATGTATGGTTGTAAAGGATAACCTGCACAGACTTCTTGGACGCCTCTTGAAGAAAGCTTGGAGTCTTCAAAAAGTGAACATATTTGGATTAATAAACTTTATGAGGCAATTGAAGCAAGTGATGGTTGTGGTAGGGGAAGAGGTATTGTTTTGAAAAGGTCTTTTTAGGTTCTACAGTAGAAATTATCCATTTTTTGAAAAATTGGATGCCTAGGTATTCTGGTAGTGCTAAAAATCATTTCAATGCAAAAACACTACTGGAAATCCTGTAGAATTCAAAAATGCAGAATGATCAATTTTGAAATCTCACAGGTGGTACAATCGTTCTAGAAACTTCTCCATAGCATGGTCTTCATCCTCAACACTTTCCATGTGTCATTAAAAGAGTTTAAATGTTCTACAGATATCATGTCTACATGATATTTCCTTGATCGTTATCTATTTTCCTACCCCTCCATGGATCAATCCATCATTCTTTATTATTTCGTCAACCACCCCAGTAGATATATCCCAAATTACCCAATATCAGTGAGTGTTTGATGTCCTATTTGTTTCATCCATTCCTCCTCCTATCAATGTAAATCCACCTATTTACAGTCTTGTAGTAATGATATCCCCATGGGCACCCCTTTCATGGACCCTTTAAACACTCATACCAGTTTACCTATAAAGCATTATTTATTCCCTCAAGATTCAATGTTTATCTCATTTCTGTCAACGGTCTCTAATGCAGGGATCACTCTAAGGGATGAAAAGGACACTCTTCTTTAGGTAGGAAACCCATCGATATGAGCATATAAGGTAAGTCGTGGCTACAAAATTTTACATTACTTGCCTTTGGAAGGGCCATGCCATTGGTACAATAAAAGAATCTGGAAACTTCAACCCCCACAAAGTATTGCTCCATTCATGGATGATATTGACAGGGGTTGTCCCCACCTACAACACACTATAAAAAATAGGTTGGGTGAGCCCTATCAAATGCATATTTTGTGGTGAGTGGGAGGAGTCCATTGACCATGATGTGGTTACACCGTCATTTAAATAAATTCTGATAAGGAGCATGGAAGATGAATGCATTGATGGTGAACTAGCATTGTTAGTGGAATGGATTCTAAAGCCAAAGAATGACAAGAATTTGAAAGAAGGAATCAATGGAGAAATTTTTGAAGAGAGTGATGAGAATAATACTACCATTGAAGGAATTAAAGGAAAAGAGGATGATGATGCTACCACCTTATCAGTAGTAAGGGAAATGTTGATGGAGGAAGCATCCATAAGAGATGTAAGGAATTTGGTGAAAAAAATAAAAACATGTTTTTGATATCTTACGTCCAAGGGATGATAACTTCTTCCACCTTCCAAGTGCCCAAAATCCCTACAATGTTTCCTGGTTGTTGCCTTAATAACTCTTCTCCTCTTTATCCCTTTGCATCATGTACAAGGGCACCAACATTTCCCATCACCGATTATAGATTGAACATCAAACAATTCTTTCTAATCACATATTTGACCATGGTTGCTTCCGTCACCCAATATAGAATCAAATCCTGCCTGCATTTCAGCAATTCGTTCGGCTCTACTTGCATATCGGCGGACAGGGTTGTTTGACATTGTTCTGGATCTCAATCAAATATATAGTTAAACCATTACTACAGTAACAAGAAAGACAGAGAATTTATTCATCCAATCAAAATAAATTAATTCATTGGGTAATCTCATTAGTTAACAATTTCTTTTACCTATAATCAAAGATCTCTTCCCTCCAAAACCCTTCTGGAATTATTATTTTCTTCCCTTTGAACTTGTTTTAATTCTCGTGGAAAATAGCCCAAAAACAATGAATACATAGAAATCAATCTTGGTCTAGGAAAAGGCACAGAAAACATTCATCCAATAAATAAATAAAAATTGAGGCATAATATCATTAGTTAACGACAAAAATTACCTACAATAAAAGTTCTACTCCTTTTCTAAATCCTTCCAAAATTATTATTTTTCGTACGAATCTATTTTAATTTTGCCGGAAATGCATAAATACAATGATTTCCACAGTGAGTCCCTTAAGAGACGTTCTTAATCGTCTCTTAAGAGACTCTCTACAAAGTCCCTTAAGGGACGCTCTGAAACATCTCTTAAGGGACGCCCTAGAACATCCATTAAGGGACATTATTGATTTGCCTGTCCCTTAATAGACGTCTTTATCGATGACAAATTGTGTCTCTTAATTGACTCTTAGTAATGTCTAGTAAGGGACACCTGGTAAGTAAACGTCCCTTAATCGACGTTACGTTCTCTTTCCCGCAATCTGGCATGAAAACCTCCAATGCCAGTGTTGTTGCTAGATTGATGTATGCAATGGTATGTACCAAACCGGGCATTGCTCATGTAGTGGGATTTTTTAGCATATATATGTCAAAATCAGGGAAGGCGCACTCAACAGTTGTAAATAGGATCTTTAGATATTTGCATGACACTATATTATACAATTTTCCACTAAGGAAGACTTGTACCAAACAGAGCAATATATGTACAGGGCTGTGTTGATGGATACTAGGCTAAAGATATTGACCGTGGAAGATCTACAAGTGGTTATGTGTTTAACCTATTTGGAGGATCTATCAGTTGAATAATAAAGACACGGGCTGTAGTTGTACTCTCAACTACAGAATATGAATACACATCAGCCACCCATGCAAGTAAAGAAGTTGTATGGTTTTGGGGATTGTGTTAAGGTATTGGGTTTGTAGAAAAAACTATAAGGTTAGATTGCGGTATCCAAAGTGGAAACTTTCTAGCAAATAACCCTGCTTATCATGCTAAGACAAATCATATTGATGTGCAATATCACTTTGTGATAGATATGATTGAAGACAAGAAGGTGTTGCTGGAAAAGGTTGACACCTTGAAGAATGTTGCAAACTTATTGATGAAGTTTGTCAATACTGAGAAGTATGGGCATTGATTTCTTGCACCTGTGACCTTATCAATACATGGCCCATTGTTATGCAAAAAAAACAACAAGTGAGAGAATGTTGGGTATGTGCTATATTCTTTGCATGTGTGTGTAGGGATTGTCATGTGTGGGGGTGTGTAATTTAATCTTGGTTAAGGGATTGGGGTCTATTTCTAATCCAGGATAACGGATTAGGTTTTTGGATGTTGCGGAATACCTACATATTATATTATGAATGGGTAATAAACACAATGAGAAAGATAGAGTTGTGGTTCAAAATAAAGCTGTGGTTCGAAGTTTTGTTATTTTTTCCCTTTAAGGGTTTTCAAGGTACATATATGTGTATTGTGTGTATATTGTGGTGTAATCTCTATTTTGCTTAATAGAATATGTATGCATTGCTTCTCTTCATGGGTTTCAAAACTTACAGGCTCCAAAATACCTTGCGGTATAAGGAGCACATTTTTCTCACATCAGATTCAGTCTTAAAACAACGAATCTTAGAGGACTTACATTCATCGCCCATACCGACCACTCGGGCTTTCATAAAACCTATGAATGAATTAAGCGCTCCTTATTTTTGGAAGGCATGAAAATAATATCCACAATTTTTTTGCAACCTACAACACTTGTCAACGACATAAGGGAGAAATAGTGAAATCACTTGTTGCTTTGCTGCCACTTATGATTCCCAACCATATCCGAACGAACATCTCTATGGATTTTATTGTGGGGAATCCCAAAGCAGGAAACAAATCCATCATTATCGTGGTAGTATATTGTCTAACCAAATATGCTCACTTTTGTGCCTTGTCAAACCCTTTTACACCATCCCTTGTGGAACAAGTCTTCATGGATCATATTCTTAAGCTACATGGCATTTCGACTTCTATTGTATCTAATCAAGACCCCACCTTCACAAGAAAGTTTTCGGAGGATTTTTTTTAATTTCAGGCTCCCCAATTGAATCTCATCACATCCTATCACTCACAAACGGATGCTCAAACCGAAGCAATCATAAAGTGCTTGGAAACCTATTTGAGATGTTTTATGTTAGACAAGCCACACCACTGATCACAATGGCTTCCTCTGGTCGAGTGGTGGTATAATACCACTTATCATGGCTCCACCAATATAACACCATATTGATCAATGTATGGCCAAAATCCCTTATCAATGATTTCTTATTTTCTAAGCACCTCCAACGTTCAAGCCGTGTATAACACACATCGTACCAGAGTAGTTATTCTTTGCACCCTTAAGGACAATTTGGTTACGACTCAAAGTAGAATGAAACAATAGGCATATAAACATCACTCTAAGCATTCCTTTGAAGTAGAGGATCAGGTGTTTCTTCAACTCAAACCTTATAAAAAAACCTCCCTCAAGACTTATCTCCACTAGAAGCTCGCTTTGAATTTATATGGACCCTAACGATCCTCTAATGCATTGGAAAGGTGGTATACAAGCTCACTCTACTATATTACTCCAAGCTTCACCCAACATTTCACATTTCTTGCCTCAAAAATGTAGTGGGATCTAATCATAAAGTGAAAACTAAATTATCAAAATTGGATGAGGAAGGCTCCATTTGGATCCAACCAGTAGCAATCTTGGCTTCCAAATAAATCCAATTGCATGGCATACAATCAAAGCAGTTTTGACCCAATGGAAATATTTGACTCCAAAAGATGCCACGTGGGAACCAACAAGGATTTTGAACCATTTTTTGCACCTTCAACCTCAGGGACAACATTTTTTTAAATCGGGAGGGCATGTTAGGGTCCTAGTACCCAAACCCCCTTACTTTAGGAGTTAGTCGAGTAATGTATATGACCATATCTTTTGAATAAGGTTGAGTAGTTAGTAGTCAACAATCAATGTAAAAAGGGTCTCTCTATTAATTAATACCCACTACGAAGTTGGTAGTTATTAATAATTTGACTATGTCAAGTAGTTAGGGTTTTGGATCTTGGAAGCCTATTTAAAGAGATAGAAGGCTATGAATTATTTTGTCAATAATTATTGTATCTAAGATCTGATTAAGTGAAAGTCACCCAACCTTAACAGGCGTGTGAACATTGATTCCAAATTTGATCTTCATAATACAAGAGCCATTTATTTTGCTTATTCTCTTACTTAGTTATTCTACACTATAATATTGTGTTTTTGGCAATTGTTTATCTCTGTTTATCTTGTTGTTTCTCTAATTTGTAGGGTAAAGTACACCATATAATCTTGGATATTTTTTCCCATAAATGTCACTCCTAAAAGATAAAGAATAAGTGGCATTAGTTGTTCCTTGATATGTTTTATTAGGGGGGGAAGATTTCCAACCAATCCATCTACCACTATTAAATTGCTCCCAACGTGACATATCAAAGAGAGTATGAATTCCTTGAACCAATAACTAATCCTTAATTTTAAAAAGTGCTTGATCATTTTTGCATTGCAAGGAATGCAAGAGAAATGTTATTGGATAGAAGTAGGATCCTTGCAGAGACACCAAATTGAAGAGTTGTACACATTGGGATGGGAGGAATCCAAGCTTATCATCCTAACTCAACTCAAATATTTATTGTGAAAAGATTCCTTCCGCCATTCCTTATCCTCATAGACAAATCACCACATAATTTTTGCTCCCAATGCCAATTCATCAAGAAGGAATCTCTAATTTCTAGGCATCCTTTGTCTAATGGAGCCCTTATGGTGTTCCAATTCACTAAATGGTATTTTTTATTGTTAGATTTCCCCACTTGACAAAGAAAATTCCTAATATCTCTCCCAATTTTTACATAACACCAATTGGAGCCAAGGGTGGTGAACCTTAATATATTGTAAGATCTTATAGCATTTATTTGATTAACAACACATGTCCAACTGGATTTAGCCATTGACGCACCCATGACATCAATTTTTAAGAGGATGGGTTGATATTTGGATGCCTTTGACTATCGAAGGATAATTTGTGACCCCTGTATACATGAAAGACCATTGAACCAATAAAGAAAACTCCAGGACCCTTGCAATTCTTTAAATAATACGGGGATATGCATTCCACCGATATATGTTACTAATGGATTATTACTTTCCCACCCAATGCATGCATATATTGGTCAAGCACCTTTTTTAGATATTGTGGCTATAACCATGGAAGTGCCACCCAACAATAGTGTACCATCAACAAACTAAGAGCAATTGATATTCTTGACACCCCACACTATAGTTATCCCTCTCAAGTTTCCAATAATCGTTTATTGCTCTAATTTTTGGCATAAATAGTCTTCTATTATGATATATAACATTGGATAAATAGGACAACCTTGTTGTAGAGGTCGTTTGCTCTAGAAAAAGGAAGTTGACATTCCATTTACAATTCGAGTAATCTAAGGATAACCAATGTAGGACCTAATCCAACCAATGAAGTGAGACTCAAAGCCAAACTTCCAAAGAAATTCATACATGAATGCATGTGATACCCGATCAAAAGCATTGGTCATATCAATTTTTATTATGTAACTTCGGAAGATATTCTTATTTGTATTATTTAGGTCATTTGTATTATTTGTATTCTACACCCTATGGGGATTATTATTGATGTAATTGATTATGTAAAAGTCATTGAAAGAGTCAATACATAGAAAATAGAAAATAATATTTTATTGTAAAGTGTACAGGTCGTCCCAATTAGGTGAGTCAAGACGACCATGTTAGTAAAAAGGTCAAGTCATTTGATTAGTATAAATGAGGAGTTTGACCTCCTCATTTGGTCACTTCACTAACTCGTCTAATTCGCATGAGTAGAGAGAGAGAGACTCATTCAAAGTAGATGCTTTTGGAGTCTTCTTGTTTTGGGGTGTTTGCACGAGGGATACTATTGTATATTCTGATGAATCTATATAGAAGAAGTTTGTTGGGTTTTTCTGCCTCGAGAGGGTTTTCCCAGGATAAATTTGTTGTGTACTATTGTTCATGTTGTGCTTGTTTATCTTTCAATGATATTGTTGGCTTATAAATTGATCTAGAGGTTTCCAATGTAGACCTAGGTTCTTCGTAGTTTCAAGGAACAAACAAAACCCCATTTCACTGGCCCTTTCGACAACAACCTGCGAACAGGCTGAGGTCTCACCCGAGGTGTAGCTATGGGGGCACTTTGGAATCAGGTTTCCACAGTTATGGGATGAGTTGTTCAAACAGGACTACTGCGCAACTCACTATTAGACTTGCACTACGGGCTGAGGACTGCATGACGATAGACTACGTCGCGGTCCTTACTTTTGCGAGCAAAGATGCCTGCACAACCAACACATCTACGGACTGTACGGTTCAGATAGAATGCGAATCACAGGACAACACAACTTACTTATATGCTTCCTCTTCCAAACTTAACCACTATGAAGGCTTTACTTTAACACTTAATCATTCATCTACTGCCTTAGATTATTTAGCTTTATAACAAATGAAAGCAGACGAAACATACAATGTTGTGCACTTCCAGTGCGGTGTGTCTAAAGAGTTACACAACCCAAACTTTGCATACACTTGTGATTATTCCATAAACTGATACTTTCGCAGACTCAGAATACTGAGCATTCATCATTCATCCATTCACATAATACTTAACATATTATTCCCATCTTTATCCTATGGTGAATACATATAAAAGCATTAACATAACAACTGATAAATGAGAACTCATACATTCATTAGTAAGCAACAAACAAGTCCAACACGTAAACAATCACACTACACAGGATTTAACATGGTTCACCCCCAGGATGGAGGCTACGTCCACAAGAACTGTTGTTATATTAGTCTTTGGGAAGGGTACAACTGTTCTTTGTCTGTGCACGCAGCTTGCAGACTCTCTTCTCTCTCAATAGGCCTCTATGCACACAGCTTGCAGAGCCTTTACAAAATGTTCCTCTACAGAGATTTATCAAATCGATAATGAGAACAATACAAAATGAAGAGTAACCCTTTCCCATACAAAATATGCCTTACTTATAGATCATGCCCATAGGTCATGTCTTTACAATTCGAATGTTGATGTATTTGTAACTTCGGAAGATATTCACTTGTATATTGTATTTGTACTTTATTTTATCCCCAACGGAGATGTATTATTCCTCTGATTGGAAGTGTTGTCAGTTGTACTTGCAAGTGTCTCAAGTTATGTTGTAAGTGTCATAACTTATACTTCATGGGTTATTAGACCACCTTGATGGGGTTGGCCCTGTATGAGTCATGTGGGTCAAAGGGTTATTAGACCACCCTAGAGGGGTCGTCCCAGTCATCATTATGTTAAGTGGTTAAGTTGGGGCTGACCTAGTTGAGTAAAGGGCAAATCAAGTTAGTGTATAAATAGAGAGTGTGTCTCTCTCATTTTACACGTTCTATTATTCACTCACTTCGCATTAGTGAGAGAGAGGAGGAGTGCGCACAAGTGGAGGAGGAGCATGATACTGAAGATATCTATCTCTTGGGTTTGATCATGTTGATCCTTGTATTGATGCTTATTCTATCTCTGAGGAAGTTGCGGGGTTTTTCACCTTCTTGGTTTTCCCCGGTGAAATGTTTTGTGTCTCTTGTCTCTTGTCTCTTATGCTTGATATGCTGTACATGTTGGTCTTTCAGTTAAGATCCTAGATCTATTGAATTAAATGATGAAAAACTAACATCAAAGGCCAAAACCCTTAGGTTTACAAAACTGTCACGGTTTTCCCTTAACCGAACTGTTGGCTTCTAGTAGCGAATATTCCATCATGGCCTGCCCGTAGTGCATGTTCACATCGCTATCAGCCTTCCTATGGCATGCATGCCAACTGGTCGCTTTCACCGAATCGTTCTTCCTCTAACGGTCTCGTGCGACTGGTTCAGGTACTGGATCTTTTGCATGTGCGACCAATCGCTTTCTTCTGCTTCTGCTCCTTACCCGTCGCTTGGCACTCCTGGATCATCTTTACCAAAAGTAGACTGTCGATGGTCTAACCGGATTATGCGCCATCTTTCACCCAACACTCTTCTTTTCCGGATCCACATATACTGGACACATCGCAGCGTTGTCTCCTCGAAGCACTGATCTTCACAGCTCTCCCTACACTGCGTTGTGCGCAACTTCGCAGCATCCCAAAAAATTATACCAAAAATCCTTCCATTGAACTGCGCTCAACTCCGCAATTCCAAAATATGTCTTGCTCAAAACGCCCCACTTGAGCCAGGCCCAACAGGCCCCTAACACTTACATGTGGCTCGTCCCCGAGCCACCTTCAACTTCTCCAAGTTGTTACGCCATCTACTGAGCTAACTTCGTGGCGAACTCATTGTATGTGAAAATTAGCTTTCTGACTGCTTCCTTCATGTCTTGCTCGACTTGCTTGACTGTTTCCAACATATCAGGTGTTATCTCATCACCGACCTGGCATTCCACCTGTTCTTGATTTTCACAACTCCTTTAACTTTTCCTCGATCTCCTGCGAGATCGTGTGGGCGTCCTCCAGTAAGGGTTGTGATTTATCTCCCATTTCAGTCTCTTTTTCTCTTAAGGCTTGTACTTCCTTCTTCAGCGTGTTGATTTCCCTGTACTTATGAAGCCTTTCTCTTGGTTGCAGGGCTTTCACTTCTACATCCAACTATTCTAGTGTTGCTTGCTTATCTTTCACAACGTTCTTTAATTGCAGCAATCCTGGGTCCTCTTCGAGGGCAATGAATTCCTTCGACGCCTCCTCTAACAAAATTTGGAACTTAGCCACTTCGGCAGCGATACTCTCTACTGCGGCCTTCACCTCCCTTGCTCTTAACTCCGGCTAATATGGTGGGGTATGTGGGTTGATCTGTGACTCCAAGGCAGCAACCTTAGCTTCATGGATGATCTCCATGTCTTGCATCTCCGTCTTAAGGTTGTTAACTAGTTCTCCAATCTTAATGACAGTGTCTGCGGGGTCTACCTGTACTTCAAATTCTTCTATATCATCTGCGACTACAGTGATCGTGGACTGTAGTCTTTTCCGACGATCATGCTCATCCTGCAGTTGCATAGCTCTCCACGAGCTAGCTTCCTCCAACTGCTTATTAGCTGCTTGCAACTCAGCTTGTCCTTTCAGCGCGTTAGTAATTCTCTCATGCATTTCTTCAACAACCTACAGATGCAAGTACTGTATACCAGGTAGTGGTATCTTCGCAAGATCGAGCTCCACACACTCGACATCCTTCGTGTCCAACAAGAGTTGTTCTAGCAGTGGTAGGCTTACAGTTAATGGATCAAGATGGACAATACGGGACTTCGCAGGCACGATCATGGCTAGCTGCGGTGTCTTCTGCTGCGATGTTTCTCCCAACTTCCCTTTAGACTCTGAGTCTCGCAGCAGGGGTAATCTTTTGTGGACTTCTTCAATTTTCTTTGTGATCCCCTACAGCATAGTCAGATTCTTCTATATACTTTCTTGAATTGCCTAGTCCTTTTTCTCCTTCTCAGTCATCAAATCTTCCATCTGCTCTGTGACCTTTGCCGCGATTGTTTCATAATCGTCGTCGTGGAGTACTACATCTGACTGGCTTTTATCAGCTTTCTGCTTCTTCAGCACTCCCTTTTTCTGTCCTGGGCTCTCAGGTTCCTTCCTTTTCTCGTCTCCTTTTCTTCTGTGATAGGACATGGAATAGGTTCCTCCTCGCCGGAGTCGCTTTCGACATCTACAATTTCCACTCGAAACTTGGCAGGCCATTCCTTCATGATATTATCAATATCATCTTCATACATATGGTAGTTTCCTGCGAACCATTCAATGTTCCTCTTCTGTGCTTTGGCTGAAATGTGAATACTACGCATGTCAGCATAAAAATCAACAGTGCGAATGTACTTACTCGTTACCTGCTTTAATATTTGTGACGTACTCAGGATTGCGTTGCGCAGCTGGTTATAATATTGGTAGAAAACCTCAGCTGTCGCATGTTGTCTCTACGAATTCAGATTTTCCCAAAGGTTTGAATAGAGGGCTCCTCTGCAGTCATTGGTATCAGTGATTACACCAACATAATCCTTCGCCTCCTTCCACCCTACGAAACTGATCAACACAATTAGCCATGTATAATGGAAGTTTCCACCATTGAGTTGCGTGTCATTTAGTTCCTCCAGGAACTCATTCAACAGGTATTGACACCAGTTGAACTGCTCTCCCTCCACGACCGCGGCGACAAGCAGTACTGTGCCCGTCGATACCTCCAAAGGCCTGCATTTTCTTAGAATCTTATCGGCTAACAACTACATGATAAACTTCGTCGCATTATCATCTATGTCGTCCATCTGAAATCCCCTCTTTCCTTTGACGATAGTTTGAGTTTTCTTCACCTTTGCTTGAGTTTTCTTCACCTTTGCCACGGCTTGTTTGTCCTTGCTTTTCCCTTGGAAAAACTGCTTCGGATCTTTACCCCTTTTACTCAACCCAGTGATGCGGTTGATAATGTTAATGATTAGTTTGACATTATGGTCAAGCCATAAATATCCCTGGTGAATGCGTGCCATCGGTGTTCGCACCGCCACATTCATCTTTGGTGATCTGTCAAAATGCAAGATTTTGAGCAAATTGAGCAATCCCGACTGGACTACTCCTGATAACCAGCTTTTCGCGACCAAGGTGAGGTCACCCTTCACATCTTTCTTCCAGCACATGTACTGGTCGGGATGGAACTGTGGGAACCTAGGTTCATTGGGCTCCTCCTTCTGCATCTGAAGAAAATCATAATCTTCCCATTTACATTCTAGAATTTTACCCAGCAAATTTTTATCGACGTCGACGTGCTTTGATATGGGTGATAGCGGGATGTCGTATTTTGCATTCTTTACTAACCTGAAGACTGGTGCGTCCCGTGCACGTGGTGAGATATAGTTCGAGATCATTGTCAATGGTATCTCCTTATCAGCTATCGACAGCTTCTGCACTATCGAACCCACCTTTGGTATCTTCATTCTCTACCCCACTGGATCTTTTCCTTTGTCTTGCATTGTTGGACCATGTCTTGGTGATCATCTAGACACTTGACCTGGTTCTAAGACGCCCTGCTTGGATGGGTTTCTCATTAACCCTTCTATCCCTCCGTATTTGAACACCTTCACAGTCTCATGGACCGTGAATTCTTCTTCAATGGAAGACCTCTCAAACATCCACTGGACAACTTCCGCAGAGTTTCAGACAACTTACTGAAAATAACTTGCAAAGTAGTGTGTGCAAGAAAATTCTAAGTGTTTGGTAATGCCCGCGAGTCTGAATGCAGCATTACTTATAGGCGCAACTGACCCCCTCCATGCCCCTCAACGGCTAGATAAGAATTAAATGCGATATCCATTGGCCAAATCAGGCGGATTCTTCGGTCCTTTCCTTCATAAACTCATTCAGAATGACTATCTGTGCGTTAAATGCCCAAGCGATCGCTGTCAAAGTACTGTATAACGACTATTTTTTTGGAGTGTTGCGTCGAACTACGTAATAGGTCATCATTATTTCTGCGCAGTTACTTCGTGGTGCCTAATTTCTTGACTCTAAACTTAACATCTTTGCTCGTTCACTTGATCTTCGCAATTGCCTTTTGGACTTCGCAACTGCGCGGTTCCTCTTTTCTTTTTCTTTTTCTTCCTTTTTTTTTTGGCTCAGCGACACATCTTAACAGTGCTGCATGGTATATACATTTTCCTCATCATACATTGCATACAGACTCTTTCCCCTTTCTAGTGACCAATTTCAATTGTACTTGGCACTTAGAAATTTCCCTCTTTCTGATCATCACAGGTTCTGCGAAGCAGGACTATCCCGATAGGGTTTTAGTCTGCTTCCATTGACTAGACCTGGCAATTTATCTCCTGCTAATGTGGCTAACTAGACTGTGCCACCATTAGTTACGTGTAAAACAGTATATGGACCAAGCCAATGCATTTTAAATTTTCAAGGAAACTTCATAAACTTGCTATCATAGAGGAAGACTAGATCACCTACCTGGAAAGACTTGTTCTTGATGTGGCAATCATGCCATGCTTTTTCTCTTTCCTTCTGCACTTGTTGGTGAAATCCTGCGATGAAACGATCCTCCTCCAGCCCAACCAAGTGTAGAAGTCTTTCTTCTAGCGCGTCACGATCTTCCATTCCTGTAAACGTAGCTATTCTCAATCTGGGAACAATGTACTCCATAGGCATAATGGATTCCTGTCCATAGGCCAACCTAAACAGTGTATTGGCCAGTCAACTTCTTGCATGTGGTTTTGTATGCCCATAAAACAGCGGGAATGCGCAGGTCCCAGTCATCCCGATTCACATTGCATACCTTAGTCAGCACATTCTCCAGTACTTTATTGAACGCTTAAATAGTTCCATTTGCCTGCGGATGATATCGCGTACTTCACTGATGATGAATGCAGAATTCTTCTGTCAATGCCTCAATGGTTCGGTTCAAAAAGTGAGTGCCTTGATCACTCATTAAAATCTTTGGGCATCCAAACCTCGTAAGGATGTCTTCAAATATGAACAGCACGGCAATACCTATGCTACAGTCCTTCACTGGCTTTGCTTCTGCCCATCTGGTGAGGTAATCAGTTGCAATAATAATGTACCTCGCACCAGTTCTTTTTCCTAGTGGGTTTATAGGTCCCACAAAATAAATTGCCCATATCTCAAATGCTTGTAATGTCAACTGTGGATTCAATGGCATCTCGTCTCTTCTCAACGGCCTTCCCGTCCTCTGACAGACGTCGCAGCTTTGACAGTGCTCCTTCGCATCTTTATGAATCGTAGGCCACCATAGCCCTGACCTCAATATCTTTTGCGCAGTGGCTCTTCATGCGTAGTGACCTCCTGCTGCTCCTGAATGTGCATCAGCCAGTATGAATGGTTTCTCATGCTCTAACACACACCTGCGCAGTACTTCATCCAGTCCCAATTTGTATAACTGACCTGTGATAATGGTGAATTATGTTGCTCATACTACTAGTTGCTTCTTTTGCTGCGTAGTGAACTCTATGGGTGCTAACCCAGTAGTCAAAAAGTCTATGATGTCTTTATAATAATCTTTGGCTATCTGGATAGCAAACAACTGCGCTCCAGGCAGATTGTCTTCAAGGTTCGTTGGCTCTTCTCCTGACTCGATCCTTGACATATGCTCAGATCCCAAGTTCAATCTTCCAGGTTTAACTACTATTTCCAAATCATACTCCTGGAAGAGTAACAACCATCTGCAGATTCGCCCCCCTAACACTGGCTTGTTGACCAGGTATTTCAAAGTAGAATGGTCAGTGAACATAGAGAAGTGCGTACAAAGCAAGTAGTGCCTGAACTTCTGCAGTGCATAGACCATAGCGAGGCCTTCTCTCTTAGTGGTGGTATAATTCTTCTCTGCAGATGAGAGCTTTCTGTTTGAAAATGCGATGGGATGGTCAATACCTCCCTCTCCTGGTTGTGCTAAGACAACTCCCAATGCTATACACGAAGCATCGACATGGACATGAAACGGCTTCTCCCAGTCTAGGAAAACTAGGATCGGCACAGTGACCATTTTCTCTTTCAACGTGTCAAAACCTTGTTCACACTCTGCGTTCCAAATGAACGAAGCATCTTTCTTCAGCAGCTTCTCCATTGCTGAGGTTATCTGCGCATACCCCTTTATGAACTTCCTATAATAATCGGTATGCCCCAATGTAGTGCGCAACTGCTTGACCGAATTTGGCGTTGGCAAGTTTACAATGACTGCGATCTTCACAGGATCAACCATCAAGCCCTGTTTGCACACAATATGTCCCAACAGAATTCCATAGGGTACACAAAAAATACACTTCTTCAGGTTGAGCGACATTTGATGCTGTCTGCATTTTTCTAGCATCAATCTCAGATTTGCGCAATGGTCCTTCAGCAACCCGAACACTGTCCAATCATCGAAATAAGCTTCTAAAACTTATGCATGAAATCTTTAAATGTTGCGACCACAACTCTAGAAAAGATGGCAGGTGTGTTCTTCAAACCAAACGGCATGACTATGTATTGGAACGACCCCCATTTGGTGGCAAAAGTGGTCTTGTGTCTATTCGCGGGATCAATTCTTATCTGATGATATCCTGAAAAATCATCAGTAAAGGAATAGGCCTCATTTCCTCCAACATTATCAAGCACCTCATCAGTGAAAGGAGTAGGAAATGGGTCGTGCATTGAAGCATCGTTCAACTTTCTGAGATCCACACAAATCTAGATCTCACCTTGTGTCTCCTTATCCTGGACAACCATAGGGCTTATCCACTCAGACTCTTCGACTGGCTCGATGATTCTTGTGTCGAGCATTTTATCAAGTTCTGCCATGACTCGTTCTTTGTATCGTGGTTTCAGTCTATAGGGTCTCTGCTTAACAAGCTTTGCACCTGGATTAAGAGGTATCTTCATAACTCCTAACTATCCCAAAATGCCCTTCATCTCTGTAAATTTTGTTGGGAACAACTCCTGATACTCATGTAACAGGTCTGCGATCTTCCCCACGGTCTGATCATCCCAGTAGTCTCCAATAGCCGTGAACTTCGGCTCTTCGCTGGTGCCAATGTTCATTTTTCTTGTTTTTACAGGTCCACTCATGTCTGGGATTTCAAGGTCGAGGTCCTTCTACCTCGCGCTCACCTTTCGACTCAGGTATATTTATGTTGCGTAGGTCCTCCTCATCATTTCCTTTTTGTTCTTCAGTTTCTTCATCTAGGTTATAACATTCCATGGCATGCTCTACCTGTTCCTTCCATTATGTCTGTAGGCTTGCAGGTACGATGTCAGCTCCAAATAATTCTTCTAATGTCATGTTCTTATATGGACATTCTAGTCTGAATATTCTTTCCTTAATAATCTGTAGCGCATCATTTATGGTAGGACTCTCGTCCTAAAATATGAAACTCTTCTAGAAGTTCGTAGTAAGAGTAGGCCAATCCGTAGTTTCCTGCGCAACTCCATATCCAAGTACCATTTCTTTGGAATTTCTTCTTCCAGTGTGTGCACAAACAGATGTACCCATTATGTCTTTGGTCTCTCCTCCCATGTTGGTGAACAGACCTCAATATGCAGCCTTGGATCTGTCTGTCCATTATATTTCTCAAAGTGTAGGGCAACCTTGTTAGCAAACCTGATCTGCATCTTAATTCTGCATTGATCCCATGTGGTCAATGTCTGCTTATGCCCAGCCCACCATCTAGCAGGTGTCTCACGTAGTGCCATATCTAATGCTGGTAAGCGATTTTCATCTGCAATTGCTACAGTATAGTCTTTGATAAAGGAATAAACATTAGATAAACCTTCATAAGCTGGGATTGGGCTTACCTCCTTTCCAATCCAACGCAGTGACTTTGTAACCTGCGCGCATCTCCTTGCAGATACTTCGTGCATGTGGCTTTGCCAGTTATTCAATCCTGCATCAAAGTCTGAGATGCAAGAATTGTCACATCTCCAGCTGAGTGTTCAATCTGCAGTAGGATTAAAGTAGTCTTCCTGGTTCACGGTGATCTTGTAAAGGCGGTCCAAATCTTGAGCTTTGGATTCCTCCTGAATTGACTCACTGTATCTGTCTCCATCCATAGGGTCCAATGGTGCGATGACCCTGAGATTTTTTCCATCGAAGATCATCTTCTTTGTCTTCAAGTTTATGATCGCGAGGTTATCGATAGCCCAATCAATTCCCAACAGCGCAGGAAAAGGCTGACTATCATCCACAATCTCGATAACCTCAAAATCTGCGTGACTCTACACTCCATTAATGTCAACAATCATGTTGGCTAACCATCCAAAGGGTATGACTTTCTCCTGATTGGCCATTCTCACCTGGATAGGTGACCATAACAGCTTTGGTCTCCCCATCTGCTGCCATGTCTGCTTGGTTAAGACATTTACTTCTGATCCTAGATCCAGAATGATCTCGTCCATTTCATAATCTCCTATCTGTGCACTGAATCTCATTTCTCTACCCGTTCTCTTGTGTTTCTTGATGTGATGAACTGCGCTATCAATAGTTTCATTTTCGATGTGCGGTTCATACTGATCTAACAGCTTCTGTAGGTGTGCTATAGCATTTGGACTCTTTAGCAACTTCATGCAGCTCCTGAGGAACTGCGCAACAAAGGTGCATGTCTCTACTGCGGCACTTGTTCTGTCATAAGCAGCCAGCATATCTTCCATATGAGGTATTTTGCTATGCAAGAGGATTCTCGGCGATCTAGGTGCTGATTCTTTGAAGATATCCTGTGCTTCTTCAAAGACTTTTCTGTTTTTCTTCAAGTCAAAAGCAGGTGCTTTCCCAGTGGCTTTCCTTATCCATATTGTTTCAAGAGGAGTCTGCTTAGTGTTGAAATCTCCAGAAGTTGAATCTTCTGCTCCTCTATCTCTCCCGGTCGTAGCGTCACTTCACGTCACTACGTTGATAATTGGATCCGCAGGTCTCCTTTCTGCTGCAATCAACTGAATGTTTGGGTTCGGCGGCTTTGGCCGTTTTCTTTTCTGCATTTCTACCTCTAACATTGGGCAGTCTTCAATAACATGATCAAGTGATTAACAATAATTTCATGTAGTGCATGGGTTGGTACAGTCTCTAGATACATGGCCTGCTTGGCCACAGTTATAACAAATTACTTGACCTCGGCCCCGTCCCTGCGCTGGGCCATTATTCCTTCCTCTCCCGCGGTATCCTCCGCGGCCTCTATATTCTCCTTGATCTTGTGGTGCATTTTCTTGTTTCTATGGAGTCTCTCCTTGGACTCTGTACACTCCTCCATACATATTCTCAATATCTTTTTTTCTCTCTAGCATGAGCTCATATGCGCGGCAATTGGAGTCATCATGCCCAACTAACTTACACAAATTACAGTATAGGTTTTAAGGTGTTCTTACATATTTCTGTATCAGGTGGCAGTCTTCTCGCCGGTGTCCCCTAGTTCTGCAAATTTCACACCATGGCCCTTGGTTCGGATTTAATGGGTTTGGTCCACCCATGTTAAGGAAGTCTTGGAATAAAGGACAATGATCCTTAGTGTGTCCTTCCCCTTTACAGCCTGTACACCAAACTTCCTGTCTCTCTTGCTTTCCTTTCTTGATATCTTGTAACTATAGTGTCAGGGTAGCTAACTGGTTCTGAATCTGCAACATGCCAGTGCTAGTTCCTCCTATGGGTGAAGCTTCCAGCTTCATCGCAATCTCCGGGGCTTCTGCCTGTGAAGTCACTTTTTGCTGCATCAACGGTTATCTGATATGGGGCAACAGCAAGGCGACAAACCACTCCTTGTACTGATGCGGTGCTTTGACGAAGCTTACTTGGTCCAATAGCATCTTAAACTGCTGGTCAAATTCCCAGACCGTTTCATTAGGTTTCTATTTGATCTCTTTCAACTCTGTGATGAACTGTGACTCTGACTTCGACTTCTTAAATTCTGCTAAGAGTGCAGCCTTGATTTCTGTAAGGGTTCTTTGGTGTGCCTATGAATATTTCATGAACCAATGCAAGGCTCTATCTCTAAAGGTGTTGACGAGCTGTGCTTGCTTAACAGCATCATCCTATTCTTGCTTAACACTCCAAATGGCTTTACATAGAAACCAGTGCTGATCAGGGTCTTCTAGACCCGTTCCTTTGAATATCGACAGCTTAATATCCTCGGTCATGCTTCTTCTAGGTGGTGGACGGTTCTACGCAGGTTGCTGAGCAAAAAACATAAACTGAATGATCTGAGTGTTAGGGATATTCGTAATAGGGGGGTTCTGGACTGGCTGAGTTTTTGCAATGGAAGGTGCGGTGTTCCCACCCAGTGGATTCTACGGAGTAATAGGCTGATAGGTGAAATATAGAGGTGCAGTTTGGCTATCAGGTTCATCTTCTGAATCAATGTCTACGCCAAGTCCAGGTCCACTGGCAGTCTTCTTAGGTGTATATTTATACCTTTTCCCACTTCTTAGATTATGTGTCTCGTTGTCTGACTCACTAAAAATGCTATTTACCATTACAGAGTTCAAAAATGTTACTGCATTCTAAAAACACCTTTCTCAGCTAAAAGCATTTTAATGTATAGGTTGAGGTTGTTCAGATACTTAGCTCTGAATCCCTTGAAAAACTCTCTTTCGGCTGCACTATAGGACTTTAGCATGTCCACAGCGAACACCGTAACAAAGCTTTGTAGTGTGTTGTCAACCCAGAAATTGACTGCTCATAAGAATGGACCATCTAGTGCTTTCAGCCTTTCAATCAGCTCTGTTTTCCACTCGGTCAGTACGCTTCACGGGATACATTTTATGTGTTCTACGATCCTTGGCAACCACTTGTGTAGCTTGTTCCCCAAAGACGCCCAGAAAACTTCGTGTACGTCTTTCCATAGATATTTGTTCAACCACTAAATGTCAGAGAGATGCGGGCATCTTTTTTCTTTCCTTGCGAAGTCTCTCTCTATCTTGTCACACCAAGCCCAGATTTCTTTCTTGTCTGGATACCAAAATTCGACGCCCAGCTCAACTTCTTCTACTTTGCACATCACGACTTCAACTCATCACGGATTCTTAGCACGGCAACGGAACCATTTGTTGGCTTATAAGATGATCTATAGGTTTCCAATGTAGACCCAGGTTCTTCGCGGTTTCAAGGAACCAACAAAACCCCTTCTCACCGGCCCTTTCGACAACAACCTGCGAATAGGATGAGGTCTCACCCGAGGTGTACCTATGGGGGCACTTCAGAATCAGGTTTCCACATTGATGTGATGAGTTGTTCAGACAGGACTACTTCGCAGTGCACTATTATACTTGCGCTGTGGGATGAGGACTGCGTGATGATAGATTGCATCGCGGTCCTTACTTCTACAAGAAAAGATTCCTGCGCAACCAATGCATCTACGGACTACACGGTTCGGATAGAATGCGAATCACATGACAGCGCAACTTACTTATACGCTTCCTCTTCCAAACTTAACCACTATGAAGGCTTTACTTTAACACTTAATCATTCATCTACTGCCTTAGATTATTTAGCTTTATAACAAATGCAAGAAGATGAAACATACAATGCTGTGCACTTCCTGTGCGGTGTTTCTAAAGAGTTACACAACCCAAACTTTACATACACTTGTGATTATTCCATAAAATGATACTTTCATAGACTCAGAATACTGAGCATTCATGATTCATCCATTCACACAATACTTAACATATTATTCCCATCTTTCTCCTATGGTGAATACATATAAAATCATTAGCATAATAGCCGATAAATGAGAACTCAGACATTCATTCGTAAGCAACAGACAAGTGCAACACGTAAACAATCACACTACACAAGATTTAACATGGTTCACCCCCAGGATGGAGGCTACGTCCACAAGAACTGTTGTTATATTAGTCTTTCGGAAGGGTACAACAGTTCTTTGTCTACGCACGTAGCTTGTAGACTCTCTTCTCTCTCAATAGGCCTTTGCGCACACAGTTTGCAAAGCCTTTACAAAATGTTCCTCTACAGAGATTTATCAAATCGATAATGAGAACAGTACAAAATGAAGAGTAACCCTTTCCCATATAAAATATGCCTTACATATAGATCATGCCCGTAGGTCATGTATTTACAATTCGAAGGCCAAAACCCTTAGGTTTACAAAACTGTCACGGTTTTCCCTTAACCGGACTGCTGGCTTCTGGTAGCAAATATTCCATCGTGGCCTTCCTGTAGCGCATGCTCATGTCGCTATCGGCCTTCCTGTCGCACGCATGCCAACAAGTCGCTTTCACCGATCCGTTCTTCCTCTAACGGTCTCATGCGACTGGTTCAAGTAGTGGTTCTTTCACATGTGCGACTAGTTGCTTTCTTCCGCTTTTGCTCCTTACCCGTCGCCTGGCACTCCTGGAGCATCTTTACCAAAAGTGGACCGCTGATGGTCTAACCGGAGTCTATGTCGTCTTTCGTCCAACACTTTGCTTTTCTGGATCCATGTAGACTGGACACATCATAACGTTGTCTCCTCGCAGCACTGATCTTCGCAACTCTCCCGACACTGCGCTGCACGCAACTTCGCAACATCCCAAAAACTTATACCAAAAATCCTTCAGCTAAACTACGCTCAGCTCCACAATTCCAAAATCGGTCTTGCTCAAAATGCCCCACTTGGGCCAGGCCCAACAAATACATATTTTTATTACACTTAAAATTTAACATGGTATCAGAGCAGGCCTAAAAGAGAACATTATGCAGCTGCTGCAACTGCAAAACTAGGGTTTCTATTTTCGGAAACTAGTCATCTGGTAATTTTTTCTATAACTCAATTTTGGAGAAGGTACAGGATCTTAAAATCGGACATGCCGAATATGAAATTTTCATGTACCTTGTGTGCGAGTTTCAGCCTCTTATTTTTTGTACTTTAGGATATATGGTCCTTGCAAATCAGGGCTCCAACCTCTTCTAAAATTCAGTTTAAAACAAGTGACCTAGGGAGAAATGCTATATCTCTGGGTAGGAAGATCCAAATTGAATTTCGTAAGATGTTCCAGAAATCGCACGGACTTTAGTTTCTTTGGTGTGAGTTTTAGATCCCTAAGTTGAAACAGTAACACGTGGAATTCCGTACAAGTTCGCTATACTTAAACGTTCCATAAACAAGTCACCTTGGGAAGCATAGCCTAAGTTCCACTTGGTGAATCCAATATTGATATAAACTGTGGGGTTGGAAAGAGAACATATGTAACTACCTAAAATAGAAGTTTTAGACCTTGAGGAGCATAAATTTATGAGATACATCAAAATTAAGACCGGGCAATTCAGCAGGAGCAATTGAAGAAACTAGGGCATCAAATATTTTGCAGTTTTGTCCACAGATTTGGGAAAAGGAGTACATCGATCAGCTCGCCTTAGGGAGGTGCATTTTTCCTCCTCTCAAATTTTCAAGATCCAAAATTTGAAAAATTAGGGTTTCTTTGACAAACCCTATGACCTCCTGAAGCCAGATCACAGAAATCAACTTCTGATTAGAGCATCTTATTTGGTAAGTTATTCTCTCTCTATTTCCATTTGAGGTTCTCATTTATCAAGTTTATCAAGATGACAAACAATACCAAGCTTGAGGTTAAGCTTGAAGGGGTTGAGAACTTCAGAGCATGGAAGTATAGGGTGATGCTCATCCTAGAAGAGCATGAATTGGACAAGTATGTCACAGAAGTAATTGCAGAGCCAGAGGGAGATGAGGAGAAAGAAAAGCACAAGAAGAATCTAATCAAGGCTAAGAGGATCATAGCTGATTACATCAAGTATCACTTGATATCACACATCTCATATCTGAAGACTCCAAAAGAGATGTTTGATGCACTGAAGGGACTATTTGAAGGAACCAACATCAATAGGAAGATGACCTTGAGGACTCAACTCAAGGCTGTGAAGATGCAAAAAATGAAAGTATCTAGTCTTACTTAACAAGGGTCTCCAACATCAAAGATCAGTTAAGTACCATTGAAGAAAAGGTTGAAAATGCAGAATTAGAGATGACTAACCTAAATGGTCTTCCAAGATCATGGGAGTAATATATTCAAGGGATATGTGCGTAAGAAGAAGCTCGATTGATAGCAAGAGAATATAAGATGGATGAAGATGGCAATTAAGCCCTAACAGATTATGTCAAGAAGATAAAGAACAAGAAGAAAGAACATTCTCGCAAGAATAAAATATTTCAGAAGAAGGACCTCTCACAACTCATATGTTTTACTTGTGAGAAAAAAGGACACTTTGCGAAATATTGTCCCAATAAGAAAGGAATGAAGAAGAGACACCATAATAACATCATGGAAGATGATGAACCAGTCAAGAATAAAGCTAAAGACGATTCCTCCAGTGATGAGTATTTTGATCCAGAAGGATTCAAACCAGGAAGATGGAAGAACCTCTTATCCATTTCAGCATGTAATAAGAAGGGATGCAGTTGTGATTAGTGATGAAGAAGAAGGGACACATAGATTCAACACCATTACACAGTTCCATGTGATCTATGGTGTCGAATACCTTCTCAGCATTGTCGATCATAAGCAAGAAAGGAACAGGTCCTCAGAATCAGATGATGGAGTAGAGCACATTGTCAAAGACTCCAGTAATTCCTGCAAGGAGACAAGGATCAAGAGGGATCCTACCAAACAAACAAATATAAGTATTTGAATTGTCATTTCATCATGTATATCTAATTGCTTAAATGATATTGTTTAGTTGTGTACATATTTATGTTCCTAGATTTAGGAAGTGTATTATGCATGTTAGGGTGTTTGCATTGATCAACAGTAACTTCTAATATGCATGTGATGGGTAAGTGGCTTATAGTGTTGTACAATATTCCATTGCTACTTATCTAGAATGAAACCTCTTTGCTGACATGTTGGGAGTAGTGCACGCTCTTAATGATGTTCTAGTAGAGATGGAAGGCATTTAGAAAGTTATCGTATGAATGCGGGATATGGATGAATGTTGTGTTAGTTGCATGATTGTGTGACCTATGTATGTATGCATATGTTTTGGAAACTATGAAATGTTTCCAACCATGCAACTGAATTTGACTTGGAGGAAAGATCGTGTACAATCACCTACAAACGAAGAATGATGAAACTTGTTTCGTAGAACAAGTGACGATGGTTCAACTATAACATTCAAGAAGACTTATGAAATCAAGCATACTACAGATGTACAAAGTGAGCGTTCTCTCAGAAAGAGGGAGTCGACTATGATGAGGCATTTCTCTAGTGGCTAGACGCACTTCCTTAGTGGTGGATATTACTCTAGATAGATGGTGTAATTGAAGTATAAGTGTATATCGAGCAACCTCTAGGATTCAAGACCCTCTATAGAGAAACACATGTAAGCGGATTGAAGAAGGCTTTGTACGGGCTCAGAAGGCACCCATGGGATAGCATGATGAGCTTGAGGATCACCTAGAGTGATGAGATATCAATGTTTTCTACAAGGTTGAAGATGAGGAGCTCATAGATGGGTGCAAGAGAGAACTTGCAACAGAGTTCAAGATCTTGATATCCAGTGACCTAAATAAATGACATAGATGGATACACAGAAGATCATCAGAAGAGAAGGCTACCAGTCACTCCAATGACGAATGTCTCGATGTAGAGAGTACATGATGCAGAGGAAGGATAGTGCTCAGTTACAGCAGGATCAGGAAAGCTTTGCTTCATAGGGAGTGACTACAGCACAGATTGAGAGACATTATCACCTAGCCTCTATCCTCTATCCATGGCAAAGGTTGTTTTCCCTAGTATCTCAGGGATATGCTTCGAGTGATATCAAATGTCTCCCCTAATGAAGAGGAAGTATATGTGGTGCAGTTTGACACAGGTACCCAGAACATGATACAGCAAGATGGATGGATTTCTGACGAGCTTGGGCTTTACCAAGAGTAAAGCAGATTCCAAACTTTACTACAAGGTCGAGGAAGGAAATCTTGTGATTCTATTGTTATATGTAGATGATTTGTTTCTAACAGGTTAAGAGAATCTCATAGAATAAACGAAGAGGAATCTTGCCACAGAGTTTGAAATGACAGAGTTGGGTATGATGCATTACCTTGTAGGTCTTGAGGTGTGGAAAAATTCAGAGGAAATTTACCTAGGTCAAGGAAAGTATGCGGTAGATATCCTGAAGAGATTTAGGATGATGGATTGTAAGGCCATGGCCACACCTATGGCATTGAATCTGAAGTTTCTAACTGATACTACTTCGGAACTAGTGGATGCCACGATGTATCGGCAAATGATTGGTTCGTTAATGTATTTGACAAACACGAGGCCACACTTATGCTTTGCGGTGAACACTCTGAGTCGGTATATGGTATAGGTGAGACATGTTCACTTGGTTGCAGCAAAGAATGTGCTAAGTTACCTAAAGGGTACAGTTGATTATGGCCTCAAGTATGCATCAGATCAGAAGATTAACCCACAGGGTTATGTTGATGTGGATTGGGATGGGAGTCTCAAGGATAGAAAGATCACATCAGGGTGTTGCTTCAATATGGGATCGAGTATGATCTCATGTTTTAGTAGGAAGTAGACGAGTGTGGCACTCAATACAACAGAAGTTGAGAATATGGAAACTTGTTCGACAAGCTGCGAGGCAGTGTGGTATTGGAAGTTGTTGTCAGGACTGTTTGATCTCAATTTGGATGGGACTTGTATCTTTTGTGACAACCATAGTTGTGTGAAGTTGTCGGAGAACCTTGTGTTCCATGACAAGTCGAAGAACATTGAGATCAGGTATCACTGTATCTGGTATATGGTGCAGAAGGGAGTAGCGAGACTCCAGTATATAGCAACAGAGGAGCAGATATCTGATGTGTTGACCAAGCCTCTATCAAGAGTGAAGTTCGAGTACTTCAGGGACAATCTTGGAGTGGACTAGATCAAGAGGGAGTGATGAGCTCGGATGAGGTAGCAGGTAGTCATAGGTCATGTGATGTAATTGAGTCTCCTAGGCTACGAGAGGATTTGGATGAGCGGTGAGGTAACGCAAGTGGTTGTGGTGTGCAACGTAATGGACACTCCTGGGATGGACCCACCGAATGGATTGCTCGGTTTGTGGATGAGGACAGATGCATATGGTATGAAAGAGGACCAAATCTGCTGAAAATACTAGATTTTATATAGGTCACATCCAGTATGAAAAAGGACTGACACTGTGGTGACAATCTTAGAATGATGCTCCAGGTCGGCTTAGCTGCGGAAGATCATTCACAGGTGGTAAATCCTATACTTGGTCTAGGTCACATCCAGTATGAAAAAGTACTGGCACTATGGTGAAAATCCTAGAATGATGCTCCTGGTCTGCTTAGCTACGGGAGATCATTCGCAAGTGGTAAATCCTAGACTTGATCTAGGTCACATCCAGTATGAAAAAGGATTGGCATTATGGTGAAAGTCCTAGAATGATGCTTCTGGTATACCTAGCTGTGGAAGATCATTCGTAGGTCCTATAATGATGCTACTGGTATGCTTAGTTGCGGGTGATCATTTACAGGTGGAAAATTCCCAGACTCGGTATAGGTCACATCTAGCATGAAAGAGGGATGGCTCTGTGTGGAAAATCCCTAGACTCAATCTAGGTCACATCCAACATGAAAGAGGGTTGGCTCTGTGTGTGAAAGTCCTAGACATGGTCTAGGTCACATCGAACATTAAAAAGGGTTGGCTCTGTGGAACTTATTAGGATATATAGATTCGGTAGATGTCAAATGTCAATAGTTCGTGTACAAGAAGTGAAACAACTGAAATACGATGGTGGCGAAGACTGAATAATACCTTCCTTGTTAAGAGGGAGTGTTGAAGAATGTAACTTCAGAAGATATTATTATTTGTATCATTTGGGTCATTTGTATTATATGTATTGTACACCCTACGGGGATTATTATTGATGTAATTGATTATGTAAAAGTCATTGAACGAGTCAATGTAAACCCTAACTGTTAGGTCGGCCTGGAAAGATCTAGAAAATAATATTTTATTGTAAAGTGTACGGGTCGGCCCAGTTAGGTGAGTCAAGCCGACCATATTAGTAAAAAGGTTAAGTCATTTGATTAGTATAAATGAGGAGTTCGACCTCCTCATTTGGTCACTTCACGCACTCATCTAATTCGCATGAGTAGAGAGAGAGAGAGAGTCGTTCAAAGTATCTGCTTTTGGAGTATTCTTGTTTTTAGGTCTTTGCACGAGGAATACTATTGTATATTATGACGAATATATATAGAAGAAGTTTATTGGGTTTTTCTGCCCTGAGAGGGTTTTCCCAGGATAAATTTGTTGTGTACTATTGTACATGTTGTGCTTGTTTATCTTTCAGTGATCCATATTGTTATTACACTTAAAATTTATCATATTATTATCCCTTTTTCATCATTAACCCTACTAGAGTGGATATACTTTTTTTCAAGGAGGCTATTGGTAGTATTTGATGCCTCTGGAAAAAAGAAAAAAAAAAACCTTTATTCTTTAATATTAGTTTAGGAAGAATTTGACTATGTTTGATCAACATAATTTTTGTCAAGAGTTTATAGTAGGAATTACAAAGAGAAAATGGTTGAAATTTGGGGAAGGGGATGGGGTAATTCTCCTTAGGAACCAATGCTAGGAAGGATGAATTAATCCCTCCCCCTAGTTTTGATTTCCTCTTAGAGTTGTTGAAAATTCAATAAGGATCTATTTTTATAATGCCCCAACAAACTAGAAATAAATGGATAGTAAATACATCATACCTTGGTGCCTTATCTAGGTGCAAACACTAGATGGCACTGATTACTTCTTCCTCCTTAATTATTTTTGTTAGGTTCCCATTTTCCTCAATTAAGATTACTCGAAGCGTCAATTGTATGGATTCATTTGTGTTTGGATCTTCCTTAGTATATAGAGGTTTAAAATTCTCATTAGATTTAGATTGGATTGCCTCAAATGAATTGATCCTTTCCTCGTTTTCAATAGTTGTCTCTTGAATATTATTCCTTTGTTTCCTTGCTTGGGATTGTTTGTGGAAGAATGTTGTATTTCTATCTCTATCCTTCAACCACAATGTCTTTGACTTCAATATCTAGTGCTCCTCTTCCTTCTTGAATGCTTGATGTAACCAACAAGCTAGGATGCATTCCTCTTCCTTCTTGAATGTTTGATGTAACCAATAAGTTAGATTGCATTCCTTAGATAAAAATTGAGGGATAATCTCTTGTGACTCCAATATTGATTGAAGGACACCCTTGAATTTCTTCTCTCTCTTGGGATGGTGGGAGGAAGAAACTTTTAGCCCGATATTTTAGTTTCTTCTTAATGGCTCTTATTTTTAATTCATATACAAAGGATGGGGAACCCTAGACTAGAACATGTCATGCTTCAGTAGTAATCATCATGGCTTGTGGATCTTGTAACCATTAGGGAGTAAACCAAAAGGGAATTGAAATATAATAAATATACATGTGGACCTATAACATTGTGGGCTTATGATCCAATATCATCAAAGGAATAATATAGAAGGAGACTTGAATATTTTCTAGAAGAAAAACACTATGAATGAGGAAAAATACAATACTTTTGTTGTATGTCCTTTCCCGAGCCATCTGTTGGACCAATTGAACTCACCTTTTTGGGTTCAAGGTCATACAAGTCCCAATCCACAAACATATTGTCCACTAGTTCTCTAAAGATATACCTATTGTAAATACTGCTTATTTTTCTCGTGGGGAGAGAACCATGTTAAGATCACTAGTCAAGATCTAATTGTGAGCTAGAAGGGAGTCACCAAATGTTCTTATGGAGTCCAATGATCACGTTTCTCCCTATAATGCACCAAGGCATATATATTAAAAAGTTGGAACTATTGACCAAAACATTTTTGAATCAAATTAGTGAATATAAATTCTAGGAGACATGAGATTGAGTGAGCTCAATAGATGCTTGATCCCAAATACTGCAAATGCCTTCAAATTCCAATCTAACACTCACTACTACACCATTACTACTTTTCCAATTATTACTTCTTCAATCCATCAAAATGCTTTCCTCTATTTTTGTGTACTAGAGGAGAAGAACAATTGATCATTTTAAGTGAATCAAATCATGCATTGCTTCTAACTTAGAGTCGTTGCCCATTACCCTACAATTCCAAGAAATTACCCTCATTATTTAACTAATGGATTTTTTGAGCCCATTCTCCAATCTTGATTGTGATCCAATATTTTTTTTCTTTTTCAATGCTTATTCCCTTTTCTCCTTATTAGTTTTCCATCCAATCTTCTTATAAACATGACACTCTTCTTCCTCATCTTCCTCCTGTTGTTATTGAGATTTCTTCTAAATTAACACCCAACTTTGGAGGGATTGAGATTTATAAAGGTGGTTTCCTCTCTTGCAAGGGATGATTGAGGAATTCCATGATGGGAATCAGGTTGGTGGATAACAAGGTTAGTGGAAGGTGGATCTCATGGAAAGACTCTAGAAATGGGAAGATAAGAGATGAAAGGTTGAAGAGGGGAGTTAGATATAGATATAGAAGAATGAGGAGGTTGGACAATGGTGGTGAAAGAGGGCTTAGGAGGAGGAGTTCAAATGGTTGAGGAAATTTTAGTATGATTGAGATAGAATGGAAAAGTGATTTGAATATTGTGTGGGTTTTCCTTACTAGACTAACTAAAGGATTAGCACGAGAAAGTTGTTTGTTCCCTAAAACGTTTTTTACTTCTTGCCACTTATCTACATTTTTCAAAGAGGATTGTGAGGGAGAAGAGGGCTTGCAGCGTTTGGAAAAGTGATGATACTCATGATAGATTTGTTATTCGAAGGTGATATGTCCATGATGGAGATTCTTTATAAGAGTCTAATTGCCAAGGGATAATTTAATGGCCTCAAGGAGCTCTCCTTCTAAGTTGGAAGTTACCCAAATTTATACATAAGAAAACGTACAAAATTTAGGTTCTAACTTTTTAATACATTTCCACAAAGTATTCCCAATTGCCTCTAAATATTCATCATTCCAACATCACAAAGGAAGTTGAGGGTGGTCAACCTACACTAGAACCATAGAAGGTACACCGACCTTCAAATAAAAATCATGGGTCCAATGGTTTATATGCATTCCCTTTGGGCCCATGAAATATGGTTTGTTGTGAAATATAAGATCTTTGTCATCTTTGAGTCCAACAAAAAGTTGTAATATCATTTGCCACATATGATGTAAAAAAAACTTGCCTTTTATCAAAGTCATCTAATTTTTCTACACCCACTCTAAATTCTCATTAAAGAAATAATTTTATAATAGATAAATAAATAACTATACATTTATATCAATTCACCTCTTAACGTATCCAATATGAAGTAGATTTCAAGTAGATTTTGTTACATATATGTCTTTGAATACATCCTTCTCGTTGGGTTGGGTCTATTTGGACTATAACCTCTAAAAGTAACTATAATTTGTTTTTAAATCATAATTTGGTATATGGCCTTAGCACATTGAAATTAAAAATAGAAAAGCATCCCTCCTTCGTTAGTAAAAATACAAAAGCACCTCTCCTTGGTTATTAAAGATTGACATGGAAAAGACTAAAAGTTCAATTAAGTCCATGGGTATAGAAATTTAATTCTGAGGATTATCTAAATATGAATGTAAATCTTAACAAGATGTATGATGAACATGGCAGGTACAAGAATACATCAAGTGTTGGTAGGTGCACAAATATAATAGAATATTGTTTTTAAATGCACAAGATTTAGATGTAGGTGCAACAAGAGTCAAGCCCAAGTGCATTTAATTTTGATACACATACTTGAGTGATGAGGATGGACAACTCATCACATGGCTACAGATAATTTATCACATGCTTATAGATGGAAGTTCAATGTTCAAAGCGGACTGTCACATCTTTCCTCTTTGTTTCTTAATCCTCTATCACTTGTGCATTAATGTATTGTGAGATATGAACAAATAATATGTGAAACAATCCATGTTCCCTCATGATATATATTTATGTTTCAAATTAATATGTGAAACAATCCATGTTCCCTCATGATATATATTTATGTTTCAAATTTTTTTGTATTGTAATGAGGGTTTATACTGGTATTTGGTGCTAGCAATAGTTTAGTTATCAATAGTGTTAGTATTAAGTTTCATATTGTTTATATTACCGTTTTATAAAATTATTTCTTTAATGAGAATTTAGAGTTGATATACTATTTACTTCTTTTTTTCAATTATTATATATGTTATGATAAGAATTCATTTATGTTTCTTTAAGTTATCTTTTTATATTTTCATGTGGCCATAATTCAGATATTATGTATGTAATATGATGTTTTCATTGTTATTGTTAAGGATTTATTAAATCTACTAAGTACACTATATTTAAACGAATAGGTGTCAAAGCATCTTTTGGTACATAGTTGTTGAATCTTTGCATAGTTTATGGTCTAGACTTATTCTCAAGTAATTAAGCAAGAGGATGACATGTCAAACCACATTGAGTTACTACCCTCAACTCAAAATTCAAGTCTAAGGATGACTAATTGATGGCTATCACCCATCTATAGTTTAATTTGACAACCTATTTTATAATAATGCAAGTTATTATTCAAAATAACACTTAAGAAGAAGCCCAAGCAAGTATTCTAAGTAGTTATAGAAAAGGATTTTATCACAAAATCTACGTTCCTCTCTTAGTGGAAACTAAGGTGGATATGTCACCCTATGCAACAGAGTTCGAGATCTTGATATCCAGTGACCTAAATAAATGACATAGATGGATACACAGGAGATCATCATAGGAGAAGGCTACCAGTCACTCCAGTGCAGAATGTCCCGATGTAGAGAGTACATGATGCAGAGGAAGGATAGTGCTCAGTTACAGCGGGATCAGGAAAGCTCTGCTTCATAGGAAGTGACTACAGCACAGATTGAGAGACATTATCACTTAGCCTCTATTCGTGGCAAAGGTTATTTTCCCTAGTATCTCAGGGATATGCTTAGAGTGATATTGAATGTCTCCCCTCATGAAGAGGATGTATATGTGGTACAGTTTGAGACAAGTACCCAGAACATGATACGACAACATAGATGGATTTCTGATGAGCTTGGGCTTTACCAAGAGTAAAGCGGATTCCAAACTTTACTACAAGGTCGAGGAAGGAAATCTTGTGATTCTATTGTTATATGTAGTTGATTTGTTTCTGACAGGTTAAGAGAATCTCATAGCAGAAACGAATAGGAATCTTGCCACAGAGTTTGAAATGATAGAGTTGGGTATGATGCATTACCTTTTAGGTCTTGAGGTGTGGAAAAATCCAGAGGAACTTTTCCTAGGTCAAGGAAAGTATGCGATAGAGATCCTAAAGAGATTCGGGATGATGGATTGTAAGGCCATGGCCATACCTATGGCATCGAATTTGAATTTTCTAAGTGATACTACTTCAAAACTAGTGGATGCCACGATGTATCTGCAAATGATTGGTTCGTTAATGTATTTGACAAACACGAGGCCAGACTTATGCTTTGCAGTGAACACTCTAAGTCGGTATATGGTATAGCTGAGATATGTTCACTTGGTTGCGACAAAGAATGTGCTAAGTTACCTAAAGGGTACGGTTGATTATGGCCTCAGGTATGCATCCAATCAGAAGATTAACCTACAGGGTTATGTTGATGTGGATTGGGATGGGAGTCTCAAGGATAGAAAGATCACATCAGGGTGTTGCTTCAGTATGGGATTGAGTATGATCTCATGGTTTAGTAGGAAGTAGACGAGTGTGGCACTCAGTACAACATAAGCTGAGAATATGGCAGCTTGTTCGACAAGTTGTGAGGTAGTGTGGTTTCGGAATTTGTTGTCAGGACTGTTTGATCTCGAGTTGGATGGGACTTGTATCTTTTGTGACAACCAGAGTTGTGTGAAGTTGTCGAAGAACCTTGGGTTCCATGACAAGTCGAAGAACATTGAGATCAGGTATCACTATATTTGGTATATGGTGCAGAAGGGAGCAGTGAGGCTCCAGTATATAGCAACAGAGGAGAAGATATCTGATGTGTTGACTAAGCCTCTATCAAGAGTGAAGTTCGAGTACTTTAGAGACAAGCTTGGAGTGGACCAGATCAAGAGGGACTGATGAGCTCGGATGAGGTAGTAGGTAGTTACAAGCCATGTGATGTAATTGAGTCTCCTAGGCTACGAGAGGATCTGGATGAGTGATGAGGTAACGCAAGTGGTTGCGGTGTGCAACGTAATGGACGCTCCTGGGATGGACCCACCAGATGGCTTGCTCGGTTTGTGGATGACGACAGATGCATATGGTATGAAAGAGGATCAACTCTGTTGAAAATACTAGATTTTATCTAGGTCACATACAGTGTGAAAAAGGACTGACACTGTGGTGACAATCTTAGAATGATGCTCCTGGTCGGCTTAGCTGCGAGAGATCATTCGCAGGTGGGAAATCCTAGACTTAGTCTTGGTCACATCCAGTATGAAAAAGTACTAGCACTGTGGTGAAAATCCTGGAATGATGCTCATGGTCTGCTTAGCTATGGGAGATCATTCGTAGGTGGTAAATACTAGACTTGGTCTAGGTCGCATCCAATATGAAAAAGGACTGGCACTATGGTGAAAGTCCTGGAATGATGCTTCTGGTATGCCTAACTGTGGAAGATCATTCGTAGGTCCTATAATGATGCTCCTAGTATGCTTAGTTGCGGGTGGTCATTTACAGGTGGAAAATTCCTAGACTCGGTATAGGTCACATCTAGCATGAAAGAGGGATGGCTCTATGTGGAAAATCCCTAGACTCAATCTAGGTCACATCCAACATGAAAGAGGGTTGGCTCTGTGTGTGAAAGTCCTAAACATGGTCTAGGTCACATCCAACATGAAAAAGGGCTGGCTATGTGGAACTTATTAGGATATATAGATTCGATAGATGTCAAATGTCAATAGTTCGTGTACAAGAAGTGCAACAGCTGAAATACGATGGTGGCGAAGACTGAAGAATACCTTCCTTGTTAAGAGGGAGTGTTGAAGAATGTAACTTCAGAAGATATTATTATTTTTATTATTTGGGTCATTTGTATTATATGTATTGTACACCCTACGGGGGATTATTATTGATGTAATTGATTATGTAAAAGTCATTGAACAAGTCAATGTAAACCCTAACTGTTAGGTCGGCTTGGAAAGATCTAGAAAATAATATTTTATTGTAAAGTGTACGGGTTGGCCCAGTTAGGTGAGTCAATCCGACCCAATTAGTAAAAAGGTCAAGTCATTTGATTAGTATAAATGAGGAGCTTGACCTCCTCATTTGGTCACTTCACTCACTCATCTAATTCACATGAGTAGAGAGAGAGAGAGAGAGTCGTTCAAAGTATCTGCTTTTGGAGTATTCTTGTTTTTGGGTCTTTGCACGAGGGATACTATTGTATATTATGACGAATATATATAGAAGAAGTTTGTTGGGTTTTTCTGCCCTGGGAGTGTTTTCCCAGGATAAATTTGTTGTGTACTATTGTTCATTTTGTGCTTGTTTATCTTTCAGTGATCCATATTGTTGTTACACTTAAAATTTATCATATTATTATCCCTTTTTCATCAATAACCCTACTAGAGTGGATATACTTTTTTTCAAGGAGGCTATTGGTAGTATTTGATGCTTCTGGAAAAAAGAAAAAAAAAAAAAACCTTTATTCTTGAATATTAGTTCAGGAAGAATTTGACTATGTTTGATCACCATAATTTTTGTCAAGAGTTTATAGTAGGAATTACAAAGAGAAAATGGTTGAAATTTGGGGAAGTGGATGGGGTTATTCTCCTTAGGAACCAATGTTAGGAAGGATGAATTAATCCCTCCCCCTAGTTTTGATTTCCTCTTAGAGTTGTTGAAAATTCAACAAGGATCTATTTTTATAATGCCCCAACAAACTAGAAATAAATGGATAGTAAATACATCATACCTTGGTGCCTTATCTAGATGCAAACACTAGATGGCACTTATTACTTCTTCCTCCTTAATTATTTTTGTTAGGTTCCCATTTTCCTCAATTAAGATTACTCGAAGCGTCAATTGTATGGATTCATTTGTGGTTGGATCTTCCTTAGTATATAGAGGTTTAAAATTCTCATTAGATTTAGATTGGATTGACTCAAATGATTTGATCCTTTCCTCGTTTTCAATATTGTCTCTTGAATGTTATTCCTTTGTTTCCTTGCTTGGGCTTGTTTGTGGAAGAATGTTGTATTTCTATCTCTATCCTTCAACCACAATGTCTTTGACTTCAGTATCTAGTGATCCTCTTCCTTCTTGAATGCTTGATGTAACCAACAAGCTAGGATGCATTCCTCTTCCTTCTTGAATGCTTGATGTAACCAATAAGTTAGATTGCATTCCTTGGATAAAAATTGAGGGATAATCTCTTGTGACTCCAATATTTATTGAAGGACACCCTTGAATTTCTTCTCTCTCTTGGGATGGTGGGAGGAAGAAACTTTTAGCCCGATATTTTTAGTTTCTTCTTAATGGATCTTATTTTCAATTCATATACAAAGGATGGGGAACCCTAGACTAGAAGATTTCATGCTTCAGTAGTAATCATCATGGCTTGTGGATCTTGTAACCATAGGGGAGTAAACCAAAAGGGAAATGAAATATAATAAATATCCATATGGACCTATAACATTGTGGGCTTATGATCCAATATCATCAAAGGAATAATATAGAAGGAGACTTGAATATTTTCTAGAAGAAAAACACTATGAATGAGGAAAAAATACAATATTTTTGTTGTATGTCCTTGCCTAAGCCATCTGTTGGACCAATTGAACTCACCTTTTTGGGTTCAGGGTCATACAAGTCCCAATCCACAAACATATTGTCCACTAGTTCTCTAAAGATATGCCTATTATAAATACTGCTTATTTTTCTCTTGGGGAGAGAACCATGTTAAGATCACAAGTCAAGATCTAATTGTGAGCTAGAAGGGAGTCACCAAATGTTCTTATGGAGTCCAATGATCACGTTTCTCCCTATAATGCACCAAGGCCTATATATTAAAAAGTCGGAACTATTGACCAAAACATTTTTGAATCAAATTAGTGAATATAAATTCTAGGAGACATGAGATTGAGTGAGCTCAATAGATGCTTGATCCCAAATACTGCAAATGCCTTCAAATTCCAATCTAACACTCACTACTACACCATTACTACTTTTCCAATTATTACTTCTTCAATCCATCAAAATGCTTTCCTCTATTTTTGTGTACTAGAGGAGAAGAACAATTGATCATTTTAAGTGAATCAAATCATGCATTGCTTCTAACTTAGAGTCGTTGCCCATTACCCTACAATTCCAAGAAATTACCCTCATTATTTAACTAATGGATTTTTTGAGCCCATTCTCCAATCTTGATTGTGATCCAATATTTTTTTTCTTTTTCAATGCTTATTCCCTTTTCTCCTTATTAGTTTTCCATCCAATCTTCTTATAAACATGACACTCTTCTTCCTCATCTTCCTCCTGTTGTTATTGAGATTTCTTCTAAATTAACACCCAACTTTGGAGGGATTGAGATTTATAAAGGTGGTTTCCTCTCTTGCAAGGGATGATTGAGGAATTCCATGATGGGAATCAGGTTGATGGATAACAAGGTTAGTGGAAGGTGGATCTCATGGAAAGACTCTAGAAATGGGAAGATAAGAGATGAAAGGTTGAAGAGGGGAGTTAGATATAGATATAGAAGAATGAGGAGGTTGGACAATGGTGGTGAAAGAGGGCTTAGGAGGAGGAGTTCAAATGGTTGAGGAAATTTTAGTATGATTGAGATAGAATGGAAAAGTGATTTGAATATTGTGTGGGTTTTCCTTACTAGACTAACTAAAGGATTAGCACGAGAAAGTTGTTTGTTCCCTAAAACGTTTTTTACTTGTTGCCACTTATCTACATTTTTCAAAGAGGATTGTGAGGGAGAAGAGGGCTTGCAGTGTTTGGAAAAGTGATGATACTCATGATAGATTTTTTATTCGAAGGTGATATGTCCATGATGGAGATTCTTTATAAGAGTCTAATTGCCAAGGGATAATTTAATGGCCTCAAGGAGCTCTCCTTCTAAGTTGGAAGTTACCCAAATTCATACATAAGAAAACGTACAAAATTTAGGTTCTAACTTTTTAATACATTTCCACAAAGTATTCCCAATTGCCTCCAAATATTCATCATTCCAACATCACAAAGAAAGTTGAGGGTGGTCAACCTACACTAGAACCTTAGAAGGTACACCGACTAACCTTCAAATAAAAATCATAGGTTCAATGGTTTATATACATGCCCTTAGGCCCATGAAATATGGTTCATGAAATATGGTTTGTTGTGAAATATGAGATCTTTGTCATCTTTGAGTCCAACAAAAAGTTGTAGTATCATTTTCCACATATGATGTAAAAAAAGCTTGCCTTTTATCAAAGTCATCTAATTTTTCTACACCCACTCTAAATTCTCATCAAAGAAATAATTTTATACTAGATAAATAAATAACTATACATTTATATCAATTCACCTCTTAACGTATCCAATATGAAGTAGATTTCAAGTAGATTTTGTTACGTATATGTCTTTGAATACATCCTTCTCGTTGGGTTGGGGCTATTTGGACTATAACCTCTAAAAGTAATCATAATTTGGTATATGGCCTTAGCACATTGAAATTAAAAAGAGAAAAGCATCCCTCCTTCGTTATTAAAAATACAAAACCACCTCTCCTTGGTTGTTAAAGATTAACATGGAAAAGAGTAAAAGTTCAATTAAGTCCATGGATATAGAAATTTATTTTTAAGGATTATCTAAATATGAATGTAAATCTTAACAAGGTGTATGATGAACATGGCAGGTACAAGAATTCATCAAGTGTTGGTACGTGCACAAATATAATAGAATATCTTTTTTTAAATGCACAAGATTTAGATGTAGGTGCAACAAGAGTGAAGCACAAGTGCATTTTTAATTTTGATACAAATACTTGAGTGACGTGGATGGACAACTCATCACATGGCTATAGTTAATTCATCACATGCTTATAGATGGAAGTTCAATGTTCAAAGCTGATTGTCACATCTTTCCTCTTTGTTTCTTAATCCTCTATCACTTGTGCATTAATGTATTGTGAGATGTGAACAAATAATATGTGAAACAATTCATGTTCCCTCATGATATAATATATATTTATGTTTCAATTTATTTTTTTGTAATGAGGGTTTATAGTGGTACTGGTACTTGGTGCTAGCAATAGTTTGGTTAACATTAGTGTAAGTATTAAGTTTCATAGTGTTTATATTATTTATATTATTGTTGTATAAAATTATTTCTTTAATAAGAATTTAGAGTTGATATACTACTCACTTCTTCTTTTTGTCAATTATTATATATGTTGTGAGAAGAATTCATTTATGTCTACTTAAGTTATCTTCTTATATTTTCATGTGGCCATAATTTAGATATTATGTATGTAATATGATGTTTTCATCGTTATTGTTAAGGACTTATTAAATCTATTAATTACACTATATTTAAACGAATAGGTGCCAAAGCATCTTTTGGCACATAGTTGTTAAATCTTTGCATAGTTTTACATAGTTTATGGTCTAGACTTACTCTCAAGTAATTAAGCAAAAGGATGGCATGTCAAGCCACATTGAATTACTACCCTCAACTCAAAAGTCAGGTCTAAGGATGATTAATTGATGGCTATCACCCATTTATAGTTTAATTTGACAACCTATTTTATAATAATGCATGTTATTATTTAAAATAACACTCAAGAAGAAGCCCAAGCAAGCATTCTAAGTAGTTATAAAAAAGGAATTTTATCACAAAATCTACGTTCCTCTCTCAGTGGAAACTAAGGTGGATATGTCACCTTATGGTACTCATATGGATAGCTTTTGACTATATGACTAGGCAACGTAGTTAGATTATTTTTATGGACTAAACTAATTCACAGATGAAGACATGGTTGCCTTTGCGAAGAAACACATGTGTGAAGAATCTTGTAAATGGTGGGAGAATGTATGCGAGTGCAAACATAATGTTGGTGCTTCACAAGTACTAACCTGGGATGAATTCATTCTTAATCAATAAAAAAATTGACTTCATTAATCAGTGGAAAGAGAAATAATAACAATGGCAATACTTGCATTAGAAATCCAATTAGGCCGTAGATGCTTACATCCAAGAGTTTAACCACAACATCAACAAATATGAATGGATGAAGAAGAAATTTTGGTTGTCCATTTAATTAATACATGAATAATGCCAAATTAAGGAGTTTGTCATTGTAGTATTTGATATCGGTAACTTATGCCATCTCATCTCATAAACAAAAGTGAATACATACAAATTACCTATGAATATTGTGCACCTTACACGATAATCCATGGGTTGCCTTAGTAGGAATAAGGACCTAGGAATTCAACATAAGTGCAAGGTAAAGTTTTCAATCTTACTAGATTATATTGATGAGCTAAATTTCAATAATGTTGCATTATATGTGTGTGATGCGATATTTGTAAATCCATACCTATAGAATTAAGATACAATCTACTAACTATGCTTAAACCAATAAAAAGCTTACTCAATCATAACACATAAAGATATGGGGCCCTTAGTTCTCTTTTGAATTAACAAATCACAAACATTGAATAAAGCCCTGAGACAATTTTCTTTATTGGTCATATGAACAAAGAAGGAAAGAAAGGTACTTCCCAATAATGTGCACTGGGATACCAAGGCCTTGTTTTTGCTGTGCATAAACCTAGAACAATAGTAGATGTCAAAGTATCATAATTAGTTGGACAAGTTATTGCAATACTATTGAAATCTATCTTAGGAACCTCACGATATGTCTTTAAGCTATACAACCAAACACTCCATTGATTTCAATCATGGAGTTGTTCTTCCAAATAAGATGTTGCATAGGACTTCGTCGTTGGAAAAATGAAGAAATTAAGAGGATGATACAAGAGTTTTTAGGCAAGGTTTGCTTTCAACAACTTGTCACCGTGTGGATCCATCATTATGTTAGCTTCAAGCAAGGATGGAGAATATGGAAAATGTGTGTGGATTATCATCTCTTAAACAAAATCAACATCAATAATCGACATCCATTATCATGTGTTGACGAACTAATAGATCAACTTTAGAGAGTTAAGTGTTTCAGTACAATCATTTTGAAGTATGATTATGACTAGATTCATATCAAGACAAAATTTATATGGAAGACAACCTTTAAAACATACGAAAGACTAATTAAATGGTTAGTGATGCATTTTGGTATTACTAATGCCTCTATGATGTTCATGAGAATGATCAATCATTTGATTATATGTTAGTTTGACTCTTTTATGGTTGTGTACCTAGGTGATATACAAGTCTTCAACAAAATTTGAGAGGACCACTTACAACACTTAGACCGTGTATTTTCAACATTGCACAAAGAGAAGTTATTAGTGAATTTGAAGAAGAGTACATTTGGGAAGACATAAATTGTTTATCTTAGATTTTATGTGAACCAAGATGGACTCAAAATTGATTTGGAAAATATCTTAACCATTCAATTGAGCACCATAGAATAACATTTGTAACTTGTGAAACTTCATGGGAATGGCCAATTATCTTAGGAAATTCACTGCATAAATTCCCCATGTTGCATACCCAATTAATGCACTAAATCATGACCAAGTGAGTTTTAGTTTCAACACTAAACAATAGGAAGCATTCAAAGAGATTAAGCATGAAGTTGTGTCTACTCTAATTCACATATTACTTGACGTTGAATAAGACTTTGAAATTGAGGTGGATGCCACTAGACATGCCAGGGATGCAACATCGATGCAATGTCGAAGACCCACCATTCACCAACACAAGACATGTTTTCAAGCACAATTCTAAAGTACTAAGTGTTGTTTAAAGTGGTGAAGCAACATTAGCAACCTTATTTTCTTGGAAAAGATACCACCGTTTATAACAACCATAAGCCTCTCTAGGTTCTCTAGGCATAAAACAAGATCAAGAATGCATACATACCACTATAAGGCAAGTTTTTAGGCACAAATATGAAATACTCAATGTATAATCAAGAAATGCATCCATGGGTTTAAGTAGTGAATTATTGGAACCATTATTTACTTGAAATATACTATCATTCACCACAACCATAAGCCACTCTACTTTCTATATACACAGAACATCATAAAAAATGCATGCCATATGAAATGGATGAAAAAGGATGACATGTCAAGCCACATTGAGTTACTACCCTCAACTCAAAAGTCAGGTCGAAGTATGATTAATTGATGGCTATCACCCATCTATAGTTTAATTTGACAACCTATTTTATAATAATGCATGTTATTATTCAAAATAACACTCAAGAAGAAGGCTAAGCAAGAATTCTAAGTAGTTATAGAAAATGAATTTTATCACAAAGTCTACGTTCCTCTCTCAGTGGAAACTAAGGTGGATATGTCACCCTATGGTATTCATATGGATATCTTTTGACAATATGACTAGGCAACACAGTTAGATTATTTTTATGGAGAAAACTAATTCATAGATGAAGACATGGTTGCCTTTGCGAAGAAACACATGTGTGAAGAATCTTGTAAATGGTGGGAGAATGTATGTGAGCGCAGACATAATGTTGGTGCTTCACTAGTACTAACCTGGGATGAATTCATTCTTAATCAATAAAAAAATCGACTTCATTAATTAGTGGAAAGAGAAATAATAACAATGGCAATACTTGCATTAGAAATCCAACTAGGTCGTAGATGCTTGCATCCAAGAGTTTAACCACAACATCAACAAATATGAATGGATGAAGAAGAAATTTTGGTTGTTCATTTAATTAATACATGAATAATGCCAAATTAAGGAGCTTGTCATTGTAGTATTTGATATCGGTAACTTATGTCATCTCATCTCATAAATAAAAGTGAATACATACAAATTACCTATGAATATTGTGCACCTTACACGATAATCCATGGGTTGCCTTAGTAGGAATAAGGACCTAAGAATTCAACATAAGTGCAAGGTAAAGTTTTCAATCTTACTGGATTATATTGATGAGCTAAATTTCAATAATGTTGCATTATATGTGTGTGATGTGATATTTGTAAATCCATACCTATAGAATTAAGATACAATCTACTAACTATGCTTAAACCAATAAAAAGCTTACTCAATCATAACACATAAAGATCTAGGACCCTTAGTTCTCATTTGAATTAACAAATCACAAACATTGAATAAATCCCTGAGGCAATTTGCTTTATTGGTCATATGAACAAAGAAGGAAAGAATGGTACCTCCCAATAATGTGCAATGGGATACCAAGGCCTTGTTGTTGTTGTTGTTCATAAACCTAGAACAATAGGAGATGTCAAAGTATCATAATTAGTTGAACAAGTTATTACAATACTATTTCAATCTATCTTAGGAAACTCGCGATATGTCTTCAAGCTATACAACCAAACACTCCATTGATTTCAATCATGGAGTTGTTCTTCCAATTAAGATGTTGCATAGGACTTCGTCATTGGAAAAATGAAGAAATTAAGAGGATGATACAAGAGTTGTTAGGCAAGGTTTGCATTCAACAACTTGTCACCCTGTGGATCCATCATTATGTTAGCTCCAAACAAGGATGGATAATATGGAAAATGTGTGTGGATTATCATCTCTTAAACAAAATCAACATCAATAATCGACATCCATTATCATGTGTTGACGAACTAATAGATCAACGTTAGAGAGTTAAGTGTTTCAGTACAATCATTTTGAAGTATGATTATGACTAGATTCATATCAAGACAAAAGTTATATGGAAGACAACCTTTAAGACATACCAAAGACTAATTAAATGGTTAGTGATGCATTTTGGTATTACTAATGCCTCTATGATGTTCATGAGAATGATCAATCGTGTGATTATATGTTAGTTTGACTCTTTTATGGTTGTGTACCTAGGTGATATACGAGTTTTCAACAAAATTTGGGAGGACCACTTACAACACTTAGACCATGTATTTTCAACATTGCACAAAGAGAAGTTATTAGTGAATTTGAAGAAGAGTACATTTGGGAAGACATAAATTGTTTATCTTAGATTCTATGTGAAACAAGATGGACTCAAAATTGATTTGGAAAATATCTCAACTATTCAATTGAACACCATAGATTAACATTTATAACTTGTGAACTTCATGGGAATGGCCAATTATCTTAGGAAATTCACTGCATAAATTCCCCATGTTGCATACCCAATTAATGCACTAAATCATGACCAAGTGAGTTTTAGTTTCAACACTACACAATAGGAATCATTCAAAGAGATTAAGCATGAAGTTGTGTCTACTCTAATTCACATCTTACTTGACATTGAATAAGACTTTGAAATTGAGGTGGATGCCACTAGACATGCTAGGGATGCAACATTGATGCAATGTCGAAGACCCACCATTCACCAACACAAGACATGTTTTCAAGCACAATTCTAAAGTACTAAGTGTTGTTTAAAGTAGTGAAGCAACAGTGGCAACCTTATTTTCTTGGAAAAGATACCATCGTTCATAACAACCATAAGCCTCTCCAGGTTCTCTAGGCATAAAACAAGATCAAGAATGCATACATACCACTATAAGGCAAGTTTTTAGGCACAATTATGAAATACACAATGTAAAATCGAGAAATGCATCCATGGGTTCAAGTAGTGAATTATTGGAACCATTATTTACTTGAAAATATACTATCATTCACCACAACCATAAGCCACTCTACTTTCTCTATACACAGAACAACATAAAAAAATGCATGCCATATAAAATGGATGACTTATTTGTAGCAAGTCAACAATGTAATTAAGTACTGAAAAGGAAACACATAAAGTCATACATTTCATATCGAAAACGCAAAATAATAAATTAACCTTATTCACACAATTCAATTTTAATAATTTAATTTCAAATTATTTCAAATCAATTTAAATACATTACCTAAGATCATTTAGTCTTACACAACTCTTTCAAAATCCCATTAAATAAAAAATTGAAACATGAACAACTCTTTCAAGATCTATGAGTTGAAACATGAATTTTTGGAGGAGTTGAATATATTTATGTTCCTCAAAGAGATCATAAAGTACAACTATCCTCTAATATCTATTAAGGCACAACCTTTTTTTTCAAGCAGATATTAAGACATAACCTTAACGTCATTATTATACACGACAAAGGGCTTGAACACCGTATAAGTACTTGACCCTACTTTTGAACACCGTATAAGTACGTGACCCTACTTTTGGATCACTTTTTATTATTTTTGGAAAGTACCTTGGAATATAGCCATAATATATGCTTGAGAATTTTCCTTTTGGTAATTGGGATCATAATATATGGTTGAGAATTCTCCTTTCCAACCTTGGTCTATGCTTTAGGTTTTAATAATATATTATTCTTTCATAGTGCAGTAAGAATACGCCTTCAAGACATTTAGAATATCTAAGTTTTTAATTTTTTTTAATATTACGGAGTTATGAATCTCAATTCTATGTAAATATGATACGAATATGTATTTTAATATTGTGTGAGAAAGATTTGAACGAACAAACGTTTTACCAAGTAGTGTATTATCTAAAATTATATAATTATATATTTAAAAATTATTTATATCAAAAGGCTATTTACAACTCAATGTGATATACATGTTGTCACATGGATAATGCCAACATGGAATATGTTGATTTAAAAAATACTTCAAAATAACAAAAAAAATAAATTAATAATACTACATGTATGCTATATGTTAAAAGACCATAAAATAATACTCTTTCTATGTATATTACATTTTATGTATATGGAGAGAAAACAAACAATACCTAACCAATTTTGATATCATCAAACAATTTCCCATTCCTGAGTTATTTTTTTAAGTAGTGAATTGATTTATTTATGAAGAGAGAATTGATTATGTGTGGACAACAAACTAAGTTATTTATGAACAACAAATTGAAACAAGCAGATTGGATGGCAAATGCAAATATTTCTAAGTAGGATCAAATACAATATATCAACACCCAAAATCAATAAATAAGAAATAAGTTGGATTTATGTCCTATCATGTTCAACACATTAACCATAGTTAACATGCATTTTTTCCCATCACTCTTTTGCTTCCTTAGTTAATTTCACAACAAATATTGTCATTTCCCACATAGCCTCCATCCTTGCCATGGTGTACTGACTTCATAAAGTCATTATGCTCATCCTCTTGACCAATGACCATATATGTAGTTTTATTAGAGAGTCCATGTTAATAGATGTGGGGTGACCCTTTGCAAACCTCTAAGCCCATGGCCATGTGTCCACCACTCAAATCTCACAAATGCTTCGTGGCAGGTGAGATGCAACATATTCAAAAGCATTGTGTTGGATATTTCTATATGGATACACCCCCATAGAGCTAGAGCCGATTGTTGTCCAAAATCAAAGCACCCAACTAGAGCCACACCAACACACTCTAAAATATCTCCATTGATCACATGTTGTCGGAGCGATATAGGGATACCTGTAAGGAGATCAAGATTGGTAAGAACTTGGAGGATTCCAACGTCTTGGCAACCACCAATGTTGTTATGGTAATCAAATAAATATGACCTTTTTTCACCTAGAACCAATCAATGAGAAACAAGTTCAATTTATGCTCTATCATGTTCAACACATCAATTGTAGATGGCACACATTTTTTCCGCCACTCTTTTTCCTTCATTAATTAATCCCATAGCAAAAAACAATGGTTACCTAGTTCAATTTGGAGTATTGTCTTAGCACATACGACACCTACTATATTAATGCAGTTGAAATCGAGAATGTGCCAAATTATCTCTAAAATTAGTCATATATCCATAGTTTCACATGGAGAGGTTTGGCCAAATAGATTTTCTTTGGTAGATTAATTAGTCTTGTTAGCGATAACAACTACTTGGATCTTCATTTTCACTTATAACTCTCCCTTGGAAATAGGTAGTCTATGTCAAAAAGTATAGTCGTTTTAGACATTAACTTCTTCTTTTTTATTTAAAGAAACTAAAAAATATTTGTGTTATCAAAACTGCAATGCACTTGTAGAGGATACAAAAAAATAACATTTGTCCATACAACACTCTAGGCTCATCAGTTATAAAGGTATACATCAATTTTGAGTGCCTATAAGGATCAATACCATGCTTACCGTTATAAAAAAATTGCCATTTTTTTCCCGAGTACGGCTTGTAGAAAATACCAAGGATCTGGATACAAAAACAATTCATCAAATAAACTAAACAATTCATCAAATAAACTAAGTGGGTCGGACTTCCCTGTTGTTTCCCTCCTTTGTTGGCTCACTTATCTTATTCTTATTTGGCTCCTCCGCAGCTTCTGATGGATTCTCTTCCTCTTCGGCAGGAGGTGGGAGGTTGAGATCAGGAATTTTACATTCAGGTATGGGGGAGGACTCCTCCATGGAAACCTCTAGCAATGGTCTGCAGTGAAGATCTTCTATCTCTGAATGAAGAGCATAACACTCATCCTCAAAATGGTGTTGTCTCAACTTCTGATCAACCAGAATCTACAGTGTATTAAGGGATTGAGATGATAAACCCTACACTTGAATTTGCAGGACCTACACCGTATTATCTATCTCCTCTTCTCTGGCACTCTTCTCTTCCTATGCTTTCTTCCTCCATCGTGCATTTTTTTTCAACTTCTTGTCGATGGTTCTGAAGATGATGTGAACTAGCAAACTTGCCCAGGCCTTACAGAGATTCTCTAGGGAAATCTTTCGTAGCTCCTTATCAGTGCTGGAATTTCACTTCAATTTACTATTTTTTTTTATGGTCTAGGGTTTAATGTTCCCCTTTAGTGAACGTTTTTCCTAAACATGTACCTGCCAATAATAACGTTTTAGCATATAAGTTTCACTACTGCAATGAAGTTTTCAAAATTGTGATGGTTGGAATTTGGGAGTATAAAAGGAAGTATGTTGTAAGGCTGCTACAAGATCCCCTCAATGGTGTAGCATATAGTTCATTTACTGTTGAAAAGAGATGCTCCATAAGGTTACCTAACTTCCACATACAACTAAATATCATCATTTCAAACCTGGATAGACATAGACATATATGCCCCATTTACTTAAGATTAATTTCATAATTTTCAGGAGCCTGCTTTTTCTCCAGCTTGTTCTACTCCATTTTCTCAAGACTATTTTTATCTTCAAATATGTTATCATAGATGGCTACAATTTCTATAGTGTGAGATTTTGTTGCAAAAAAAAAAAAAACATAGGGATTACAATTGTGCACGTCTTTTACTTTTAGTCTTTCATTATTTATTTCATGGAATTTTGTAACTAATGTCTTTTGTATTTGGATGCAGAAAATCATACCTGGTAACATCATTTTTTGTTAGCTAGCCACCAGGTTCCACCCTCGCAATTATGTGGGTATGGGGAAAGACCATACCATTTATGTACTTAAGGAAGGGCTTCTAAAATTCAAACAAAAAAACTCTTTGGCCATAAATGGGTTCATGTTGAACCAATTGAAGGCCATGACCTTCATCCAGTGTATTAGAAAACTAAAACTCTAAAAGAGGCATAGCTAGCTTCCATCAGAAGCAAATTTTGATTTAAAGATCTTCATGGAAACTACATTTAAATTGTTGGGATTAATTTCAATTCCCTGGCCTGGAATTGAAGCCCATGATAAATTAAACTCTTTATTTTCCTCATACGACCTCCATTGTATATATTATGTCAAATTCTAAGAAACTCCCATCAAATTTAGCAATAGCCACCTATCAAAATCTTTGCACCCAAGCAAACAGGGATACCATATTGTATTCATATTATTATTAAAATGCTATAGATTAAATTTTAATTTATTAAAAAAAAAAAAAAATTGGGTGGGCTTCATGAACTCAAGCATAGTCACTTAAATATTCAGGCATCTATTATATATTTAAATTATGGGCACAAGTATTGCGGTGATATGTTTAAAGAAATCCACCAATTCAAACCAAAACAAAGGAAGATCAAAATATTCAAAGGGTGAAAAGTGTGGCACAATTATTATCGAGTTTTATAATGATTGGAATGTAAGTTGGAATATGAATTTTGTAATTTAATTTATATAAATTCGAATGAAATAAACTATGGTCGTAAATGGGTTCATGTTGAACCAATTGAAAGCTATGTCCTTCATCCAATCTACCAAAAAACTAAAACTCTTGGGCATAACGGCATAGCTAGTTTCCAGCAGAAGGTTGGATGAAATTTTGATTTGAAATCCATCACCGAAACTACATTTTAATTGCTGGGATTAATTTCAATGTCTTGGCCTGAAATTGAAGCTTAACAACGGTGAAAGAAATTTGTTTAGGCATTTTAAAACATTGAGATTTCGTTGGCTTTAAGCATGACATTCCATTCTGTCATAAATTAAACTCTTTATTTTCCTCCAACATGGAGTAACACCAAAACTCAATGAAAGGGTTCTAGTCATTTCATATCTGCAGTCTTTGAATTATAAACAGTAAACACAAGACACGGAAAACCTTTCAACATAGGATAAATAATTATTTACCGCTAAGTATGACTGATTCTTCTTCCGTTTTTTATTCCTAAATATTATTTTCATGAAACCCACGATCGAATCATGTGACTTATTCTTCTTCCATTTTTTTATTCCTAAATCTTCTTTTCATGAAACCCACGATCGAATCTCGAGAGTGTAGGAAAAATAACAAGTAAAAAAAGTTATGGAAAATGCTAAAACTTAGTTCTTATGGAAGTCTTACGAGTAGAAATCAAGTATTTTGGTCATAAATAGAACAATTCACAACTTATAAGTTACAAACCCCTTAAAATGCAAGTAATAACATCGATGAATACCTTCAAGTCAATGTCGAAGGGGTCACACTGATGTCAGGCCACCAATGCAGGGTCGCCTCCCAGACATTTTTCCTCTAGCTCTTCTGGACGAGATTTTCCTCTTTATATTACAGGATCATTGGCGTTGGCCCTAGCACTTTGGAGTCTGGCACGTTTTTTTGGAGGTTTAATGTGCCCTACCCCTTTTAGAGGTAAATTTGTTGCTCCTTTTGCCAGAAAACTGCATCAAAAATTTGTTTTCTTAAAACTTCAGAAACTGTACAAGAAAATATTGTGATATCGCAATGCAGTCTTAAATTCTTAATGTGATACCTTGTAATCCTTTGAAGCATATTTCCTGAAGATATTATCAGAGCTGATTGCAATTCCCTTCCAGGCTTCCACAACAAAAGAATGTCAAGTTTATGGCTTCCAAAACAAAAGAATGTTGAGTTTCTGGCTTCCTGCACGTTGTAATTCCCCGTACAGGCTTCTGCAACAAACAAATGAGTAAACAGAGTCCACACTGTAGTGCTAGCGGTTCGAGGCTTGCAAATTGCTGTCCCATTAGGGATTCATGCCATGATCTTGATCCATCATCATTAATCACTAGCAGTAGCATTAATGGATTTAATGAATACGGTGTGACGGTAACGCCAACCATTACGAGGCAAGTTGGCAACCTGGAGGCTAGTAAATTGGTAATGCCTCCTTCCTCCTAGCCCCTGAGCCCTAGGCAGCCGGCTACTGTAGGCCACAGTTACTATCTAGTACCCTACAGAATCCCTACCTCTTAAATAACTATTAATGACCTTTTTAGGAAAATTCCAAACTTCACTTTGATGGTTTATAAAAAAATCTACCCGTATGAGAATATGTTTTGTTAGCAATGTTTCCCATATTTGACGGGTAAAATACTCGAGAACGGGCAAACATCCTTCAAATTCCAACCCTTTTTCTTATGCATGCGTGCTCCTTCATCTTCCTTTTTACCAGCCATCCCATCCAAGATATGATATTTCCCTTTACATCAAATCGTTTTTCTAGTCATGTCCAATAATGGCATATTTATGGTGATCTCCCTCAATAGGAGGTACGAGGTACCCATTCTGTCCTTGCTATGTCCGATCGATGCCGAATTCAGATGATTCTTATTTCTCCTATGCCATCTTGCATCTTCCCCGAAGCTTTGCACAAATGCTTGGCAAGGTAAATGACGTCTATGCCCTGGATCACATGAACCGTTTGTATTGTTGAACGAGGTGGAGGTTAAATTCTTTGGTACAAAGCTTGTGAAGCCACCAAGTGTCTTATATTTATTATGCTTGCCCCTATGACTATGCCATTTGGAGGCATTATGATGTGATTTCCCACTCCTATCTTTCATGAACTTCTGACTTGAGACATCTTGTCTCTCCTTAATGATTTTGTAACTTAAATTCACGATCCTTTTCATGGGATGGGGTGAAGGGATGTTTTCCCATTAATTTTAGGAGTGTCAATCTTGTATTTCATTTCCAAATTGGATTCTTTGTCCACCCCAACGTTATTAGACCTTATGATGTGGAATGAAGGGATCCTGTTGAAGGCCTGCAACACATGGAATATTCGCCTAAAGATGGAGATAAGATTCATATCCTTCGGATTCGATCTTGATCTCAGGTGGTTAATTACAATTCTTGAGTTCCCCATAATTAGTATGGATTCAATCTCGCTCTTTCTGGCTATTTGAAGACCTTGAAGAAGAGCTAGGGCCTATGCTTGGTTATTTGTTGCTCTATCGATGCTCCAAGAGAATTGTATACTGATGTTTCCCCTTGGGGATAGGATCTCCCCACCCGCACCTGCCACCTCGTTTTAGACATTAACTTCTTTATATTGTTGCTTAGTATCGATTATACCTACATTGTGTTCAAACTTTTTTGTACTTAAGTAAACATTCAAGCAATTCGAAACTGTAATTTGCTTGTAATTATGGTACCTTTTATAATTATATTTGAGATATGTAAGTTTCAACCAACTCCACTAATAATATAGAAATCAAAAGATACACAGAATATGAGATTGTCAAAATGCTAATCTTTTAAGGAATATTCAATAAATATAGAAAATCCAAAAATTCCTTATGCTAAAATCAAATTTTCTTCGCGGATGATTCATATTTGAAGACAATTTGGCAGCACAACAACTTTATATTATTCATTGGAGTCGATGGAAAACTTACTTTGTTTAGAAGGAATTTCCAAGTATGGTTATCACTAATCATAATTCATTATCGATCTTCTTTCTTTTCGAAAAAAATGAACAGACTGGGAGAATTAAAACATCTTTGCATTATCCCCATGGTAGAAGAAAAAATATCATTGTGACATGCTACTCTTAAATTATGCACATTCATATGTTATCTTTAGTGGTGAGATGCAATTATATTATGTAGAGGACTTGGGCAAAGCGTAAATTATAATTAATTCATGGAATTTTAGTTGAGGGCAAGGCTTGGCTAATTGCATAGAATTGTAGGTCATTAAGTTAATTAACTAGAATGTTGACAACCCCGGCTGCGGGTGTCAGCATGACCCATGGGGCCATCCGCCCATCACGTGGAGAGCACAAGGGGAGGGATCCTCGCACCTCGCTCCCTTAATGCTACACACGTTCTCTTGCTCGGTCTCAGACCTACCCACGATGTTGCTCGCCTCCACACCTGTCTGCCCGCCCATCCACCTGCCCTACCATCTGTTCACCTCCACAGCTGGCCACCCCCACACTTGTGGCTGAATGGCACCCCGCACTCTCACTCACAGGTCCCCTCGCATTTCCTATGGTCGCCACCCTGGTACTGCTCGACTGCACCTCGGCCCTCTGCGCATTCAAGACTGTCATCCTTTCAGCCCTCGGCTCTTTCAATTCTGCTCTCTGATCTTAATTATGGCTCGTGTGAACACCATCCACGGCTTCCAGTCTCCTCTCTATTTAAACGAGTCCATGCACACCATAGACGACACTTAGTCTGCTTTCTCAAACCTTTCGTTCGGCTCTGTTCACCCTTGTATTCAACTTCATTTCTGGTTTTGGTCCCTCACAGCTTCTTTCGCCATGACCAAGTCCCGTGGTCTATCTCATCGAGGTGGGGGGAATCGTTGCTCTAGGAGCCAGAGCGCCCCAAGCTCTAGGGATGGTTTTGATACTGGCATCTCCTTTGCCAGTTGCAACCTGATTGAAGATTGGGAGGGGCAGCTGCTGGCGGATCACTTGGCCTCCAACTCCAATGGCGGTTCCATCAATCACTATTAGCTCATGAAAAATATGTTGGGGAATATTCTGGATGATATGCTGGGAAACTGGGTTTCTGCAAGGAACCAAATGCTGGCCACTAGGGCCAAGATCATTGCGTTGGACGAGAGTCTGGCTAATCTCAATGCCACCTTCTCCTAGAGCCTGCACACGATCGTGAGCCGAAGCCTGGTCCAAGCTGACTCTGCTGGAAAAGGCGATGGTGGCCCCACCTGTGTCTCTACCATCCCTACTGAAGGGTCAGTCGCAGTTACTACCACGGATACCTCGGATCCTTTTCTGGTTGCCCCTGCCTCGCCTGTAGCTCCTCCCGTGCATTTTTCGATTCCGACCATGATGGGCTCCCCGCCCTGCAAACGCCTGTGCAACCACGCCGAGCCCAACCTCCTTGCTGCTAGGAAGACTGAGCCGCTTCCCGTCAAACTACTGGAGGATGAATTCCCGGGGTGCTGCCCCATCCTGGAAGATTTCCCGCCCGAGTAATTTGTTTCATGACTTCTTTGGAGCTCGACAAGAGGACCGCGTCTCTCTGCTCTGGTTTTGGTGTTTGCTTCACTCCGGTTTTCCGTAAGTTTTGCGTCCATGCTCGGATAATCCTTTGTTCTCTGGTCGTGCCACTGATGGCAACACTCTGTTTTGGGGCAATATGGTTTGTAATACTCTAAATTGTAATACTCTTGCAGCTTCAGTTATTTTTGCTATGCCGGGATTGACCCTTCATCCCTGGCCGCTCTGTAATCTTATCTTTTTACTTAATTAAATACTATGCAATTATACTAAAAAAAAAAAGCTAGAATGTTGACAAAAAAATCAAGACAACAAGTGTCGTTTTCATAAGCATTTAATTGTCACGATATCCATGTCAAAATAAAAATCAATAAACCATTTTGTCCTCAATGAAATTTGTGTGTGCATGTGTGTTCATGCAAACACACACATGAATATGTATATGTATATGTATATGCATATAAATATAAATATACATATACATATATGTATATGTATACATATAACATCTATATGTATGTATGTGCGTGCCTATGTGTGTACATACATATATGTATGTATATATTTGATGCTTCTTTTGGGTTTTTATATTCAATTGAATTCTATTTTTGAAAAATTTCTCAATATTAATGTGAAAAAAGTGCATGTTTCATTTCAGTGTCTTTATGGTGAATAAAGGTTACATGAAAATGTTATCAGTATAATACAATGATTTTAGTGTTTGGACAATGGATAAAAGCTACATGAAAAGCATTTTCTCACTAGTTTGAAATGATTGATTAGATAGATTTGTAGGGGAATCATTACACTCGATTAATGAATTTAGTACTGAGGCAAAAAATAACTAATCAATTAGATGGTCTGAGATCGTGATCATGGAAAATTTATAGGACTAAGTGAATGTGAAATTTAAAAAAAAGGGGGGATTTGGAATTTTAGTTCTAACAATATCTACATCTTATATTCCTTAGTGATTTGAACATAAAATTCATTTATGCATTCTCATAATATAAGTTGGTTGCAACATCCCTCAAGGCTAGGGTTTGGAGGATAGGATAGGGTTTTACAAGTGTATGGCTAGAGGAAGGTGGAAGATCCATGGAAGCACCAAAAAATATATGGAGATGTTGTAAACTATTAACATGAACCCCTAGAGGGGGTCCAATTCTCCATGAATTGGTCAACTCACTACCTTATATATGTGGAAGATATTGTTGTCATATATGCAAGGGATAGCTTAGTAGTAGGTATGAGAGCATAGGTGATTGGGCCATATCACAAACATTAGTAGATTGGGAGTGGTGGAAGTTCGTTAAATCAAGCGGTCAAAGATAGTAAAGTGCACTATAAATAATTTTATGGGATCGCAAAGATATTTTCTCAATCCACAACGATCAATAGGATTTCTCATACCACCATCTTCTCAATCCTACAGGAGATTTGAGATGTGCTTACTTTGTGAAGATTTATAGGTTGGATGTTGAATATTATTTAGTTGACACTTTAAATCCTTTGACTGGTGGTGAAGGTTTTCGTTCTTGGGGTTATCTAAGCTAGTTGAGTGAGGTTAGTGGATTGGAGGAAGGAACTTTTGAAGATTCATGAGATGGATATTCAACATAGTGGCGTCAATGGAGCTTAGAATAACAAGATATTTACTTGGTAACTAGAAAATGAGGGAATATAGGTGTTAAACATAGAAAGCATCAAGTCAAACTAGTACTTGGGGATGATGTGAAAATGCCCTGAGGTGTTGAGTTAGTAACTCAAGCTTTGGTAGGGAGGTTTCCTGGAAAATTTATTTGTGAGAAAACCCTAGAAGATTGGTTGTAGGTTAAGTGTAATCCTTTTGGTTGGGTATACTCTAATCTTATACATTTTGACTAAGGGGTGTATGCCATTTATTTTTAAAATAAATATGGATATAAACAATGTCATGATCTCTCACTATAGTTGGGGTTCTTAACCCTTATTAATAAACAATGGAGTCATTTTTTTATTCGAGGATGGAATGGTCCAATATGCATCCAGTGTGGGTAAAACTCCTTGGCCTTCCCCTTGAATTCTAGACATTTGAAGTTTTTAAGGAAATTGATAATAGTCGAGGTACATTTATTGAAGCATATATGAGTTTTCTAGAATCTAATGCTTTTTGTATTGCTTGGAATTTGGTGGCCACTGATCTTTGAGGTGGTTTAGCTATAGAGATAATTCTAAAAAAGGGCTCTTTGTCCCATTGTAAAACTCTGGAAAATGTTGGTGTTCCTTTTCAATGTGCTAGATGTCACAACTATGGACATTTAGTAGTGGATTGTGAGCTCAATTTAACAAGAAAAATAGGTTTAAAAAAGCAAAGCAAAAGATGTAGGAGCAAGGGGTTCAAGATGAAACCCACGAGGGTAAGGGTAATGCTAGTGAAAAAGAAAAGGAGGTGGTTTGGGAAGTTTGATTTCATGTGCCATTTAATGGGTACAATATCTTAGTGTGGTTGAGGGAGAAGTTTTGTCTAATATTAGGAGTTTATGTCCATATCCATAGGTTAGCCATATTGAAAATGGTGATGGGACTGTGAAAAGCCTCGAAGTCAAGGAGGATGATCTTGATTAGATTTTGGTCATGGAAGAAAAGGGAGAGTCCAATGTTGAATATCATTCTTTAATTTTATATAATGAGGTTTCTTATGATTGTGAATTAAGGAAATGACTTGATCTAAGTGTTTGTGAGTTTGGAGGGTGTATGGGAAAAAAGAGAAGGTCAGGAGGTTCTAAGGGGTCTTTGTTAAGGATTGATTACAGTAAGGGTTTAGGAGGTGGGTCTTGTTTAAACCTACCCTTAGGAAATAAGGAGATTATGGCCTCTTCAAATGACCAATGTAATTCTATGGTTGAGGGAGATATTATTTATAAGGACCATTCTAGTTACCTTTTATGTTTAGTCAAGTAGCTTTCGAGCCTTTGGATCTTGGGATTGAAGGATGATTGAGTATGGATGATATCAAGGGGGTTTAGGCCTAGGGAGAGGAATTAAATATCATCTAACTATTTCCCAAGTAGTGTCAAAGAAGGAAATTAAGTATGAGAAGTAGAAGTCAATCAAAGGGATTCTTGGAGTATACCAAACCCTTGAGGAGAGTTGGTCATGATTTGCATATCTTTGAATATAAGAGGGTTTGGAAACAACTCGAAAAATAAACTTGGAAAATGCTTGTGATATCCACAACCTTGTGGTTAGTTTGATTCAAGATTCCATGGGAGCAAGCTCAAACTTTACTAGTGAATAGGGAAATCATTTAGTGGTTTGAAGTTTATTTCAATTGATATTGTGGGTCATGTTGGGGGTCTAAAGATAGGATGGAGGAAAATATTTTTTTAAATGTTATAACTCTATTTATTTTGCATAAGGTATAAGTGTTTTCTTATTTTATTATGAACTTGGAGAGGAATTCATAGTTTTTAATATTTATGGGCCTTGTGCCAACAAAGTGGCATATTGGGACAAAATATTTGCAATGGATTTGTTGAGGTAATGGAATGAACTAAATTTCACCCCTAAGTAGAGAAAAGATTTGGGTACATGTATCTCATTTAGATAATTTGTCAGACTATATCTTAAAAATTTGGAACATGTGGGCCTATTAGATGTGGAACATGTGAAACTTTCTCCTACCTGGAGGAATTTGAGAATAGTACATGGTATAATTTCTAAGAGACTCGACATGTTTTACTTTTTGAATCTATTATGGGTCATCAGATCAGATGTAGGAAATTGGTAATACTGGGGGAGTGCTATGATCATATGCCAATTTGTATGGAGTTGGAAAAGGAAGAAAGAGAACCTCCTAGTTATTTCAAATTTAATCCAGCCTTGTTGAAGGAGGAGGAATCAGGATTTTATCCAATTAATTAAAGAGAGGTTCCTTTTAATGTCTCACTTAGTGAATATGCTAATATTTAGTTTGAATCAAACTTGAAAAGAATAAAACACGCAGTTGTAAAATGGGCTCACCAAAAAAGGGTTAAGGATGATCATGATCTTTTCTATTTAGAAATTCAACTAGAAGCTCTATATAATAGGGAGAGTTGATGATTTTGATGAAGCCTTTAAAGAAAAAGTGAAGGATTTAGAAGAATGGAAATGGAAACTCCTAGTTGACAGGGAGAATACTTTGAAACTTAAGAATAAGGATTTATGGCTCTTAAAAGGGGATGGAATACCAACTTTTTCCATCAATATGCTAATCACTGAAAAAAAGTGAATACAATATCAAAGATCAGGAGGGATGATGGTTCTTCAACTATATGTTTTTAGGATATTGCTAAGCTCAAGGTGGATCACCTTGAAGACACTTTTAAGGAAGAAAATAGGGATTCCATAGCTGAGGTGGTAAGAATGGCTTCCTCTTTCCCTAGTTTTTGGAAGAAGAGGATAATGTGAGCCTATTAGAAGAAGTCTTGAAGGATGAGCTCCAAGAGGTGATGCATGGTTTCTAGTAGAATTCTTGGGTTGCACAGATGAACAACTAATTTTTTTTCTTGAATGTTTTGAGGTTATACAATATTTTTTGCTAAGGGATATTGAAGACTCTCCATCAACTAGGAAGATGCCGACTACTTTTAACTCCACTTTCACTACTATCATTATAAAGACAAATATTCTATGCTCTTTCAAGGATATATACCCATTTATGTATGCACTCATTTATATAATATTTTAACTAATACAATAACATTGAGCGTGAAAAGGTTGCCATCTGAGTCCATATCAAAACACCAGTTTCAACTCCTATTGGGGAGTCAAATTCATGAGGCTATAGGGGTATCTTGGGAAGGGTTACATTCTATCAAGACCAAAAAATTATCGACTATGGTGGTGAACTATCCAAGGCTTATGACTAGGCTAGTTTGTTGTATTTGAGGTTGATAGTTATTCAATTGGGGTTTTGTGTTCATTTAGTAAACTAGGTGATGAGCTGTGTATCCACTATGTCATTCATTGTTGTCATCAATAGCCAACTTTTATTCCTTTTAGATCAGTTAGGGATTCCCTTTAACCCCACTCTCATTCTTAATTGTAGCAAAGGGACCTAGTATGGGACTTCTAGAGGCAAGAAGGATTGGAGCCTTTAAAGGTCTTAAACTATGAAGAACAATATATTTGTTTCATCTTCTCTTTGTTGATGGAATAATTTTATTTTATGACGGGTGGAGAAGAGATGCCCTTAAGTTAAAGGATATATTAGACCTATATTGATCTAGTACAAGAATGAAGGTTAACTTAAATAAATCATCTATCTTTTTGTGGGGTTAATGAGGAAATATTATATATTTTCTTCAGTTGTTTCCCTTTATGTGGAGACATGGGCTATATGGACTTAATTATTAGGGTTTCATCACAAACCTAATGGGTGTGGGATTAATGATTGGGATAACTTATCTCTAAAGTGGAGAAGAGGATAAATGTTTGGTGTAATAGGTGGTCATCTAGGGGTGCAGGACTTGCTTTGGTCAAATTGATGTTAGAGGCCATTCCAATCTACTGGATGTCCTTATCCTTTATCCCTAAAGGGTTGTTAGAAAATATAAGAAGGATCAATATCAATTTTTTTTGTTTTGGGCATAAAGAGAACGAGGGAATTCCTTTGGTTCAATGGCAATCCGTTGCCAGGAAAAAAGACTTGGGTGGGTGGAATTTCAAAATATAAATATGTTTGGGAAAGCTTTGGCAACCATGTGTGTTTCAAGGCTAATCTCTTGTAATGATATTTGGTGTCAAGTGGTCACCCATAAATATAGAAATATTGATACAACGAAAGAATGGAACAAAAATCCCTCAAAGAATACCCATAGTGTGTCTATTATTTGGAAGGTTATTTATTAGTCTTCATTTTAATAAGAAATTGGCTTGTGGGAGTTTGGGAATGGGGAAAGAGTGTGTATAGGTGAAAGCCCTTGGGTTGGTATTGGGGAAGGGTACAAACTACATGAAAATTTGATTCTTGCTCTCAATGAAAAGTGATGCAGGGACATCAGGGCCTAGGTGATAGCGTCAAAGTTGATCGACAAAAGAAGGCCGACCAGGGGGGATTGCCGACGACCACTGGTGCAAGAAGACTAATAGTCGAGGCTAGGCAGTCGAGCAAGAAGTTGTCGAAGTATGGTTTCCAGAAGCAAAATTCGACGGAGTCGAAAGTCGACGAAAGACAGAAGAGACCTCAATGGAAGCGGCAAAGGCCAAGTGTGGAGGACGACAGCCATGGAGACTAAGTAAAGCCGACAAGTTAAGTCGAGGACCGACAAGGTAGAGAATGGTCGACGTGTTGAAGTGCAGACCAGTCAGAAGTGGATGACGACAAGATCGACAACTGTAGCGAAGTTAAGAGGCACAGAGTTCGAGGAATGCCGAAGTCGAGGAAACAGACCTGCATCCATTGTGGGTAGTTGAGAAGGTCAGTGACAATTAAGAAGGTGGTTGGGACCAGGCCAGGTGTCACCATAGGAGAAGGTTGTGCAGACACGTTCAGGGGCACTGACAACTACAGGATCTGTTGGATCAGAGATGGTGCGGTGGACATAGTAAGGATGCCTCAGGGAATCCCGATAGGGTCGACCTCGGGAGAAACGGTAGAACATAGTAGAAGACGGATGCAAAGGCCCAAAAAGAATGACACACGGGGAGGAACAATAGATGATCGAGGATCGATCACAGAGAGAGAGAGGTCACACAGATAGAACATATATTACTTATGTATTTTGTAATAGCCTGAGGCAGACTTGATTATTAGTTTGCATGTAACTTTGTAAATGATATAAGTAATAGAATCCAACTTCTTGGCATCTCGAGTTCACATCTAGTCTTTGTGAATGTGAGTGTGTTTGTTGTGTGATATTGTTAAGCAAGAGGGATTGACCGACCTGCCCTTGCATCAAGTGGTATCAGAGTAGGAAGAACTTGAGAGCGGGAAGAGCTTGCATATGTGTGAACATCTCCAGTTGCGGTTGGGTAGAGTTCTGCGCGTGTGGTGAAGTCTGGTTGCGATTGGACGAGTGAATATTTCAACTGCGGTTGAAAGAATGGCACAAAGAGGTGTAAATGTATGTGGTGTAGGACGAAGAGTGCGAGGAGTAGTCACAGTAGATCATGAAATGTTCGACGAGTGCATGCGAACAATGAGAAGTCTGACCGATGAGGTCGTAGCTATCAAAGAAGCATGGAGGCGTGGATTCGTTCCCGATGCACTTGACCATTGTGACGAAGAAGTCGAAGAAGTGGAAGCTCGGGAAGCAACAAGAGAAGAACCAAAAGATAGATTTATCAAAACTTTTGACAGAAATGAGGGGTAAGGTAAAAATGGATGTACATACCTACTCAGGAAGTTTGGATCTAGAAGACTTGATAGACTGGATCGAAGAGATGGAGAAATACTTCGACATAGAGTAGATAGAGGATCCTAAGAGGGTTAAAATTGCCTCTCTAAAGTTGAAGGGTAGTGCCTCATTGTGGTGGGACAATGTACAGGCTGACAGAGTCAAGAAAGGCAAGGAGAAGATTAAGTCTTGGGACATAATGGTTGCCAAGCTAAAGGGGAAGTTCTTGCCCAATGACTATGTGATTTCCTTGTTTAGGAAGTTGTAGAAATTTCGACAGAAAGAGATGACCATGAAAGAATACATGGAAAAGTTTTACAGATTGTCGATTAGATCTGGTCAAACCGATGAAGGTGAAGAAGCAGTCGCAGGATATGTAAACGGTCTGAAGTATATCATATAGGACGAGTTGAGCCTGTCAAAGTTCAGAACGGTTGGTGAAGCCTACCAGTTAGCTCTGAAGGTGGAGGAAAAGCTGTCGAGAAGAAAGACATCGACTAGAGCAAAGATGACTAGTAGAGGTGCGAAGATTTCTCCCACAAAAGGAAAATGTAGTGGAACCAGGAGAGAAGTTGTCAAAGAAAACCTATGCGTAGAAGGGATTTCAACCAGAGAAAGGACATAAGAAAACTGATGGGATGTTCGAGAGACCCACGGTCGGGGTGCGTTCGGTCGAAGTGGTCCAGCAGAGAGACGAGGTACTGACAGATAGAATATAGTATGTTATAAGTGTCGAGGAGTGGGACACAAGGCTTATGAGTGCCTGGAGAATTTACACATGGCAGAGGAGTCGAAACCCAAACGTCGACGAGATGAGAAGGGCGATGAGAATTTGGGTTCAACATCCGACAGTGGAGAAGATGACAGAGGAAAAATTTGAAACTTAATGACCAGGAGGACTTTGGTCCAAAACGACCAATGAGAAGAGAAGGAGTCGGCACAACGAAAGGCTATTTTCTGAACCAAAGTGTTGATCACAGATAGATACTACAAGACCATTGTCAATGGTGGCAGTACATAAAACCTAGTGTCAACATAGGTCATCAACAAGTTGGGTTTGAAGTTTCGAGAACACCCAAAATCCATATAAGATAACCTGGTTAAAGAAAGGAGATCATGTGAAGGTAACCAGACAATGCATGATCAACTTTAAGGTTGGGAAACTTGAAGACAATGTATTGTGTGACGTAATCGCAATGGATGCTTGTCACCTGTTGTTAGGACGACCATAGAAATATGATCGGAAGATGATCTACGATGGTCGAGCCAACACAGTCACAGTGTGGAAAAATGGCACGCGGAGGATGTTGAAGCTGAAGCAAGAGGACAATACCGACTGCAAGGAGGGTGAGAGCAACTATTGGGAGAAGAGAGTGTTGATGTGCTCAACGAAGGAATTTTTGAAAAAGGAGGAGAAGCAGTCGGGATGTTTCGCCATCATTCCGAAAGGACCGAGTGTCGAACGGTCGACGACGAAGAAAATTTCGGTCGAAGTCGAAAGGATGCTGGACAAGTTCAATAGCATCTTGGTCAAAGAGACACTGACGATATTGCCACCAACGAGAAGCATATCCCATTAGATCGACTTGATTCCAAGGTCAAGTTTTCCAAACAAGGCACTGCATAGAATGACTCCGACAAAGAGTGAGGAACTCAATCGGGAATTACAGTAGTTGTTGGACAAAGGATTGATAAGAGAAAGTCTGAGTTCATGCGCAGTGCCAACTGTACTAGAGCCGAAGAAAGGAGGATAATGGAGGATGTGTACAGACTTCAGAGCTATCAATAAAATCACGATTAAGTATAGATTTCCATTGCCAAGGCTAGACGATTTGATCGACTTCTTAAGTGGAGATAGATATTTCACCAAGATCGACTTGAAGAGTGGATACCACCAGATCAGGGTCAAAGAGGGCGACGAATGGAATACAGCCTTCAAGACAAAGTAAGGACTGTATGAGTGGTTAGTCATGCCCTTTGGATTGACTAATGCACCTAGTACATTCATGAGGTTGATGAACAAGGTACTGAAGCCATTTTTGGGAAAGTTAGTTGTAGTGTACCTCGACGACATTCTGATTCTCATTCGAACCAAGACATAACATTTGGAACACCTTCGACAAGTGTTGCGAAAACTACAAGAAGAAAAGTTGAAGGTGAACCTGCAGAAATGCTTCTTCATGAAAGAAGAGCTGGTGTACTTGGGATTCGTAATCTCGGGTAAAGGGTTGGTGATGGACTCATAAAAGCTAAAGGCTATATTAGAGTGACCAGAGTCGACAAGCATGACGGAAGTGCGGAGTTTTCATGGAATTTCCAGTTTTTACATGAAGTTCATAAGAGGATTCAGTCGGATATGTGCACCATTGACAAAGTGCGTGAAGAGAGGGGAGTTCAAGTGGATAGAAGCTACCTAGAAATTCGTCGACAAGTTGAAGCAGAAGGTGACATAGAGCCTAGTACAAGCTCTCTCAGATTTCGACAAAGTTTTCCAAGTCTACTGCGACGCTAGCAGAATGGAAATTGGCAAAGTATTGAGCCAAGAAGGCCGGCCAATTGCATTCTTCAGTGAGAAGTTGGATGAAGCGAAGTAGAAATATTTGGTCTACGATCAGGAGTTCTATGCGATCGTACAAGCATTGAAGAAGTGGAGGCATTACTTTCTCCCAAGGAGTTTGTCTTATATACATACCACCAAGAATTGAGATACTTGAGCACTTAGTTGAAGTTGAATTAGCGACACATGAAGTGGATAGAGTTCTTATAGGGATATACCTTCGTGTTGCGACATAAGTCAGGCAAGTCGAATAAGGTTGCCGATGCACTAAGTCGAAGAGTTGCATTGCTGAATCCAACAACAGTTCAGGCGACATGGATAGAGTCGGTGAAGATAGATTATGAGACCGACAAGGATTTTGCGAAAGCATGGAAGGCTAGTCGCGAACCATGGAGTACTGACAGAACTCCATACTTGGATTATTTTATTCAAGAGGGATACATGTTCAAGGGACAACAGTTATGTATTCCCAGGGGATCAGTAAGAGAACACCTAATCCGAGAACTGCATAGTGGCATATTAGCAGGTTAATTTGGCATCGACAAGACCAAGGCGTTGGTCAAGGAGAAGTATTATTGGCCGGGGATGGCGACGAATGTCGATAAGTGGGTCCAACAGTGCAAAATTTTCCAATTAGCGAAAGGTTGAAGTTAGAACACGGGGTTGTATGAACCATTGCCAGTTCCAAATGCCCCATGGGAGCACCTGAGCATGGATTTTGTGCTAGGATTGCCAAATACACAGCAGAGTAACGGCTCAATCTCTGTGGTAGTCGACAGATTTTCGAAGATGGCACACTTCATTCTATGTCGGAAGACAAGTGATGCTACAAGCATTTTTGTATTATTTTTCAAGGAGATAGTAAGATTGCATGGGTTGCCGAAGAGTATAACGTTGGACAGAGATACCAAGTTTATGGGTCATTTCTGGAGAACCCTGTGGAAGAAGCTGGACACGAAGTTGCAGTTTAGCTCGGCATACCATCCGAAGATTGATGGACAAACAGAGGTAGTAAACAAAAGTTTGGGAAACCTTCTAATATGTTTGACGGATGACAAACCCAAGTAGTGGATGAACGTGTTGGCACAAGCAGAATTCGCATACAACAATTCTGTGAATCGGTCGACAGGAATGAGTCCATTCCAGATTGTTCAAGGTCGAAGCCCACATGGTGTGGTGGATTTGGTCGAAGTACCAACATAGATTAGAAAGAGTGCATATGTAGAGACATTTGCAGAACACATGAAGGAAGTACATGAAAAGGTATGAAAATAAATTGCAAAGAGTAATGTAGCATACAAGTTGAGAGCCGACATGAATTAGAGGCTACAGTTGTTCAGCGAAGGAGACTTAGTCTATGCACACCTAAGGAAGGATAGGTTCCCAATAGGAATGTACAACAAGCTGAAGATGAAAAAGATTGGACCATGCAATATTCTGAATTTTTTTTTGGACAATGCTTATGTGTTGGAGCTACCGAAAGAGTTGAACATTTCTCCTACGTTCAACGTATCATATCTGTACAGGTACGAAGAAGGTTCGATGAGCAACATCACAGAAGTGTCGAACATCGAATGGGCAGGACATAGTCCAGATCGACAGAAGGAAGAGATCGCTGAAGTATTGGATGAGCGTGAAGTCAGACACACAAGGGGTTCGAAGAAGAAAGAATACTTAGTTCGATGGAAGAACGACGAGCTGGAAGAGGCGACATGGATTTCAGAAGAGGAGTACAGAAGACCGACAGAGCAGTCGAGTTCTTTTCCACCCGGGGAGACTGATGCAGGGGCATCGGGGCCTAGGCGAAACCGTCGAAGTTGATTGACAAAAGAAGGCCGACCAAGAGGGATTGCTGACAACCGCTGCTGCAGGAAGACTGGTAGTCAAGGCCAGGAAGTCAAGCAAGAAGTTGCTGAAGTATGGTCGACATAAGCAAAATTCAACGGAGTCGAAAGTCGACGAAAGGAAAAAGCGACATCGACGAAAGCGGTAAAGGCCAAGCGTGGAGGATGGCAGCCGTGGAGACTAAGTAAAGCCGATAAGTTAAGTCGAGGACCGATAAGGTAGAGAATGGTTGACGTGTCAAAGTGCAAACCAGTCGGAAGTGGATGATGACAAGATCGACAACTGTAGCAAAGTCGAGGAATGTGGAAGTCGAGGAAACATACTTGAATCCGTTGTGGGTAGTTGAGAAGGTTAGTGACAGTTAAGAAGGTGGTTGGGACTAGGCTAGGTGTCACCACATGAGAAGGTTGTGCAGACACGTTCAGGGGCACTGGAAACTATAGGATCTGTCGGATTAGAGGTGGTGCGGCAGACAAAGTAAGGACACCTCGGGGAAGCTCGATAAAACATAGTAGAAGGCGGGTGCGAAGGCCCAAAAAGAGCAACACACAAGGAGGAACAATAGATGATCGAGGATCGATCAGAGAGAGAGAGAGAGAGAGAGAGAGAGAGAGAGAGAAGCCCGATAGAACATAGTAGAAGGTGGGTGCGAAGGCCCAAAAAGAATGACACACAAGGAGGAACAATAGATGATTAAGGATCGATCATAGAGAGAGAGAGAGAGAGAGAGAGAGAGAGAGAGAGAGAGAGAGGGTCACACAGATAGAACATAGATTACTTTTGTATTCTGTAAGAGGTTGAGGCCGACTTGATTATTAGTTTGCATTTAACTTTGTAAATGATACAAGTAATAGAACCCAACTTCTTGGCGTCTCGAGTTCACATCTAGTCTTTGTGAATGTGAGTGTGTTTGCTATGTGATATTGTTAAGCAAGAGGGTCCGACCGACTCGCCCTTGCATCAAAAAGCAATTTTATCTTTAGGTCAAACAACTTGTCTTGAATTAACAACAATGTGACAACTTGAATGGAAGTTAGTTGTTGCTTTAGACTCAAGGGGAAGGGAAGGAGACCTCTAAGAGACTCATGTTGTAGAGATCAAGTAAAGTCATGTGAAAATCAAAGATATTGTAGATGAATTGGTTTGATAAAAAATGTTTCCTAAGGAATTTATACTTCGAGGGTGGGATACAAGTTTCTATGTGAAAATGAAAAGGGGGAGGAGAATCAATGGTGGTGGAAGTCTCTTTGTAAATTTAACTTTCCTCTAAAATATTGCATCTTTTATGTGGCTTATCATTAGCAACAAAGCATTAACTTGGGAAGTCTTGTATAGGACAAATATGTAGGGAGGAAGTAGATGTGTTCTTTGTAAAGAGAAAGAGGAAACAATCAGTCACATTCTTTTGTCTTGTGCATACACTACTAAGGTATGGAAGGAGTTAGAAGATTTAATAGAGATAAAGGTGGTTTTGGGTAGGGTTTAAAGGCCTCCCATTGATTATTGCATGGAAATATTGCCTCGCTTGAAATGGTAGTATATTTTAGGAAAAAAATGTCCCTCCTTTTCAATGTGTGGAACAAAGCAAAATCCATCCTTAACAATTTCAAATAAGTTTCTAAGAAGAAGCTTCTTAGACAAATTTAAATAGAGCATATAGATAGAAATGGGGCATGGGCATAATTTAATGGCACTTGTCCATGGGACCCTCTTATTTGTGGGCCAAGCAGGGAAATTCTTTTATGTAATTCTCATTTTATCAAATTTAAGGTAGGTTTGGGCAGAGGTACAAATAACTATGTTGAGTTAGTTTTTTAAAATTTACTAATTATTCTTTATATTGAAAAAGAGCTCACAAAAAGTTAGATCTTTTGTGATTATATGGTGGTGATTAATTGGATGTTGGATGATAGTAATTTGGATAGTATTATCTCGTCGTCTACTTTTTACAAAATTCAAAATTTCATGTTAGTTTTTAACTAATTTTTCTTTAAACATGTTCACAAAGAACAAAATGGAGAAGTTGATGCTTCTCCAATGCAAGTTTGCAACTAGATGTAGGTACTTTGCATGTCCAGGAGACGAAGGACGATCAATCCTTTGAGTACTTTCACACATTTTTTTTCTTATCGAGATTTTTGGTTGATCTCATGACGTTTTCACTACATTTTTAGATGTTTCTAATTCTATGAATGAAAGTTGTTGATATGTTCGTTGAATATTTTCTCTTGATGTATAATTCATGAAGTTTCAAGCAACATGAGGATCATATGTGTTTTTCTATGTTAGGTGATAGATGATTGATCTTTGGATATATTTGTGGAGGAATTTTGTGTAATGGGCTAGATTGTTAAATGACATCAGTCATGTTATCTTTTGAGATTTTGGATATGATATTTCCCTAACAGGGTTATGAAATGCATACAACATGTGCAAAATGTACTTTTCTTTATTTATAAATAAAATTATGATTTTTTAATATTTTTCCGTCGAGGAGAAAAAGTTGTTCATTGCATTGATTTGATTATATTGCATAGATTCCATTGTTCATAAAGTTGATATTTTTTATTTAGTTGTTTGTTGCATTGCTATTAATATAATGTATTGATTTTAGTGTTTGTACATTGGATAAATTTGATTACTCTATTTTGTGAATTGATTTCAATTTTCGTGTAGTGGAGAAAGGCTACGTGAAAAACATTTTCTCATTGTTTTGAAATGATTGATTAGAAATAATTGTAGGGAAATCATTTGGCAAGTAAAGGACTTTAGTAGTGAGCCAACGAATAACTAATCAATTAGTTGGTATGAGACCGTGATCACGGAAAATTGATTGTACTAAGAAAATATGAAATAAAATAATTTGGGATTGGTAATTTGAGTTATGGCAATATCTGCATTCTATATTCTTTAGTGTTTCTAAATTTAAAATTGTTTTTGCATTGTCATAAAATAAGTTGTTCGTTGTATTGATTTCATTATATCGCATAGAATTCAATGTTCATAGAGTTGATAATTTTCAACTAAGTTGTTCATTGCATTGCTCTTAGCATAGTGCATGGATTTCAGTGGTTGTATAGTGGATAAATTTGAAAAATTTGTTTGGTGCGTTGATTTTGGTATATGTACAATGGATAAAGGCTACATGAAAAACATTTTATCACTATTTTGAAATGACTAATTAGATATAATTTTAAGGAAAACATTACACCCGATAAAAGAGTTTAGTAGTGAGGCAAAGAATAACTAATCAATTAGATGGTTTGAAGTTGAGATCACAAAAAAAGGAATTAAAGGAAAAGGCTTAAATAAGCTCCAAATCACAAGTTGATAGAATTAGAATCACAAAGCAAAAGTTCACATGGTTCTAATGTAGTGAGGCCCGTATGGTGAGAATTTGAACCAAGTGGTCATATAAGTCCCACTTGTCTAGCTTATGTTGTGCTTGGGTGCCTAAGAATTCACAACAAAAGGTCACATTAACTCAAAATTCCAAGTTGATCAAGTCAAAACCCAAAGCTTGGAGTCTCCTTGAATGACAAGTACACCCCTCATTGCTAGAATTCTCATTGGATAATATTTCCTTGGTTTGCATAAGTATTATTTATGTTGTGCACCTTATAATGGTTTCATGAGTGGGTTCCTTTCTAGGGCTTCATGAAGTCACAACGATTGAGATTCGATAAAGGAATTATAAATATTGGAAAGAAAGAGAGGCAAGTTGCTATGACCTTTATTATAATATCTTGAGTTAAAGGTTTGAATGGTCTTCAATTTCAACCATCTTTCTCATATGATCGATATGAAACAATGGGAAACCTAGTAGGTGTGGCTAAAAGAAATGCCGAGGAAGAAAGATGGAGAAGATCATTCCGTAATCTATCTATTTTATATTATATGCATCCTATTACTTTTTTACCATTCATCTTTTTTATCATTGAACATTGTTTCTTTATTACTATTTGTGCCTTATTGATCATGCAACTTGTGAAGTGGCCTTCTTGATAGTATTGTCTAGAGTATATATAATACTTGGTATATTTCAAAGGATCAAATTAATCTAAAATACATACATTACAAAATGATGACATCTAAAATTTTGACGTGGCTGATCCATCTGAACTCCATATCTATCAAATGCAAAGAGAGATCAAATCCCTTGCGGTGCAAACATTTCCTCAAATTTTGCACTCTAAAAAAATTTGCACCTCAGGTGATTTGATCCCTCTCTATGGTTTATAGATCTGGAGTTAAGATGGATCTAGGTTGATTTGCTTAGATTTTGATCACTAAACAAATTGCTTTAATAATCATCCAACAAAGAAAAAAGTACAATGATCATCATAATACTCACTCTTCTTAACGATATTACAACCATTCTCATAAATATTAAAGATATGTGACTCACACTTAATATTTTATGGAAAAAATGTATACAAACTTCAAAGCCTTATTAAGTATACTTATCTAGCAACTTAGAAGCATATTTATACCGCCATATAATGTAAATTTAACCCATCTAAAAAGTAGAAAAAAAAATCATAAATGGCTTATCATCAAAGATTAACATGATTTTAGAAGTTTGCAACTTTATTTTAACTCATCCACTCTCTATTTTTTTCGTATTGAAGCCATCTATAAAATTAACCTATATTATTATAACTATATAAATCTATCTTGAGATATTCAGTTTTTAATCCCTTAACCTATATTCTTATAACTATGTAAATCTATCTGAATACATTCACTCTTTGATCCCTTAACATCTTTTCTTATAACTATGTAAATCTATCTTGGTGCAATCACTCTCTAACCCAAAAACTATGTAAATCTATTTGGATACATTCTCTCTCTAATTCCTTATTGAAACCACCTTGCAGGGTGAATTTAACCATAGAAAGGGTACACGGGTGACTTATCACTAAAGCTAAACATGATCTTAGAACTACTCAAGTCTAATCCCTTATTGAAGCCACTCTTTAAGGTGAATTTAACCCTAAAGAGATACATGGACCCCTTATTACTCAAGCTAAGCATTATCTTAAAACTATGCAAGTCTATTATAGCTTCCCCTTTATGTTACACCCACTAATATTTTATGAAAATAAAACTCTTTAGAATGGGAATAAAACAAACATAAGTATTCATTAATATGGTGTACAATGTACAATGATGTACTAACTTGCACCCTCCTCACACCTACTCCATTGTCAAATTTATAGGAAACCATATCATGTGATAAGAAATTTTAACAATGTATTTCATATTTTTATAATAACAAAGTTGCATGTATGGTTATTAGCAAGAGGTACCAACATTCATCCTCATAACATTATTGTGTTTGCATGCATCTCCATGGTACCTTAGACTTAAAATGTTGATAATACCATTACGGCATTATTTCAATTGTTACCTGCATTAACAAACCATGGATTAAACTTTACTGGATTCTCCCTTCTTACATAATTAACACCACTACATGTGATGATAATTGGTCATCCAAGTAGAGATTATGGTGAGTGACGTGGGCAATGAGAATTATTGCCTTACTCACTAATATAGTATTTAACTTTTGACCTTTTGAACATTCATAATGCTAATAATAATTAGAGCACATTGAGTGGCCACTTGTGTGCAAAAAGTTTGTTTAAGTAAAATTGTCTTTGTACTTGGCTCATTTATGTTACATGCTTTTATATTTAATTTTAGGAACCTTTCTTTGACTTTATTTGTTGTTGAATATTTATCACTTATAAGAAAGTGGAATAACAATTACATGTGTTTGGCGTGTGGTCATTTAATTAATTTAATGATAGTGAAAAATTAATTATTTATTGACAATTTTTTAAATATATTGATATTTTCGAAAAATTGAATTTTCATTAAATTATTATTTTTGAATATATTGATATTTTTCGAAAAATTGAATTTTTATTAAATTATTATTTTTAAATATATTGATATTTTTCTAAAAATTGAATTTTCATTAAATTATAATATTACTTGGATTTTATTAACTTAATTTATCTTTTCATTTTTACATGTTTTTATAAAAACTTTTATAAATCTCTATTTAATTATACATGCATATACATACAGTTACATTATATAACTTCAATAATCACATCATTACCATCATTATTAACCTACAGATTTAGTGAACATTGTCACTGTCCTTCATATATGAGTGGAACTTCACATCATATTACAACAACAGTTTTGGACCCAGATATTAGATATTAGCAGTCCCATACAACTCAACTCAGTGGATGTAATGCTATTTGCTATGTTCGAGATGTTATTAGTGGAGAAGATAAATTATATGATAGTAAAATATACATACCATTTGTGAAGCACTTTCTTTATATGTTGATAATGATTTGAGTGGTGTTGAGATTGTTATTTTATTTGTAGAAGTTTATATATCAAAATAAGAATAAATATTTAATAAAAGTTAGTTTTGTATTAATTTTTTTTTTTTTATAGGTTGAGCCATTTATTTAAAAAAAATATAAGTGATGGACTTACCATGTAGTAGAAAAAAAATAAAGTGAAAAAGGTTGAGATGACTAGATATGCAACTAGTGATTTGTTGAAAAGACATTTCACATTTCACTATTTGAGAGAGTGTAATTCATATTTATTAGTCATTGTTATTATTTTTATTTTATATTATATAAAGATATTAATAAATATAGTTTATTAAAATATTATTAATTTTTTATAAGTATAAATATGAAAGAATATAATAATAATAATAATAAGAGTTAGCTAAAGTATAAAGTATTGGAGTAGGTTTTATTTTCTTCTTTGATCACTTTATTTTAAATTTTAGTTTTTTTTTTTTTCACTCGAGATGACTAGGGGATCCATCCAAAGGGGCCTCACCATGCAACACCAATTACCTTGAGGAATCAACTACCTTAGTGGAGGAACCTGACCCCAACAAGCCCAAGAATTGAACTCTTGACCTCTGGCCTGGAAACGGCTTGTCAACTGGGGCCCAACCAATTGAGCTAATTGTTGGGGCTCATTTCAAATTATAGTTAGCTATTAGATAAGGCACAAACAATTGAACAAAATTATTGGTAATGTGGGTTTTATTAAAGACAATTATAGATAAGAACATCTTAAAGTTACAAGTATTCAATATTTCCAAATGATGATGAATTAGGTAAATGATAAGTGTAAACTAAACAATTTATTGTTAGAACTTATAATAAATAAAGTTAAGGGGAGATTTGAATGTCTACTCTTTGCATGTATTGATAAAGAATTTAATCTTTTAGTCAATCAATTATCTAAAGAAACACTAAAAGTACAAGAAGATTAGCATAATCTTCAATATTTTTGGAAAAATGCACACTTATATATGTCTAATAGCTTCATGTTCTAATACAAAACTTAATATCTAATTTCCTATTATATTTTTGTTTTGTTCTTTGACATAGTTACTTTCATGTCACATATCTCTTATAAATAAAAAAGACATGTTTTCATATTGTGAAAACTGTGATAATTTTGTTTAGAAATAATGTATTCTAAAACAATTAATTAAAATAAGAACTAGATGAATATTTTAAATATTATAAAATAACTAAATATATATTTTTAATTATATATATATTAAATAATAATAATAAATTATATTAATTTATTTATATATAAAAATTAAATTTATTAATGTATTAATTTGAAATTGCAAATTTAATACAGACTATATCCAAATTATTATAAACATAATTATTAAGTAATAAATTAACTTCATAATCATAGACTTCGAAATGTGCGTTGCATATGAATATATAATTAAAGGGAGCATTAGCATTATTGCCTTGTCTAACTCGTCCTATAAATAGTAATAATCTCTCAAGCCACTTATTATATTAGAACAATTATTGTAAAACATGCTTTTAATAATGCTTACATATGGATATGAGAGGCCATCGATTGAATTTAGGCACACATCACATTTGACATATATCTCGATGTCAAAGATTAAGTAGATTGAGGACTTGAATATTATATTAAAGTTTATGTTATCTTTTTTCAAATTGTTGAATGAGAAGCAAGTGTTTTTCTTAATTATATTTTTGTTTAAAATTTGATAAAAATTAAATAGAATTGTTGAAATTGTAAATATTTGTTGAGATTACATAATTAAGGTGTGATAGGGGTATTCGAGAGTGTTAAATTTATTCATGTATTTAAAAATGCAATTTTAATAATGAAATTTTGTTATAGCCAAATTTCATTGATAATATTAAAAAAAATTCCAAATCATATAATGTTTAGACTACAAATAAGCGGTTTGTGTGTGTGTAAAAATAATTTTGAAAGAATTTTGGACACTTCTTTTTGTTTTGGGTATGATGTATGCTACTCATTGTAAAGTGGGAAGCATTTAAGTTCCAAGTACCTCGGTGCAAGGGAATAAAAAGAAATCAAACTCATAATCTCCGCTATATTTAAGGGAGAGATTTCATCTCTAATTCATAACCACTTGAGCTAACTCTAAGAAATATAGATATATATTTCTGAATTTATTTTTATGTTTATATTGTACATTTGTACAAAAATAACACACTTATCCATCCATGTTAACATTGTAACATTGAATAGACCATGAAATCTTTTAATGAAACATTTTCATGTTTCATTGGACTATATGACAAGAGAATATAAATAAGGTCCTATTAATTGTTTATCTTTATATGCATATATGTTTGTGGATGATGTTCATGGTCTCTTTCATTTTATACAATTTTTTAAGTTGATGTGATGGCATTATCTTTCACTCCTATTGTCCGTTTTAATGTTATATTTTGTAAATATTTTTATTATTATATATACTATATCTATAATAATTAAAGTCTTATTATTGAAATAACGTGTCTTTTTATTCATAATTAATTTTCACATTAATATTATTGATCTTATTAAGACTTCAATTCTTACAAATGCTTACCAACATCGAAGTATATTATATACTTCATATCAGAGATTTTAACTTGTCAAATGTTTTAAATTTTTATTTGTAATTGAAATAGGTATTGATTGTGTTAAAATAAAGCAACGAACATACCATGCAACATAATAATACATATCAATCAAAGAGATTTTGATGACAAGGATTCAAAAAAATCCCAAAACTATGAAAAGTCCAATTACAAACTGAGTTGTTTTTACAAATTTTCCACAAAACTAAAAGACTTGCAGCTATAAAGTCTAACAAAATGGCATAGTAAAAATACAATTTTGCAAAACATAAAACATAAAAAGCATTCTCGTATTCCATCTTGCCTTGAATTTGTTGAACTGTATCATGCTCCTTAACAACTACTATAATATACCCAATTGAGACTTTTGGAAGAGGAGTCAAAGAGTGAGAGCTCCTTATTAAACCCATAATCAATTGGTATTACATGTTATTATATGTGGCGAGTTTCTCAGTTTGTTTGTCCTAGATGGCCACCCTTACTTCTAATTCCACGTTCCCGAGTAAATGGGCTTCAAGTTGTGAAGAAAATCTATTATCGAGGTGGTTAGTTGCTATTTGTAAATCCCCAGTTTGACATGTAAACCTTTGATGGACTTGATGCAGATTTGCAATTTACAAGGATCACAACAACTGATGTGGCATTGACCCTACACATTCGAGGAAATTAGGCTAACAAAACTAAAGCCATGAAAAATACCAATTGGAGACCACCCACTAAACCAAAGACAATCTAAGTCAATACCAACTACAAAGGGTAGGTAATACCTACAACTTCGAGACACATCAAAGTCAAATGGGAAAAACAAGTGGAGTTATTACCAAGATGGCTACACAATAACTCCAACAAATGCTGTGAAGAAACAAAATCCCACCTATGCTAAGCAAACCCATCCTATCAAAATTTAAGTCACCTCCCAAGCTAAGCTTAATGGTGTGAATGAGAGTATGGGGGAAGGGGATGTTGTTATAGCTTGTCTCATTTGAAATAAAGAGTTGCTCCATTTTTTCTTCATTTCTAACTACAAACCAATTATAATGTTTGATTTGAAGAATTTCATGGGATGTAAATTAAGGAATCCCCCCATCTTATTTGTCTCAATGTTGCTTGATTCAACTGCACTTCTTTGTTTTCCATGCAGTTCGCACAGATGTTGAGAGATCCAAGGACTTGATAGAACTCAACTAAGTTGAAACTCGTCACGAGGCCTTGGATTCTGAAGTTCAAACTAGAGAGACATGTTGAATGCAAAGAGAAAGAGTTTCAAATTTGTTGAATGCTACGTGTAGGATCATCCATAACTATAAGGGATCTAATTTCCATTGATTTGAGGATAATTGATTCTTAGTATAAGAATATGTCTTCTACTTGATTGTTTGTTGACTCACCTAAACCCCAAGCATAAATTAATTTACATTTTAGACAACCCCCACACTTACCTCCCCAAATATAAATTAGTTTACGTTTTAGACAATCCCCACACCTAGTACCCCAAGCATAAATTAGTTTACATTTTAGACAACTCCACACCTACGACTAAAATTAAATGGAATTTTAATTAATAAATTGGTAAATGATTTTGGAAAAAAAAACTTTTCACTTTCTTCACTAACACAATTAATTAATTTTGAAAAATAAAATCTCAAATTCACAAATAAAATATCCATTGACCTACAACATCAACGATGACTTAGAATTAAATCCAAAAATATTTCACTTATTGAATGGTCCAATAGTAAAATATCCATGTATTTTAAACTTATGCATACATTATATACTTTGATGGCTATCCATGGAAGGGATACAATGTCCCTTGAAGTAAGGGCCATGTGATAATGGCTATCCTTTACTTGCAAGTTCTGGGATAGTTGTAGAGATAATACTATGGGTGTCATGCTATGTATACATAACACATACTTGAATATAAATACATAATAGCACACTTTAAGGAAACCATACTCTACGGTGGTTGTGGTTAATTATAAAATCATAAACAATAGAAAAACAATATAAAGGTATGTACCATACTTTATTGTTGTGTTTAAATATAAAATCATTAACCCTACAAAGAAGAGTGCAAATGATATAAATGTGAGTACTAAGTACATGGTAGTGTTGGTTTAAAAATGTGTCACAGCAGGCAAAAGTCCCATGATTTGCTCCAATTGAAAGCATGATTGGTGTCATGTATGCATCTAGATGGGAAAGGGGTATGGTGGGTCTTGGGGTGCGAGTTTAGATAAGGGATAGTCAGAGGCCATGCCAACTTGTCCCTACAAAGTAGTCCTTGGAGTCAACAATCTAACCAAGGTGTCCTAGGAGTCAACAATCTAACCAAGAGCTCCATGTCCTCGTGTGTCCCACTGCCTACCCCAGTGATGCAGAGGTAATAAGAGTGTGTCAGGCAACAATACCCGGAAGTACCATTAAGTTTTGAACCTGATTGCTATGAAATCCTAAGGTCGATATTTAACTTGAAGTTAAGTTAGTAGAGTTACAATAGATATTGTTGCTTCATTAATAAAGCCACATAGTTATAAGATGTCTGTTAAGGTTGTATTTGTTGCTTCATTAATTAAGTCACATAGTTATAAGATGTTTGTTAAGGTTTTATTTTCATTGTGGTCTCCCGGGCACGTCTTTTAAGTACAAATTTGGTAAAATGGGTATTTCAAAAAAAATCATATTAATGTGGTCGATTAGATATTTTTAAAATATATTGTAATGTGGAGGTCGTTGTTGGGTACAATTATTGGATTATGAATGTATTGCTTTTTATTGCAGGTTTTATGTCGAACATAAATATATGACAATTCAAAATAAATGTTTTTCAAGGTAACAAGTGGGTTTTCTTAATGGAAATATTCAATAATTGATTGGGTTGCTCTATAAAGTTTTAAAGTTTAGATTGTAGCTTTGACAAAGGATTTTGATTTATGTAATGTATATATAAATATAATTACGATTCAAGTTGTTGTGTATGTAAAGATATAATTATGTGATGTGTTATACAGGTGTATGTGTATGGATAATAAATAGTATAATAATAATATGATAATAAATAGTTATATATATATATTACATTTGGTGTTTTGAAATAGATTCTATTATTTAAAAATATTTTTTTTTATATTTATAGTTTTTTATATGATTATTCTTTTCTGTGTGAATATGAAGTACAAATTAAATAACTTAGATCAAGAAAATGAATCATTTTTTTTGATTAAATTATATGATACAATGCAATTAATTTTATTTGAGACCTTAATAATTTAAAATAGTTCAATGAGTAAATTGAAATAAAGAGGGCAAAATTATATGATATAATGCAATTAATCTTATTTGAGATCTTAATAATTTAAAATAGTTCAATGGGTAAATTGAAATAAAGAGGGAGGAGGGTTTGAAATGACAAGTCGTTAGCTAACATGATCTTTAACTAAGTAACTTAGAAGTAGAATGCTAATTATATGCAAATACTGTTGGGAAAAATTCACAATTAATCATTCAGATATAGACATATGGTTAAAAATTGGGTATTTGACCTTGGATCTAGGCCCGAGCTTTAAATTATAGGATATATATGTTTAAGGCAAAGGAAAAAAAAATGGAAACAACTTATTATATTGTAAATCTTGTTAATATGGTACTATTTTTCAAACAATTTTAGTTAGCAAAGTTAAGGTCATTAATACTAAGCCAACACAATGACCCCCTTTTTTAGGGAGGGCCATAACACAATCGTTGCTCGTAACCTACATTAATAATTAGCACAAGGTTCAAGGATGACCGTAAGGCAACATCTAGAAGGAACAAGCCTCAAGAAAGGCAACTAAGTGTTCTCTAATCTTGTAGCAAACTTCCCTTTAGTGATAAAAATTTGTTAATGCAAAAAATGAAAGTTCCCATTGATAAAGAACTCTAATAAATTTAGGATGATTTAGGCTGATTTAGAATTGGGAAAAACCACTAAGGGCATTCTTCCACCATGCATGGATCTTGTATCACAGTATAAATCTGCATATGCTTGAAATGTTTGTTGGATTCTTATAGGATTTGTGAATGGAAAGATGCTTTGTTTGCTACACGATTAGCTTATTCCATCCAAAAGAGGAGCACGCCCAACAAGAATTGAACCCGAGTAATCTCACGACAATCGTTCCAAATCATCACTTTTGGTCATCATATGCAAGTGACAATACTTGTGAATGGAAACGGGGTTTGTTTACTACAAGATTATCTTACGCCATATAAAGAGGAGCATGCCCAACCATAATTGAAACCAAGTCATCTCATAAAAGTCGCTATAAATCATTACTTTTAATCAACATATATAAATGACACCTTTTCTTAATATGAGAAATTGTTACAATAAAACAAAAAACACTTCATCATCAACATAATATCCTTTGGCTAAGTCATTGCTAATTAAATCTATTACATCCAATTCATTAAAGAATTTTTTTTCCCTAAAATCCTTGTACAAACCTAAATGCTTTCTCGCATACATAAATAACATCTTCTAAAAATATATATATATATAAACTCTTCCATAAAATCCATACACAACTATCAATTAAATTAATCCTTTTGCATATTCATTCACTTTATAAAACAAATCTATCACTTAAGACTTTAAATTTTAGTAGAAAAATTACATAACTATACTAACTAGGAGACACAGTAAATATAGGACAAAGATTATACATTAATTACAAAGGTAATAGAAATATTTTACTTTATAAAACAATCTCTTAAAATCTGTCAAGCATTAATAATAATTATTATATAATGAAATGATATAGCTTAAGTATTTTGCATATCTTCAATGTACATTATCATGGAGCCCATAGACACGTGGCAAATGCAAATTAATCATGTCAGAAATTGAAGTGACGTGGAGGTCTTACAGCTATTTCTGTTCTCCTCTTCATACGATTAGGTTCTTAGAATGTGGAACTCGATAAGTAGATAAGCCAATCAAAAATAAAAAATCCAATTTGCCTCCCTAATAACTTGCTCGTTTCTTGCTTTCATGGAGGAACGATCGAAACGTTCACAAGAACAAGACTTCAGCATCTACATTCTCGGACAATGAAAGTGAAAGAACTTTAAGCTGAGCTGCGGAATCTTACTCGCTGCCGTACAGTCAAAAAAACACTAAACAAAGATCGGCGCAAGTCCCGGGGCCGAGGTCCAATCGACGGCCAGTAGCGATTCTCGGAGCCATCGGACGGCGAAGAACTGGGCACGCACTCTCTGCAACTGTGAAAGGATGTAATGTAATAAAATATATGGAGCTTACCCCAACCCCACAGTGTTTTGGCGCATAAGTTTTATTTTTACTGATAACGATGGGGCGATAACATCGCGGATTTTAACCGTTTTACTGTTTGGCCTCGGGTAAAAGTTAATTGAAAATGCCGAGGTGCATGATGATGATGATGGCGGTATTGGCGCATCATCCATCATCGAGGAGGAGGAGTAACAGTGCCTTAAATGTCTGGTACGGCGGGGTAAATAATCTTTCTTTTCTTCCATTTTTATTTTTATTAGTTCCACTTCCCCCTTCTTGCTCTGTTACAGCGAGGGTTTGATGACGATGAAGAAGAAGCTTCTCTGAAGGGCAAGGTGCGGTGGGGACGAGATTCGATAGCGGCTCTGCGTTTGAAGCTCTGAATTGAACGGGGGTTTGTTAGAAAAGACCAAAAGTTGGAATTTGAGCAGGAGGAGCTGATAGTGTGTTATTATCGGGACAGATGAAATAATTGAAGCTAAAGGTTTTATTTGTGTGCTTTGCGGACTTCTGTGAACAAGGGGAAATGGAATTATTGGAGTGAAGTAGGTGTTCTTGGAGAAATATGCGGGGAGCTCATAATAATAGCAATAATAGTGATAAATTTTGCGTGTTGAGATCTCTCTGAGCTCCGCTTTTCACAATGAGGACCGGCTTCTCCCAGCAGCATCGGGAAGGTAAGCCTTTAACTGGTCTTGTTAGATCTGGATGTTTGAGCTGCATTTGTCTTGATAGGTTATGGTCAGTGTCGAGGGATTAAGATCATCTGCTGGTACTTGATGAGATCTCCTTCATTGTGTTTCAATTAGCTGTCGGGCTGCGTTTTCTTAGCTATGTATACATTGGGAACCCTTTGTGTGGGAATTGAACTCGTCATCTTGAGTGATTGTTTGTTTTGCGTGCTCGAGGAACGTAGTTTCGAGGCCCAGAAAATAAAACAAGTGCGTAGTCGGGAAATAAAACGAGACCCAGAAAATATGTGCACTGTACTAAGCATGTTCTGTGTATTCAGGGTCAACCGACCTCCGGAAATAAGTATTTCGCACGGCACTGCTGACTACCGAGCAGAAATAACTAATTTGGATAGCAATGCTGGTTTCCAATTCCATCTTTGTGTCCAGCTAATGAGCTTCAATCAAGTTGTTAATGGCTGTCACGAGTCTTGTATGTCTTCCTGAAATAAACACATGTTCATATTCCAAACAAGGCTTTCTAATGCCAATTTGTAAGGTCTTTAGGGTCTTGAAGAGCGAGTCACTTTGCTAGCACACTTAGGCATGGCTTGAAACACATGTTTTGAATTTGAACTCCATTCGGCAGTTTGAAAGTTGATAATGATGTTTTTGGGAGTCCAGCAAACAATCCTTTCGAATTCTGTTGTCTTTGTCGTCAAAGCCTTGACAAAAGAGCAATCGTAGACCTTAATAAACCCAATAATTTTTTTTTGTCAGTTTGCCGCTAACCCAGAGATTCTTGACCTATTTAACAGATTTGGGTCGTCCAACGCCTTGACAAAAGAGCAATTGTAGACCTTAATAAACCCGATAATTTTTTTTGTCAGTTTGCTGCTAACCCAGAGGTTCTTGACCTATCTAGTAGATTTGGAACTGTAACTGGCATTTTCTGAGTATGGTATATATATTAAAGTATGCTTATTATAGTGCTTTTGACAATTAATGAAATCTTCTGTCTCAATTCTCTTTCTCAGCTTTGTTGTTCCTTAAGCCATGTTTCAAGATTTTCACAATAGCGGCCAAGTTTACCATACCTTTTCTTTCTTCAGTGTCACAGTGTACTTAACAACTTTATGAAAATAAATTGTCATTGGTGAACTTAGTTATGTTATCTTAAATAAATTAGCTAAAGCTTCTGTTTTTTTTAAAGTAAGGACCCACAGGGATTATCATTACCGATTGCTCTACCCTCGTGGGCTAGCTAAAGCTTCTGTTACAGACATGTCAAAATGGAAATCATTTGCACTTTTATGGGTGAACTTTTGGGTGAATTTTCTGTCACCTCAACCCATTCTGTATGATAGGTTGATTTGACCTCGTGGACGTTTATTACAAATCAAATACATATTCATCTCGTTACTAGGGAATGTGTGAAATTGCAGAAACCCCACGTGCATGTTTCTTGTTTGTTGTCTGTTCTACTTCTGGACCTATTGGACATGTTTTTTCCCATTAATTACAATTCTTTATTTTTCATGTAGGTGGGTCCCGCTTCATCTCCGTGCCTGTCCTCCGTTTGTTGGGGTTCAGGTGGATAGAAACTCATAGTGAATTAAAATGGTATGTTGATAAGATAAGGTAAGCTGAAATGATTTTATTATTTTCCAATAGATGACGAGAAGAGTAGGCCAATGGGACAAGGAAGTACAATTGCTGATGTTACATTGAAGGAGTGCTCTAGGCTACTACAAAAGCATAAAACAAAGCAAACGATATACAACAAATAAGTGATGTATCAAAGAAGATAAGAACTAGTGAAAAAGAGATCTATCAGATGTTGATAGAACGAGACAAGGAAGTAGAGAGTGAAGAGGAGGAAATATTACCCACTACACCATTCACTTAGAAGGTATCAATATATCTGGAGAATTTCAAAGCTTGAGAGGGCTTTGTTGGGTGATCCTGGAGGAGAGCACATGGGCCTTGCATGGAGATTGTCCTAATATTCGAAGTCGAAGGAAAGAATCTCAAGATATGGGTTTGGTCGAGTGTCTGTCAATCAAGTCCATGCTAAGCACAAGTACTCCTTAGTGCCTTCTTTGGGATGGCATGATTGGCCCTAGGGCGACAAGTTGTACATTATTCATTAGTCCTTGCTGTTCCATGCACTCGATAATCTACATATCTTTTAGCATTGATGGGCATTGAAGTAGGCCGAAAAATGAGGTGATTAGTTTGATAGGGCAGTGTCCGCAAGACACTTGCAAGATCAATCGCCCGAGAGTCTTCACCTCACGCTTGTAAAGAGCCAAGCACCTCTCACTAGGGTAACAAATGAAATGGAGAAGGATCCTAGGAGTCATGAAACATGTAGTGATATCTCCCTTGAAGCTTGTAATCAATGGGCGCTTGAAGATGAAGTGTTTCTTAGACTCCACCTCTTATAGATGGCATAATTGACATATCCTCTACTCTTACGAGATATGATGAACATGCTCAATTCAAAGCTAATGAGAGCATAAGCTTACGAGGATAATTGATATATCCTCTATTCCCATGGGATATAATGATCATACTCAATCCAAAGTTGATGAGGTCACAACCTGAATTGTCTATGAGTGGGAACCCTAAGGCCATGAGACCAATGGCATTGAGCACACTTGGAGCGAATGACAAGACCATCCCTCAGTTGCAGAAAATGCTCCAAGTAGAAGTCTATCTTAGGGTAGAGAGCTTGGGAAGGGGAGATTCAATTGCCATGTATGTACTGTGGATAAATGTTGTCCCTAACAACCCTGTTGGTTCCTTGTCTACAAGGAAGAAGGTGATCATGAGCGACCAAAAAATTGCCAAAATGGTGGAGGCACACAATAGAGATGCCATTGGACTAAAGTGACGAAGAGGCTTAAAATAACCAAATTTGTCTCCATCTTGGTGGGCAAGAGGCAATCTTCATTGAAGAGCGAAGGGCCAAGTTTAGGGCCAAAGAGCTTTGGAAGGGGAGATTCAGTTGTCCCTTATGTAGTTTAGATAGATGTCATCCTTGACAACCTTTGTAGATCACTTGTCCAAGGGGAAGAAGGTGGCTAGGAGCGACCAAAGAATTATCGAAATGGAGGCACTCGATAGAGATGGTAATGGACTAAGAAGCAATGAGGAGGCCTCAAAGAAACTCATCTCCATCTTGATGGGCAAGAGGCAATCTTCATCGAAGAGAAAAGGGCCAAGTTTAGGGAAAAGAGCTTGGGAAGGGCATATTCAATTTCCTTGTATATAATGTGGATACATGTTGTCCTTGACGACCTTGTTGATCACCTATTCTAGGGTACAAAGGTGACTAGGAGCGACCGAAGAGTTGCTGAAATGGAGGCACTTGATAGAGATGCCAATGGACGAAAGCAATGAGGAGGCTTCAAAGAATCAAACTTGTGTCTTTCTTGATGGGCAAGAGCCAATCTTCATTGAAAGCAAAGGGTCAAGTAGGGTTATCTCTCACACCTTGTTGTCGAATTTTTCATGATATATGGAGAAAAAAAAGTTTGTAAATGTTCTCAAGATGCTCGGGAAAGATGCCAAACTCATCTTGTACACTGTTCTATGGGATTGTTCACTTGAATTTAATATCTACTGTAGCATGAGGAGTTGAATTCATTCTATGCGAGTGCGATGAAATGGCAGCAAGCTAGGACCTCAAATCTTGGTTTTGATGATCATGTTGAAAAGATGCATCTTAGTTGTGATATCCAAAAAATTTGTATGGAAATGACCCCCATACACCTTGTTAAGTTAGAGTTCGGTAGCAAACCTCAAATTGAGCTAGGACAAGTTGATTTGGGCCCCAAATAAGTATAAGCTGTGGGTTTTGTTGCCGCCTGGATGCACACCTAGGGGGGAACACGACATAAATCTTCAAGCCGCTCGGTGTGGCATTGGGGGGGCAAGTCGGAGTCAAGTGCTATCACCTGATAACTCCTAGTGAAGCCAAGGGGGTTGGTCCCTAAAAAGAAAAGAATCTAAGGTGTTTAATCTATGAAAAATAAAACAACTAATCTAGGAGTTAAATAAAATTTTCCAACCACAACAACAATATAAAGACTAAAACTCAACAGCATAAGATATCCATCATCATCATTTTGCATACATAAAGATACGAGCAAGATAATAAGCAAATAGACCAGTGCCCAATAAAAAAGATGCAATAATTGTAATGCTTTGGAGTGCAAGGATGCTGTGTCGGGAAAGTATTGCAAGTGTCTCAGTTGGTAAATTTTATGATTTATTAGTAAGTATTATGGGAGTGGGTTTATTGGTGGTTTGGCCCAAATAAACTTAACTCCTTGAACTGAGCGCTAAAGCGGCTTTACCAATTATCCAACGGGGCGAGGCATAACTTGCTTAAAGCAACCCCCTGACTCTGTGGTATTCACCCTTTGCGACCTCCCGATTTCTCAAAGATTCGTTTGTTTGGATTGTCCTATTAATCTATTGCTTACCTCCCTTTATGGATTGACCAACTGGTCGGACTAAGCCGCAGCGTTCCAGAGCATACGGGGAAAATAAGCGCTAGTTAATTTTATACAAAATTAAAGTTTTCTACTTTTTGTTTTTGTGCTAGGGGAATCGACAACTGGAGACTGGGCTGGTACTCATGTGACACGGGGGTCCAGGGATCCAATCCCGCTACGACTATACCCCTAGGTTAAGTCACCTGGTTGGAATTCGTGTTAGAGTTCGGCGACTTTGAAATTCGGCAATGAAAATTTTGGTGATAAAGTTACACATTAAATTCGAGACTATAAAATTAAAATATATATATATATATATATGAAATTTTTTATTATTAGTATTTAGTTCTAGACTCTAGTTATGATAATATTAATATTAGTTTTAAAAATCTTAGTTTTAATATTAATTATGGCTTTAATATAATCTTAGTATTAATAATAATAATATTAATTAGATATTTTAATATTAATAATAATATGTTTAAGAATAAGATTACTATGATTACTATTAATATTATTAATATTAACCTCACCCGAACGATGGAGATAAATTTGTTGGCAAACGCATTGAACTCCCATTTAAATAATATATCTATCAAAACGGCTTGCCACGGGCCCTTGAACCAGGTTACCCACGAAACCGTTTGTCACAAACCGTTGAATAGTAGATTTCGACTTTGACTTTCAAGTGCAGAGGACCGGAGAAGAGCACAACCGCTTCAGCTCGGGTTTAGGGCGTCTGCTGAAGTAAAAAATCGCATGATTTTTAATTTTTCTCACAGCACCAGGCGATTTAGCCATGGCAAGGGTGGCTGCAGGGCGGCTATGAAATTTCACGCAGGTTGGAAATCTAGTGTAAATGAAAACGATGAAATTTTGGCGAACTTTACCATTTAAATTCGCCCTCCCATAAAATTCGACGATTTTCGATTTTCATGCTGGAAAATCGGCGAATGTGGTGACTTAGCCCCTAGGTGCCCCACACACCCCGCAAGCATGGGACACGGGTAAAGCCGGGGTGTGATTTGAACTCGTGGCCTCCAATTTACAACATGTGACTTCATATCAAGTGAACCACCAATGAGCCACACCTGTACGGGCTAAAAGTTTTCTACTTTGTTAAACTCTTCCAAGAATCTCTTTTTTGGTCGAATTCCAGTACTCGAGCAAGCTCTTTCCATGGCATCGTACTTGGGGAAAGCAAGGGGGTTTATTATTGAAGCTTGAGAGCAAATTGTTAAAAAATGTTAAAAACTAAGTCCTGAGTGAGTTTGTGGTCCGTTGTTGAAACGAAACCAACAAATGGTTAATTTTATCCTAGATTGATTTTATTAATTGCAAAATAAGCAAAACTAAACTAAAAGGAAAGGTTAGAGGCAATCACAGCACGAAAGTGACAAAGACTCAAACCCCCCCAGGGGGAATGGGGTGTGGGCACTGGGTAGCCCACTTGCTTCTCTTTAGATTTTAGAATGATAAGAGAAATGCCTTTGGTCCTTACAGGGTTGGACCAAAAGGCTTCCAAAAGTTATAGAAAAAAGCAATCGGATGAAGGGGGATGAATCTGGGGTGCTCCGGATGATCCAATCTCTCGAAAATTGGCTAGAGTTACTTCCTACCTGTTCATGAAATGTTGCAAAACAACAAACTATTAGTACTTTAAAATGCCCAAAAACACTCCAGAAGTGTCTTTGGGTCACCACAAAAAATTTCTAACAAAAATCTACCAAGTTAATCTATGATAAAATGACAAAAGTAACCAAGGAAAGCAAGGTTTTCTTGAGATCTTGGCTTGCCTTTTGGGCTGCCAATGAATGCACTTAAACTTGCAAGATAAACTTTTTAAATCATGAATACTAGCTTTCTACTTAAGCCTTGACATCTTATAATAAAAAACAACTTTCGTAGATAAACTAGCACTAGATCTAGCTTGTATTTGATAATCTTAGTAACTCAACTAGAATCTAATTTTTATTGCAACATAAACTAGATCTATTAGTGATTTAACTTTGAAAGATAGATCTAAATGAAAATTGCACCTAAAACAAAAAGTAGCTAAGAGAGAAAAATAATTTTTATGTGGAGAAAGAAAAGAGCAGCAAAGATGACTCTGAAAGTTTGATTGTGGGACACCGAGGGATAGATCCTCCAAAGCAAGTATTGACAGAAAGAAAGAGCAAGCAAGCTCTTCACCTCTTCAAATATTGGAAACCTGCAGCTGAAAACACACTTGCACACAACTCATCAAATCTAGAAATGCATAAGGTTAGAAATCAAGAGAATATGGGCATAAACAAATGAACATATAAATCTTAGATCTCTAATCATATAACAATAAAATATTAACTAAACAAGCAAGCTTAGCAATCTTCCCTACAAAATTGATACCAACCTTCAGTAGGCTAGATCATGACAAAGAAAAATGCACAAAATAGTTCAAACACATGTTACCTCATGCCAAGAGATCATTCCATCCACACACATACAACATCACACAGGTATGACCTCCAATGTCTCATTATTTCTCAAATGATAGAACACTATTACAAATATAAGCCTCTGATCCCAAACTCTAACTAGAGCATAATGGAGTGAGAAGGCGTGCTTTTTATAGGAAAAAACCAGCCCAAGAGAGCATCTAAGACAACTCAAGTCAGCTTGGGCGACTTCCTCAAATGGAGGGATTGATCGCTCTTTCAAAGGGAATGAAGTGGAGTTGGATCCTAGAGGGATGCGCCACCTCTCTTGAGGTAGGCACACCCTCTTCACCCTCTCTTGGTTTTGTCAACAACCAATAGATGGCTTCCCACTAAGGAATTGCGCCCCCCCTTTCATGAGATGCCCCCCCTTGATTGAGAATCAATTGATTTGCATGGGATATGATGCCAATCCTCTTGATTTGATCACTAATCAATCAAATATTTGATTGCTAGTTAACTGCCAACTCAAAATAATAGACTCCCTCAATCAATGGGCTTTTTTTTTTTTCTCATTTATTATGTCTGTTTTGGCCAATTAAGTATGTCTTTTTGGCCTTTTTCGAGTAAATATTATTTTTGGAGATAAATATTCACTCGAAACTTAGGAAAAATGGGTTTATGGGTTTAATGGGTGCTCTGGCTTAGAAAACGAGCATCCACTTGACAAATTTAACCCACAAACCCTACTTTTATTACATTTTGAATTTTCCCAATTAAACTATTAAAAAACAGCTCGATTTTACGAGAAAATTTATTTTCTCCAAAACTTAAAAAAAATCTTAAGGGGACCTAGCACATGTTCACACGACTCTATATTAGTGTCTAGCATGTTAATATACATTGACACGTGAACTTTAATAATCTCCTAAGCCCTAACCATCAAGATGGGCATTCCGGCTTTGGAGGAGCAGGAGAAAAACTCGAAAATTATGCTTTGCTAAAATGCAAAGTATAATTAACAAGTGAAAAAATTCCTTGGGATACCCGGATTGATTGCTAAGTCCTAGGAAGCCAAGTCCTTTACATAAAAATCGCCATGCTAGCACACTTTATTACAAACCCCGTGGGGCATGAACATGTGAAAAAATTAAAAAATAGGGCCCTGAAAGGCCTGATGGACTTCAAAACAAGGATTTGAACATATATCACGTTCAGAGTTTGCTCGCTCACTTGAAAGTCCAACTAAGTACAACTTAGCTGGTAACAGGTTTGCTATAACATTTTTAGATGCATTGAGGATCAAGACCTTAGTCTTGCTAAGGTTCATGATCATTGCTCGCTGGTGCAAACATTGGCAATGGCTTCCAGTTGACTCTATAATACCTTGAGGAGGATTTTAAAATAATTATATATTAATACGAATACGAATAAATGATAATCTATTTTCAAGGTCACAACCTAGCCAGATACCAAATTGATGTATGGGACAAGTCATAAAGGGTAGTGATGTGAGAGAATCAAGAGTAGTGACCAATGTCAGGAAAAAGTGTAGATTATCTAGGGAGGAGGTATGCCAAAAGGTCTTAAGGGGAAGTGCCAAGGGAAAGAACCAGTTTGTGACTCCTGGCAACAAAAAAACCTGGCTTCTTATGCTGTAGGATGCGAAGGTAGTCAGGGGAGGTCAGCTCATGGGTTGAGGATTACCTCCTTTTTTGTCAACTGTGTGAATTTCCAATCCAACATACCATCTTTTAGCAATTCTCAACAGGAGCAAGTAGACCAAAATAAGTAGGTAGATCAAAATACCCTGTAATTTTGTCTACTCGGTACTAGGTGAAAAAATAGCTAAACAAGACAAATTTCTTTTCTAGGTAGAGAATTGTATAGAGATATGCTAAGTAGCATGGGTACCTGTACCCGAGGGTAGGGTACGTGTACCCATACCAGATAGCCGTACCCCACATACCGAAAACGGGGTTGGGGATGTCAAAGTTGTACCCTGTCGTACCCGAAACTTTGTCGAAGTACTCGAGACGTTTGTCACAGATTTAGGGGACATTGATTGTAGAGGATATGGGGGTACCCTTGTTTTGGGGACGCCTGGGGAGCAATTTTGTATGGGGCACGCCTATTTTGGGGACGCTTTGGGACCAGTTTTGTATGGGGTACCCTTGTTTTGGGGATGCCTAAGGACCAGTTTTGTTCGAGCCCATCTAGGTTTGTACAAGTGACATTAAAGTGAGTAATATTAAAATCTTAAAGTAAAAGTGACATTCTCCTTATCTTTCATTTTCCATCCTTCTACTTAAATTTTTAACATTACCATTAATTGTTTCAAGATGTTTGACTGTGGTTCCAACCTCATTGGACTTCATATGCAAAAAGTAGAATTTTATATCCCATTCAGAATTCAACAGACTTAACAATTTTCAGGATTTCAGGGTTGCAACGTTTCCATTGGATTCTATCATGTATTAGGGTACGGGATTGGCATTTAATCAAGCACATCAACCTCTCTATGTACCTTGATGTTGGTGGTGCTTATTGTTGAACTCCTCTATCACGACCTTAATAAAAGTGTACCCTTCACTCAAACAAAATCACTTATAAGCATGGGAAGCTTTTTCTACCTTATTTTTGTTAATTTTTGACATAGATCTGAGATTTAATAGCAGTAACAGTCTTCTTGCAAATTATATCAGACTTAAAAATTTAATTCTGAGATTTAGCAGCAGTATATCATTAACAGTAGATCATGAAACATAAGAAAGAAGAACAAGCATCCACGAGAACACAAAGTTTACCCTGGGGAAAACCTTTCAAGGTATAAAAACCCCAGCAAAGAATATCTTCCTTAATATGAGATGACTGAAATGTTACATAAGAGACAGATCTTACATCAACTTTGCCTCTAGGGCATACATACTGAGACTGTTCATTCAAGTCTGAGCAAGATGACAACTGTCATCACTCACTAGTCATACCAACTGTTGAACTAAGATGAAAATTGACCAAAGGGAACACCTTGAAACTTCTGTTGACTGTCCTTGACTTCTCTGAGGCTGAGCTTGACTGAAAATGTATTGCTGTTGACTGAAGTTGACTGAAGATGTACCTGTTAGGGCTCGGCCAGCTGATGTGAGGGCTTACAATGCTGTGGTCTCTTTACTGCTGAAGAGAGCGAGCCCTATAGAGCTCGAGCAGCCACTTGGAGGCCCTGTATAGGGCTCGGATTCAAGGACAGACTTGGGACAGACTTGGAGTTAAGTTCGGCCTGCTCCCTTTACCAACTAACAGACCTGCGGCCTGCCTTTTTCCACTTCACACACTTGCAATCTGTATATGGGAGCCCTAACAAGCTCGGTTTCCTTCCTGTCAGATTAGGGCTGCAAGGAGAATAGTCTAACAGTTCGACTGCCCAAGAAGACAAGATAAGACAAAAAATAAATGATCTCTGCTGCTGCTGCTGAAAAAGATGCCCCACGACTTTTCCTTTAGATCAGAGATGATGATGGTTATATGTTGTGATTTACAAATGAGAGTGCTCCTTCATTCATAGAGCATCAATAGGGTCATATCCATAAGTTTAGGAATTATAAAAATTAAAATTAAAAATTAGCTAGGGTTAATATTTTAATTTTTATCTTTAACCCATTAACTTATAACTTGGTCTTTTGGCCCTTCACAAGTGGGCTCTTGGTTATCCAAAGGGTTTCAAGGTCACCCATAGGGGTACTTGATCATCCAAGAGGCCACATGGTCACTCATAGGGGTACTTGGTCATCCAAAAGGTGACATGGTCACCCATAGGGGTACTTGGACCAACTAAAGGTCTTTTGATCATCCATTGGGGTCCTTGGACCATCAATGGGTCTCTTGCAAAGTTACAAACATCGCCGATATATCGCGATGCCAACCCTCCCGCGATATATCGGGAATATATCGGCCAATATTTTCCCCGTTTTTTTGCCGATTTTTTCTCGATGTTATCGCGATTTTTTGGCGATTTTTTTTAATATATCGCGATTTTTTGCCTTTTTTTGCTCGTTTGCCGTGTTTTGAAAACAAAAATTGTAGTGCCCATAAAAAATGTTGCCTTCTTCATTAGTAATTGGTCATATTAAATGGTAATATTAAATTCTTAAAGTAAAAGTGACATTCTCCTTATCTTTCATTTTCTAAAAGTGACATTCTCCTTATCTTTCATTTTCTATCCTTTTACTTAAATTTTTAACATTACCATTAATTGTTTCAGGATGTTTGAGAGTGGTTCCAACCTCATTGGACTTCATATGCAAAAAGTAGAGTTTTAGATCCCATTCAGAATTCAACAGACTTAATAGTTTTTCAGGAGTTTAGGATTACAAAGTTTCCACTGGATTTTATCATGTATGAGGGTATGGGACTGGCATTTAATCAAGCACATCAACCCTTCAATGTACCTTGATGTTGGTCGTGTTGATTGTTGAACTCCTTTGTCATGACCTTAATAAAAATTTACTCTTCACTCAATCAAAATCACTTATTAAGCATGGGAAGTTTTTCTACCTTATTTTAACGATTGGATTAGGAACTTTCATCAAAATTGCAAGGTGTTGAGTTGTTGACTAATGTCCTTGGAGGATCAACTTTGAGATTTAAGGTATTGGCAAGGACTAGAGCCTAGAGGAGGGAGGCATAGGGTGTTATTGATGAATAGGATCCCAATATAGGCAATGATTCGCCGACATGTATTATTTATGGTTTATGTTTCACATTCATTTTTTTAAATGTCCTTGCTCATTTATTAATCAAAAATATGCATATACATAAATAGCGATTTAAAATATACATAGAGTCCACTAGAGTCCCATGACCGCTAGGGCCTTCTAGCTCTAGAGGCAAAGCCATTACTAAAGCAATTACCTTTGCTTGTTAAAGGGGTAGAGGGAATCAATTGTTTATTTACTTGATTTCATTGTATATAAGATACATTGATTGTATTTTTTTGGTGATTCAATAGTTGGGGACTCGGGATCCAAGACACGATTCATTTTTTTGTGTGAACTATCACTAGATGTCTTATACATCTTATATATCAGTTTTCTTTCCATATTCATGTGGTAATGTGTTTACTTGATGTTCTTGTTGCTTTAGATGTTTAGAAAATTGAAAAAAAAATGAATATTTTTGTTTTTTTTTAAGTCTGCCGATATATTGTCAATGTTTGCCGACACTTTCGCCGATAAATCCGATAATTTCTTTTTGGACCCTCGACGATATATTCGCCGACACGATATTTGTAACTTTGGTCTCTTGGTCATCCATTCAAGTACATCATCATATATAAGGAAGATGTTCTTTTGGTTACCTTGTTCTCCTCATTAACACCAAGATCATGTGCCAGGTTCTTCATCAAGGGGTGGCCAGCCCCTTGCGAGGGTCCCATAGCCCACTGATTAAAGGAGAGGAGTACAACACTTGCCTAGATCCAATCTAGGTCTTCACATTGATTGAATCAACGTCTTGGTCCCTGACCAGGTTCTTCAGCCCTAGGCTGAAGGTTGACCGAAGTCAACAACTTGGTAACTGACTAAGTACCTCCATTCTTAAAGAATGGCTCTCAGCCCTAGGCTGAGCTTCAGTTCCAGACTGAAATATGTTGATCAACCCCTTGGTCCCTGACCAGGTCCCCCATTCTCCCGGAGAATGGTTCTCAGCCCCAGCCTGAGCTTCAATCCCAGACTGAATGTTGATCAACCCTGGTAACTGACTAGGTGCCTCCATTCTCTCGGAGAATGGCTCTTGATGTTGCGAAAAAATGAACAATTTTAACACTTGCATTATGAAGTTTCATCAAAACTATAAGGTGTTAACTAATGTCCTTGGAGGACCAACTTCGAGATTCGAGGTAGAGGCAAGGGCTAGAGCCTAGAGGGGGGGGGTGGTGGGGGGCATAGGGTGCTTTTGATTTATAGGATCCCAATATAGGCTGATGATATATATTTGTTGTAGCATGAATTTTTTAGGATTCTATAGCTATGCTGTTGGGAGCAGGAAGCGAGAGCGGAAAGCAAAATTTTCAAAAGCTTCCATTTTGGGAGTGTTTTTTATATAATATATATTTGAATATATTTTGATGCATATATATTAAAAAAACATGTATTATGCCAAATTACCTATAGAAAACATGAAAACATAGATATTCATATAACCATTTAGTACACATATTGATTGCATCGAGAGGCGCTCTATAGTCCAGTATGGGAGAGATCTTGTAACGTGATGTAACATTAGTAACGTTAGTAACATGTCGGCAAAAAATAAGAGTGATAGTGAATATTATGGGAGAGATCTTGTAACGTGATGTAACATTAGTAACGTTTGTAACATGTCGGCAAAAAATAATGTAGTAAATTGGAGATAATCTACGGGGGAGATGTTGTAATGTTACATGTAATGTTTGTCTTTATTATCGGCTTGTTGTCCGTCGAGATGCACACCAGCAACAGAAATTTTTCGAAAGCTGTTCCCTCACTACAAGTGGGGAAAGTGTGGCCTTGGGGGCAAGCAATGAGCAAGGTACTGTCACCTGAATCCCAGCTCCTTCGTTTAGGCTAACTCTTAACGAAGCCAAGGGGGGTAGTCCCTACAAAGAGTTTACTATGGCTCAATGTGTTTTAATGTTTTAAGTGTATGGTGATGCGGATGGGTGTTGTTTAGGAGTTTTAAAGATGAACAGATCACAAATTTACTTTAGATAAAATACAAGGTAAAATGCAATCCACGTTGCGATACAAGATTACAAGATCAGCAGTATATCAAAGACTTGCGAGAATTAGATAGCATCCACAGATAAATGACTTAAATGGACAAATGGCCCAAAAATATGAATATGTGAAAATGTAACAATTAAACCAGTGCCTTATGGAGTAAAAAATTGTATAGTGCTAGGGGATGCTGAAAGTACCAGTCTTGGAGAACCGTTCGTGAGATCGTTATGCAGATTAACTTGATAAATTTAAAGTTTTAATGGTCTTGATTATTAGGCTAAGAACAACAAGGTAAATCAAATGACCGGAAAGGTATACTTTCAGTGGCTTCCCCTTCTGATGGTAAGATGGACCGCCCAGATTTCAAAGAGTAGGTGTCTAAAGAATTAACCACTCTAATGTCTAGACAACGGTAATTTCCGTCCCCACCAGGTTTAGGAACTTTGCCCACTACCTGAGTATGTCTCGAATAGTCAATGCCGGTTCGTTGGTTGTGGGGGTAAAGTTTTTATTATGTTATAGAAAATTATCAAATCCAACATCTTTCTGAGTACTAGCCCAACCTTTTCAGGTTGGCAGAGCATACGGGTGTAGGATAGCAACCAAGATAAATTTATTAAGGGGATGTGAGTTGAAAGTTTTATTGTTGTTTGAGCACACAGTTCAACTCTCCGATAGAGAGTGCTCTTGACTTTGTCTTATGACAAGGTTCAAGAGACTTAGTTATTCTATATGCCTAATGCAGGGAAAATGCAATTTTAATATGCTTTTCGACAGAGAGTGCTCTTGACTTGGGTTATTGCAAGTTCAAGAGGCTTTGTTTTTTATTAGAATAGAAGTAGCTTACGTAAAGAAAAAAGCACACTTTCTAAAGTAAAACAAGTAATGAAAGAAAATAACAAGTGCACACTTTCTAAGGCCAAATTTAACAACTAACTAAAAAATAAACAAACAAGGTAGGATCAACCTTGGAACAAGGTGACCACTAGAACTGCTAGTCCCGAAAACCTTCCGGCTAGCTGGATGTTCGCAAGGATGTTAACGGGGAAAGAGAAGTAGCCACAAATCTATGTGGCACTTGGGATCAAATCCCAAGCTACTTTCTCAAGGCAAAACTTGGAAGAGAATTATTCTAAGTACAAGATTTGAAAAATATATCTAGAAAACTTGCACAAAACTAAGCTAAAGAAATGTACCAAAACACTCTTCCCCAAATGGAGAAAAAGAAACCAAAGTGTGGGAGGCCTTATCCCACCTAGCCTTTTTATTAATTTGATTACAAGTGCCTTGGGAATTTAGCCCTTGCAATGTCTTTTAGGAAAGATGAAACAACTATGGAGCTCTTTAAGAGCTTTTACAAAAGGCAAATGTAATTTTCTCGTTTTGGATCATCCTTATGGTTTGCTTGGTACTTTCTTTGGGTAAAGATCTCCTTGTTTTTTTAAAGTTCCTTGACTTTCTTCTTCTTCGAAACACCAACACGAGTTCAAATCAGCTCAACAAGGCACCCTTTAGCATTAGAAAAACAAAACAAATTTTAAACTAGCCAAGTCTAAACTTGCAAAAAGGAGATCTAAATGCAAACTGGTATGAGATTCAACTTTGAATTATTAAAAATGTAAAAACGGACCAGCAAACAAATAAGTGCCTAAAATGCTAGGAAAGAGATCTAAAACATGAAATATTTTGTTATGCAATTTTTGTCTTTTAAATGATAGATCTAAAATGCAATGAAATTAACAACCTAGATGCAATATCTAACTATGAGATGCAAGCTAACAAAATAAAAGTAAACTAGATGCACAAAAAGCAAATGCAAAGTAGGATCTAAAATGCCTAGCTCATAACTTCAAGAAAGAAAACAAACTAGCTACTAACCAATCTAACTACTAACTTTAACCTTTGATTATGTTTTTGATGTGTTTAGGGCAGACTTAGAGGTGGACGAGAGGGCTGCCTAAAAAGATTGCAAGTGGCTGCCAACAGAAAAGAAGGACAGCAGCAAGATGAGGGACGAGAGGGCAGCCAAAAGGAATGGTAAGTGGCTGCTAAAAGAAGAGAAGGACAGAAATGAGATGGGGGACGAAAGGGCAGCCAATAAACTGATAGAAAAAAGGACAAGAAAGGTAAATAAAGCAGGGATAAAGACAGGAAAAAGATAGGGCAGCAGAAAGGTAATAGAGAGGGTTGAAAGGAGATGGACGAGACTAGAGGAGGAGGGCTAGCAAACAAGGCAAAAAGAACTCAAGGAGAGAAATAAGAAGGCTTGAGGAAGTGAGCCTTTAGAACGAAGTAACTGAGTTTTAAAATATGATTTTGAAGATGGATTTCGAACTTAACACTTCTTTGCCAAACTTTCAATGCTTAAGATCAACTTTGGGAGATCCTGAAATGCACACGAATGTTAGGAAAAAGGTCTTTGAAGAGATGAGAGATGCACCCGAGCTCAAACCTCTCTTCAACCTATTAGATTTGCACAAGAAATCACTCATAAACGTATCTTGATCAAAATAGTATGCAAAATAAAGTGGGGTTAGAAGAGTATAAGTATTTCCAACTACAGTCTTCTCCTTCCAAATCACACTAAACCCAACATAAATGGACAATTTGAACCCAAATGTCCACCCTATGGACTTAATAAAGCCTTCTAAGCAAAATATTGATCAAGACATGAAATATAAGCAATAAACAAGTACAATATCACCTTAGAATAGATGAAGCACTCCCATAACAAGCATCAACACCACATGGACCTCCAAAGTCGTTTTATTTCAAATAGCAAAAGCTCATAACAGAGTTACAAATTGGCAGAGTAAGTTTGCCCAAAAGATCCATCCTAAGAGAGCCAAGAGGCCTCTTATTTATACAAAAAATGACTACCTAAAACCTCAATCGAACTTGGCATGCATGAGGAGCCAAAGGAGGGCGAACTCCAATCATAGTTGAGCTTGGAGTGATTCGATGGAGTGACCAGCGTGATGGATTAGCTCGGAGCTTGAAGGTTGGCGTGATTGGGGTTGGTGGGAGGTGAGGTGGAGCCTCACTCCATAGTATCCAACGCCCATCACATTGGTTAAAACGCCCATTCAAAGGATGACCCACACGCATGGAGGAGCCCACGTGAGAAGAGACTCATGCTCAACAAAATGCTCACGTCATCTCCTTTGCTTAATTTGTAATTTCAAACTATAGATTAGCATATGCTTTAACATTTAAATGGTAGCCCACCACACTTGCTCACCATAATTCGTGAATGAGACCCCTTGAAGGAGGCCCACACTTAAATCTCATGCTCACGTCAACCTCATGAAATCAATTTGCTTATCCAACCTTTTAATTAGCACATGCTTTTATAACACAAGTGGGTCGTACTCCTTTAGTAAACCACTTTCAACCTTTACAAATCAAAATTTGGATGATTTTTGACTTATTTGATTTTTTTGGTCAAAGTGCAATTTGTCCCTTTCTGGCAATTAAATGCCAAAATGATGCATTTTTAGCGAAAACTTCTCCTGGGGTGACGTAATTGCTCGGAAACTGAAGAATGAAGGTGCCAAGGTGAAGAGGATGCTCTGAGCGTCAAAATGAGCCTCCCCATGCCAAATTCCGCCTCCGGATGAGGTTTTTATCACACAAATGGTCTAATTTATGGAAAAAATTATTTTTGCCAAAATCAAACAAAACTCCTAGGGAACCTAGTGCATGTTCATACGACTCAATCGAGATGGCTAACACGTAAAAAATCCTAGACACAAGACTCTAATAACCACCTCAGGTTTTGACCACCATGGGAAATACTCCAGCTTTGGAGGTTTGAGTGAAAAACTCAGGGATTATACGCCACTGATCAGTAGCGCATAATTCCCAAGGAAAAAACACTCTACAGTATCCCCCAAATGGCTAAACCTATGGATAGCTTAGTCTTTTATAAAAGGATCCCATTTAGACCAACTTTTTACATTTTCCCCATGGGGGTATGAACATGTAGTTATTACAAATGGGGCAAAAATGCCCTGAAAAAGACCTCTGAACTTCTGAACACTGATGATGAACATGAATCATGTTCATGAAACTGGCGGCTCACGAGAAATTCAGCTATTTGGACAAAATAGGTGATAACACGGCTAAAAAGTAAAAACGTTTGTAACATGTCGGCAAAAAATAATGTAGTAAATTGGAGATAATGTATGGGGGAGATGTTGTAACGTTACATGTAACGTTTGTCTTTATTATCGTCTAAAAAGTAAAAAGTAATACTATGAGGGAGATCTTGTAACGTTACATGTAAAGTTTGTATTTATTATTGTCGGCCATTAATTAAAATGTAAAAAAAAGTAAAATGTAATGGAAAGTATTTAATGAAAAGTAAAAATGTAAAATGTAATGAAAAGTAAAAAAGTAAAATGTATTGTCGGCCATTAATTAAAATGTAAAAAAAGTAAAATTATGGAAAGTATTTAAAAAAAATCCATGTCGGCTCATAACATAAAATATTATGAAGAGTAATTAAAAAATAGATGTTCGTTTATAAAATTAAAACTTAAAACTTAAACCCTGATCTATCAATCAAGAGAGATTAATTTTCTTGAGTTTAAATTTAAAAAAAGAAATACATCTCAAGAAATTGGATCCCTCTCGGTGCTAGATAGATACGGTTTTAAGATGGATCTATGCTGGTATAACATCAATAATCTAGGAGTTATAACTTATAACATTGTCATTAAATGATCAATCATCAATCATCAACAACATCAACCTTCAAATTTCAACATATAACATTTGCCATCAACAAACTCTAAGAGATAACATCAACCATGAAATGAAACAAATCATCATAATATCATATTCAATACCAAAGAGCTGTAGACGGTAGGATGCAATAAAAAATTTAAAGTTTAGACTTCAAAGGTAGGATCAACTGTCCAAGATTCAAAGGTCAAAGACTAAAGTTCAAAGTAGGCCATAATGTTTACAAAATAGGGCATAATAAACGTGAAATACAAAGTACTATGATACTATCTAGTATCTAGTAAGCTTTTCGCTTGCCACGAGAAACTTCCAATTTCTTTTCTCGTGGTCTAGGTGGAATAGGAGCTGCTGGAAGTGATCGTGGAACATGAAAAGAAGATGAATGGCCCCCACAGATTGCTGCACATTGTGAAGCTAAAGGCAAAACTCCTGCATTTGGAAACTTGCTGCTACTTGGGGGTGGCATCTCTGTATTATGAATTGGATCACCATCATGATCAACCAATAGTTCAGCCTTCAAGCGCTCTAATGCTATGGCTCCATCCTCCACATTAGCCTCCTCTGGATTGTTGTCCCAAGTCAAATATGTTCTATCATTCTTGGCAGCCTCACAATAATGGGACAACAACCTCAAGTTGTAGTGCACATAAACCAAGCTTTCTGCGTGTTCTACATTCAAATTGTTTTTCTTGACATTGTGGATGAAGCTGTAGGTGCTCCAACACCTCTTTGCAGAAGAACTATTAACAACCTGTGAAAGCACCCTCACCGCCAATTTATGCAAATATGAGGCTCCAGAGCCATACATGTTCCACCAACGGATAGGATCCAATCTATCTCGATCTTTGGTTGCATGCAGGGTACCAAAGACTCCATGCTCATTGATGTATTCGCTCAATTCATTCTGTACTTGAGCACACTCCTCCTCATCAGGGACCAACTTGTCTAATGCAAGCATATAGCCATTTTGCACCTCTAGATCTGTGTGTGGTTTTTTCCTAACTCCACCCCCAGGTGCAGGTTGGGCCAACCAAATTGGAGAATAATATTTTGGGGTAAGGACATATGCAAGGGCATGGAGTGGAACATTTAGATCATACCACCTTTTGACCACATGTTTATGAATATGGTCATACAAGATTGCATCTCTTTGCTCAACAATGTCTTTGATTTGACCAAGCATGCTATCTATTTGCTCATATACCTCCCCAATCACCGACTGATCCGTATCTGCAAAACGAATCATATTATAAACTGGCTTGGTGAACTGCAGAACATACCTAACCTATGACCAGAAATGACCATCAAGAATGGTGTCCTCCACCTCCTGAAAGTCATGTCTATCAGTTGCGCTTGCAACTTTGTCTTTTAATTCTTTCTATGGATCACTTGAGACCATACTAGCCAATGCCTCTCTTACCTTCAAAAGCCTCCTGAAGGTGAGGTAGTAGCTAGCAAATCTAGTCTTTGCAATCTTCAATAGCTCCAACCTAAAGTGATTGCGAAAAATGTGGTGGGCCATGCTATGATTGGTAATAAATTTGATCATTTTCTTACCTCTCTTGTACAAGGCACTGATCTATCGCTAATTAGGGTCCTTCATCTTAACAATATCATGCATCAAAAGGTTCAATGTGTGAACCAAACACCCTGACCAAAATATGTTGGGATACTTATCCTCAATGATTGCTTCTGCTGCCTTACAATTAGCAGCATTATCAGTGATGACTTGAATGACATTGTATGGCCAAATCTCTTGAATGGTTTTAAGTAAAGGTTGTGCAATATTAATACCGGTCTTGTAGCGATTTGAGTAGTCATGGGATGAAAGAAATATCGCACCGCTAACAGACACGCCAAGAATATTTATCAATGGCTTGCCTTTAACATTTGTCCACCCATCAGATACAATGGTTACCCCATAGTGGGACCAATCATTTGTAAACTTTCCAAGAGCACAATTGATTTTGGCTCTTTCCCTGTCAAGTCCCATGGTTATGGCTTTGTCATACCCATGGCTCCTATATCTTTTAGGGGCACCATTGATGGCTTGTACCATTTCATGCCAATAAGGTGAGGGAAGAACATTGAATGGCACACCACATGCATAGAGAAACCTGCAAACTTTTGAATTCGCATCATCTCTACAACCAAGGTCAAGGAAATCTGATAATGTTCTTCGCATAGTCGAGAATCCAGGAGAGGATCTCGATGGAGTCGATGATGATCCACTACCAAACATTCTATGTGAGTGAGAGGATTCAGATTCAACCCTTGATCTCTTGGAAGTGTTTTGAGCGGCCTCTTCATCCATCTTTTATTTGTTTCTCTCTTTAGTTGGCACTTTGTCACAGGTTTTGACTCCAAACCACATACCCATTATGTTTCTTGACTGAAGATGAGAATCACTTGTTGCCTGCAATAGAATGATGGAGAAGAAGAAATTGGAAAGAGTAGGAGAAGAGAACATTGCAAGGTTTAAATTTTTTAACATAGTGAAATATTTTTTCAAAAACAAAGAAAGAGTGGGGTTTGGAGCTTACCTCTTTAGCTCTCCAATGGTGGTTGGGGAAGCCTTCAATCTCCTCTCCAAGCTCTCCTTCAATCACCCCTTCAATCCTTCTTCCAAGCTCCCACAAATTTGCTCACAAAGAACTAGCAAACCCTCTCAAAGCCCTAGCAAAGAGATGAAATCAATGAAAATAGAGTAGAATGAGTCCAAATGAAGTCACATTGTGTTTATATAGCCCAAAGCAAGCCTAACCAATCATCAAAAACGAATTTCAACCAAGCAAAAATCACCAAATGCCAAATCGGCCCGTCCAACCCATGGAAGCGATTTCGGGATCATTTTTTTAGTGTGGGATCGCTGAGGGAGCGATGAAGGATCGCTCAGGGAGAGTCGATCCCTCAATGATTCCTAAATTTCCAGGGATCGTTTTTTTTTCCACCGGAATCGCGAATTACAGGTTCGCTCCCGAACGGAAGCGAACATGAATTGGGATCTCGAGGTCGATTCCTGTCAGCTTCCGTTGGGACTCTTGGGAGCGCGAATTGGGAGCGAAGCGGGGGCCCTAGGGCGCTTCCCCGCTGCCTTGTTCTATAGGCCATTTAGCCTCTTTGTTTATGTATTTTGGGTCAGATATGGATTGCACTTGATGTGTTTTTAGTTGTATGCACCCTTGCTATATACATGAGAAACTTTGCATATTTGTGTTTAATGGTTTGGATTCATATGGATGCACATGAATATATATGTACAGTGAAAATGACACACACACACACAGCACCCCCGATGTACCCAAGTCCCTTGTTTCAAAAAGTGGCGTTCCTGTCCCCGTCCCTGAACCCAAGTTTCGTGGCAACTTAGGAGATATGTAAACTTGAAATGCAAATATTTACTAAAATAATCAATGTTTCACAGTAGTAATATGTCTTCCAAGTTACAGTAAAGAACATCTTATTTGTATTGCTGCAGTTAATGCAACTTATGCAGCGGGTGAACTTTTATTTTTGAGGAATGCTTTAACCCTGAATTTATCGTTTGCATGTGCCTTATATATAGACAAACACATTCATACATGCAATGCGTGTGCCTGCATACATACATACATACATATATGTAGATTCTGTCCAGTTGGTACCAGGTGATAGAAAAGCAGAGACAAACCAAATTCCTTTCCAGGAAATTGGATATAAATACACGAAGCTGAAATGCAACTATGTGCTAAAATAATCAATTTTTCACAGTAGTAATATGACTTCGAAGTTACAGCAAAGAAAATCTTATTTGTATTTCTGAACTTAATGAAACTTCTTTTAAAAATGGGAAACAGTCTATTGGGCTGAATACGTGGAAATAAACCGACCTCATCCTCCAGTGTTTAAGTAAGGACGAGGGTGCTGGTATAGCACTAGTGCTATTTACAATTGGCACAAGGCCCTATGCAGAGGAGAAGTATGGCTGCCAGGATTTGAGCTTGAGTCATCTTTACAACAACTGCTTCAATTTTCTACAAGCTCACAACCCGACGGACTGCAGTTAGTGCAACTTTTTGTTTTTTGCCGAGTAATACCTTGTGGGGAAACCCAAGGGATGCATCCCCACATCTGTAGATTGCATCTCTAGTAAACCTGTTGGTGTAAACTAGTGCACCTCACCTTGGGGATTCGAACTGGGCACCTGCTGGCATGGACCTAGCCAAATGCCCAGCAACATTGTTGACAACCCATTGAGATAACCCCTTGTGCTTGAAATTAATGCACTTATGCAGCAGGTCAAGTTTTATTTTTGAGGAAGCTGTAAGTGTTTTGTGTTTAGTAGTTTTAATTTCAACCCTGCACTTATCCTTTGCATTTACTCTATATTTATTATATACATTTACAGACATGCTTACATATATACATACACAAACACACATGTGCTTTGTATTTAGTAGATTTAATGTCAACCTTGCACATATCCTTTGCATTTACCCTATATTTATTATATACTTTTACAGACATGCTTACATATACACATACACAAACACATTCATGCATGCATTCATATATCTATACACTTACATACATACGTACATACATAATGCCTCTGTGTGTGTATATTCATATAAATGTCTGCATTTCCTGAAGTTTTAAAACTTCACATATTATGATATTTCCTTTGAGGTATAGTAGGTTAATAAACTAGAATAGATTCATAGGGCATAAGCTCAGAAAGATCATTGTTATGGTACAAATTAAAATTTGATGTTTATATTCTGTTGAAATTAATCATTTTCATTCTTCAGAACATTTTGGCCCAACCCTCATGCTGAATGGAAAGAGTGATTATTTTTTCAGTATTGATCTTTTGTAATGATAACAAAAAAATGTTGGACAAACAGTATTGATGCTGTAAACTTAATAACAAATAAAACACGACAATAAATTTCATTAGATATTCTCTTAAATTTTGCATATTCTGATCAACCCTATATTTGTTTGGATAACAGAGATAAGTTCGGTATATTCATGTATTTCTACATTTCTGCAATGACTGCACATGCATACAATGTGGCTGTTTCATCCAAATGTAGGAAGTGCTTGGGTTCTACTTCTCTCAGTTGTTATTGGTATCCCATGTCGTTCACTGTAAAAACTTTCTCTTATGTTGAGCCTTTCCTTGGATATTGCTAAAACAAATGTAGCAGAGATTGGAATATTATTATCTCAATAATGAATTGGGGGGTAATGCTTCTAATTTTTATGGTTGCTTCTTAGTCTTTACGAGTTCATGCAAAGGCAACCTTGTTCATGGAGAAATGCCAGTGCTTTTGAGTCTTTGAAAATGTACTATTTGATGGCTGTATTATTGCGCCAGAAGGCTGAAGCATGGGCACTGCATTTTCTCCATTCTTCCTGGGATCATAAACACTGTTGCTCAGCACCATTGTTATCCCTTTTTCTGTGACAATGTGATGTGCCTTACAAGATAATTAGAATTTAGGCCTTTCTTAGGAGGATGCTCATAGAACCCCTGATCTGTCAAGTGTATGAATACACTTTGGGAACTGAGGCTTTTATCCAGATTTCCTTGTTTCTTGCTTTATCTTACTTTCTTTTCCAATTCTTTTCAATTCCAGTTATGTTAGGATCATGAACAATATTTCAAATGAGTCATTTACCAAACTGGCTAAATAAAATTTATTGTCAAAGCAAATATGATTATCAGTAGCTGAGATTGTTCACTAGAAGTAAATTCTATATTCAATACTCTAAATGACTCATACAGAGCACCTCTTTCTATTCAAGTTAATCTTCAGTCACAGTACTCTAAATGGCTTGTATCACTGTATTAAAGTCAAATATCTCTGATAGTACTTCAAATGGTTCAAATGCCATGCTACTGTATGCCTGCTGAAATTTAGTTTAACATAATTATCAATATAATCCATCAACAATATATGTGTCTTGGTCCAAAATGATACATGGGATTTTCATTCTGAGAAATATGGTTCCACACTAAGCTGCAGGGAATCGCTCTACCCCCCTCCGCTTCGCTCCCAATTCGCGATTCCGGAGGAATCGATCCCGGAATCGCGATTCCTCATCGATTCCTCAATTCGTGATTCCGGGGATAAAAAAGTGCTCCCTGCAATTTTAGGAATCGATCCGGAATCGACGCTTCTGGATCGATTCCTCATCGATTCCTGAGCGATCCTGGGCAAAAAAAAACGCTCCCGAAAACGCTTCCTGAGCGATTCCACGGGCTTGGTGGACTTGAGTCCGATTTTTCTCATTTTTGCATTTTGTTTTTTGTTTTTTAGGGATTGGCTAGGGTTAATTTGGGAAAATAAAGTCTATTGGACTCCATTTGGAGTCTTGGACTCATTCTATATCAGGGTTCTTGGAAGAATAAAACGATCTGGCACTGAATTTGTGGTCATTAATATATCTTGCGTTCTGGAATCGTTCATGTTTACGTGGTGAGGAGGCAAAATATTTGCAACGCTTGAAGTCCCCTCCATTACTTGAACCAACGGTGAATTCACATCAAGTTTCTCAGAACACTCTAGTTCAACATGTCCAAGTAAAGGTTTTAATAGGGCAGGCCCTTTTGTTTCCTGTCCTAAATCAGAGGATATCTCTGGACGTATGACTGGAAGTTTGGCTTCTTCCTTTTCACCACACAATTCTTGCTGCAAACTCAATAATGGATATCTTTAGTACATTGACAATGTTGCCATCTCCATTTGTATATGAGAAAAAGCAAAGAATGGAACAAAATTCATCTACTGCTGCATTCGACATGAACACACTACCTTACAATGCCTACAGATTAAAATTTCATCTGTGATTTCATGTTATAGAACTCAAGGGAAAGGTACATGAGATTTTATAGCAGTTCAAGATATTTCTGTTGAAAAGTTTCCTATCATTGCATGGACTTAAAATAGCATTTCAAGGGATTAATTTTCCAACCAACCATGGTGAAGACACCTAGAGGGTAGAACACTACCACATACGTTATGACATAGATGAAATCACCTGTGGTGCATTGTTTGACTTAACTACATCAGCTACTTACAGAGTATAAGTTGGAGTTATAATGTTAGGCATCAAAATTCCTTGCTGCCACTTCCTTGGGGCACAAGCACTTTTGACTAGGTAGAGCATGTATGCAATAGGCAAATATTTCCAAGAACACATTGACATTAGAGTTCTAGAAGCTCCTAGATGATTGATGTTATATCAATGTGTGCTAAATGGTTATATGAATATCTATGTTTTCATGTTTTCTATAGCTAATTTGGCACAATACATGTTTTTTTTAATATATGTGCATCAAGATTCAAAATATATTAAAATACATATTATATAAAAAACGCTCCCGAAATGGAAACTTTTGAAAATTTTGCTTTTTCGCTCCCGCTCCCGCTCCCAACAGCCTTGGAACTTCCGCAGGCTTCAAGAACTTTCTGTTCCTTGTTTTTTAGGACTTCATTTGTAATCATGGTGAGATTTCCTTTTCTCCCGGTTTTTATCTAGTATCTTGGATATTGAATGTTTATTCTTGATGATTTCCCCTTCGGAATAACACTTCAGGGATAATTTAATTTACTGCCTCACCAAAACCTACTATTTTCTGAATGCATTAGTGTTTTTATTAGGGTTTCTTCATGCATTGTTCTGGAACATGAATTTTTGCTTTCTGAAAAGTAGGTTCCTGTAACTTCATTAGCATTCACAGTTTCAAGACAATCAAGTTTGAAGTTTCTAATGGTTTAATTAAAATGCTAAGCAGGGGAAAAGAGAAGTCTCAATTCGGAGCTTTGGCATGCATGTGCTGGCCCACTTGTGTGCCTACCTGCTGTTGGGAGCCGTGTTGTATATTTTCCTCAAGGTCACAGTGAGCAGGTGAAGTATTCTCCATTAATTGTTCACTGTTTTCTTATGTTCTTTTTGCTTTGTGAGATTTCTTTGAGATTATCTAGTTGATCGTGTATAGATTCTTAAAATGAGGAGATAATTTTGATGTAGGATACCACTCTAAGCATGGTGTTCCGAATTGAGATGAGTTTCTTTGAAGTTTTCAATTCTTGATTGGGTTATTCAACTTTCTTTTCTAGTCCCTCTGTTCATTGATCTACTTCTTTTTCCTCTGTTCATTGATCAACTTCTTTTTTGTATATTTTATTTTATTTTTAAAATATTGATTATAATAAATATATATAGCTTATAGTCTCTTCAATTTCTACCCTTTCAAAGTATGCATGGGTTCTTGGAGCAATGTTGTTTAATCATGTTGTGCAGAATGAATCTGTTGTAGAGTGTAATGTTGCATCAGCAGGTTGGGGATTAGCTGTTGAGACTCGAGAGCATTGATCAGAGAGAGCACAAGTCCTTGTGCAGTGCTAGTGTTGTTGACATCGAATAAAGATGGCAGGAGGAGATTGTGCACTGACTGAAGAACAGCAAATAAGATTACTGTGAACTTTGAAGTTTGGATTCCCATGCCAAGGATGGATGGCTTACTCAACAGTGAAGTAGTGTAGGTATTTCACAATTCATTTTGAAAAGTGGCCATCACTAGATGGGAATCAGAGAAGGAGATGAGGAGGAGACAACATTCAAAATGCAAAATGGACTAAGTCACATGACACAGGGACACAGGACAGGGAGGACATGGGGATATGAGTATCCAACATGGGACATGTCGGGCTCCGAACAGGACAAGGGACATGTTTCTATATATATATAATTACAAATTACAAATGCAAAAATTAAATATATACGTAATGATCTATTTTTTTATAAATTAGAACATTTAAAAAATATTTATACTAGTCAATACTATATCAATGATTATCAAACTCACACATAATTTGATATTCAATAAACATGTCATAAGATAGAAGTTTAAAAGTTTCATAAACTGCAGTTTCCTCATTAAGTCATTTGATGTCATCGAAATTAAAATGTACTACATAGATACTAGATAGTGATACCTAGTCACTAATACCATAGGTGGAAATGGCAATGGAAAATATAAAATAGTGTATAGATACTAGAACTTTAAATATGGAAGAATCTCATAGCTCACTACTTTCAATAGTTCTCTTCCATGTTAGGATCATCAAAATCACCATCACTGTCATTGCTCTCTCCTTCATCTTCCTCATCCTCTTATCCAATCCAAGCTCTGCATCTTACTGGTGTGGAGGATGATCCTTGAAGAGGATAACCATCATCAAAAGTGACTAGTTCTAGCATTGGTTCACTAAGATCCAAGTTGGCTATTGCCTGCTCAACATTGCTGTCCAAACCCATATCAACAAGGAACGCATATTTTCACGCCTTGGTGTTTGGCACGTCAAGACACATCTAGGACATGTGTCCTATTTTAGGAGACACATAGGGCACTTGTTGGATATGTTTCCTAGCATGTTTGGCATCTCACACGTGGGATACAGACACGGAGCCCTTGAGGGAATTGTCCTATTTCTTAGAAAATGGATAGTATGAATGGTTTGTACTTTGTCATGCCTTTTGGTTTGACTAATGTGTAGATAAGATAAGATAATTTTATTAATGTCCAACAAATGACCACAAAAGTAGGTCAATGGGATTAAATGATACATCCAGTATGAGTACAATGTGGGAGTGCCTCCCACATTAGGGAAACCATGTAGATTTTGCAGCATTTTAGAAATCCATTGGTTTGGGACATAACATGGAGTTGGACTATTACTTGCAAGGGGTATTCATGTCTAAAGGTAAGAGGTTGTGTTATTTTGAATGCTTGTTTCATAGAAATTTATTGAAGGAGTTGCATAGTGGTGGATTAGTAGGTCATTTTGAAAGAGGTAAAAGACCTAGAGCTTGCTTCAAGAGATAATATTTTCCGAGCTTGAGGAAGTATGTTGGCATATATGTAGACAAATTTTGTTTTTGTCATGTGGCCAAGGAAGTGAGTAGGAATACTAGATTATATACCACAATTGTTATACCAAGGGAACCGTGGGAAGATATTTTGATGGATTTTGTCTTAGGTTTGCCTAGAGTGCAGAGAGGATGTTACCGCTCAAAATAACACCCTTGATCAAGGCCACGGATCCTGATGCAATGAGTGGTAAGCACGAGAGAAGCTAGTGCCCAATGCCACCATGACCTAGATTCGTAACACTTTAGGTCAATTCCTAAGATCAAGGGGAGTCCCTAGAATTTGATGAATGATATTTGCAATTACTTAAACAACACACAAACACCTTTCCCAAGAAACCTCTCAGCGAAAAATTAAATCAGTGCCTTGTGGAGTCAAAATAATGAAGCAATAATAACACTAAGTGAGAGGAAGGAGTTATAACATTTTGTCACGGATTCCAAGAAAGATAACTTCAATATGTTACTATTGTTATGAAGTTATAGCAGTCAAAACACTTCAGAAAATTGGTAGAAATCAACCCAAACAACGCTAACTTACCATATATAGTGTACCGTGTATAGTAGCTATGTCATCGCATTCGTCGATTTTCAAGCTTGAAAATCGAAAATCATTGAGTTTTATTGGAGGACGAATGTAATCATTTAAAATTGCCGAATTCAATCCTTTAAATTCAACCCTGGCTTGCGAGCCTGTGTTTTCTATTCATATAGGAACAATGAAACTTCATATCTAGCCTGTACGCGTGAGTTGTGCTTTGCCCGATGCCCTCGACCGAAACTGCAACAGATCTTGCGGGCATGACTGCCCTGTCCCCGCACCTCCTCTCGTTAATTCGCAAGAAATAAAAATATGTGTGAGTTGTGCTTCGCCAGACGCCCTCGACCGAAACTACAGGAGGTCTTGTGGTTGACGGTCGTGCAGATATTTATATCGGGCTCTCTTTCTTCAGATACGAGGATCAGCGATGCCTAGCCTTCTTCATCTAGGAGTTATTTAGCCACAGATCTCAGTTCTTACACACTGCACCCTGCCTTGGGACAACCAGGAAGATCACTTCATACTTTCATGTTGATTTGCTTGATCAAAGCAACAAGTGGAGGGTTGATCTCCATAGTACTTCATAAAGCATAGTAGTGAGACCTCGGATCTCCTCTCAGCCCTCCTCTCTGAGTGACGGGAAAACATCTTTGAGTCCAGTCTGGAGGGGTCGAGCACATCAATCCACACACAACTAGAGGTGCTAGGAGGAACAGTTCCCGACAGATCCAGGACAGGGCACTCCCTGCATGCAGGATCCCTCCTTAGATCTAGCGGACTAGTCAGAGATCTATTCAGATTTTCTTTCTTTTGACCTTGGATGTTAGGAGTATCCCTTGCTCCTACTCCCCCCCAGGATCATACAACTGACACCTCGAGAGTTCCAGAGGACTTTGATAGCGTGCCAGTTCCTAGTTTTCCCCCATAGCCATCGACTATCAGACTCAGATGTTCTTGACTTCATCGGCTTCATGTTCACTCTTCATCACCGTGCCTTGGATACAGTTATATACATGTTTTGGAGTCAACCTTACTAGTATTTTTCTTTTTATTTTATTTTAGTTTGTCATAGACATAGTTCTGGCTTTTTCTAGGAGTTGCATTTGCACTTCCACATTATACTTATACTGATTGTATTCTTTTAGTCCCATTGATTTACGTTTGTGGTCATTCGTTGGACATTAATAACATTATCTTATCTTATCTCGAGTCTCAGAATTTGAAATTCAAACTTGAAACCTCCTAATTGTTCAACGGTTAGTGATAAACCGATTTGTGGAAAACCGGTTTGTGGGCCTGTTGAAAATGAGCAAATTGGGTGTGGGTTCGTGGAAAACTGGTTTGATTACTGATTCTATAGTAACTAATTTCATTTTTATAATGCGTTAAATGAGCATATTGAATTTTATTAAATTTTTTTATTATTTTTTATTGTTTTTAAATTTTATAATCCCTCGAATTTAATGCCGAATTTTATAACCAAAATTTTGATTGCCGAATTTTTTATGAACTTCAAAGTTGTCGAACTCGAACACGAATTCAGACTAGGTGACTTAGTATAGTATGGCAAGTGGTGTGTTTCTAGAGGGTGACGGGAAGCCCTAAATCAGATCTAAAAAGTGTATAACCAAATCTGGTTTGTGCTCAACCAGCCCTGAAATAGATGTTGGACCCACATAAAACGTTTTCCAGTAGATGTCCACCCCCCTAGGGGTCAATCTAGGCCCAAAACCCTGCCTTTTATGCCTTCAAACTTGGCTGAAATGATCAATATACCTGTTGTACCTGCTATAATAGATATGCAAAAAGAAACCTGAGAGCACACATATCATGGTATATCTCCCAATCCAACCATGGGAAAATGGCTCCTTTGAAAATCCACCATAAAACCACCTAGGACGCACTTTTCCAACAGAGCATAATTTCCGAATTCAAAATATTTTTTGAGATATGAATTTTCTAATTTTAGGGTTTTTCCAAATATTATATTTTTTTGGTATTTTTACAATAAATATACAAGAGAATTTTGACTGAAATAGAAGAACAGGGGTTATGACCTTAGTCCTCAACCCTAAGGCATTTAGAGATCGAGATTAATGCTCGTACTCAATTTGGCTATTCAAGATTTTACCAACTAGGGCAAAGGCTAGTAACCCGAGATTAGGTCAAAATAACCAATCCCTAATAGGGCAAACAATGAATCCCAAGGCCCAAAGTGGAGAGCTCCTTCAAGAGGAAAGTCTCCTAATACAAGATTGACAAGATGCTAGTAATACCCTAATTTACCTTGCTTAAGGTGCAAAAGCAACGTCAAACAAGAAAATGGAGAGATCTTACCAACATCAACCAAGGAAGAGCAAGAGAAAGAGTTCTTAGGTCCTCCTTAGCCATGAGTTATATCAACTATTCTTAGGATCAATCTTGCAAGATAGTAAACGCTAGAAATTCCACCATTCAACGTTCATCACATTAAAAACTTGCCAAAGAGAGAGGTGTGCATCACTATTGAAGCTCCAATACACCAAGAGAAAGAGAAAAAAGTACATATTTGGACCCTTGTCTTGTTTACAAATAAATGCTTGGAGCCTTTATTTATATGATGCGTCCTAGTCTTTTCTAACTTTGGAGCCTACCTTACTAAAAAGTAAAATAGACTAAATTTAGGGTTTGTCACCCACAAGCTAGGGACTAAACCACAAAAGATTAAAAATACTGATAAAATGATGTAGATGGTACGAGGCATCTTAGTCTTTTCTAACTTTAGAGCCTACCTTACTAAAAAGTAAAATAAATTAAATTTAGGGTTTGTCACCCATAAGCTGGGGACTAAACCACAAAAGGTTGAAAATAATGATAAAATGATATAGAAGGCTTCATCCAAGTGAAGTGATGAGTTGGGGGAGGACTTCATGTCGCAACTAACCCCAATGATGTAGAAGATCCCTCAACGTCCTCCCCTTTAGCAAGGTAAGGCTTTCTTGAAGAAGATGACGTCATCATGGATTTTGCACACGTAGACCAAGGGGAGGGGTAATACATGAAAGAGAAGGTCCAAGTGGGCATATATGAGGTTTTCTAAAGCGGGTATGACAACCCTTACACACATTCACCTTCTACATATCATAAACATGAGTGTGGCTAGGAGGCCCTAAGCCAGGTATTCTAGTGGGGCCATCCCAAGAAGCATTGGAGCACCAACCCAGGACACAAAGGCCCTGTTGTCCGCCAAACTGCACACTAGCAGCAGAAATCTTTCGAAAGCGGTCTCCCTCACTGGAAGTGGGGAGAGGTGTGGCCTTGGGGGCAAGCATTGAGCCAGGTACTGTCACCCAAATCCTAGCTCCTCCGTTTAGGCTAACTCCTAATGAAGCCAAGGGGGGTAGTCCCTACAAAGAGTTTCACTAAGGCTCTTGTGTTTTATATGTTTTAAGTGTGAGGTGATGTGGATGGGTGTTATTTAGGAGTTTTTTTTTTTTGTATGATGACGAGAACACAATTAAACACGCAATCCACGTTGCAAATTTACAAGATACAATTTAGAAGATGAACAATATACTTTGACTTAGAATTAAAACAAAGGATCCACAAGATAAAGATCAAACAAATGACAAGGACATATGGTCCAGATTCAGAAGATACATAAGAGTTTTTAAAGACCAGTGCCAAATGGAGTCGAAAGAAAAGCTTGTGATGCTGGAAAATCTAAGTCTCAAAGTAACTGTTTGTGAGATCGTTTTGAAATTGTTCTTGGTAAATTTTAAGTGTTTTAGGTGTTCTTGATTATTAGGCTAAAACCAAGGATATCAAAAGAATAAAACCTTAACCAGGAAAAATACTGGCAACCTCTTAGATGATAGGTCGGGAGCACCCATATTGTAGAGGATAAGTGTACAATGGCTTGACCACCCTCGAGTCTGAAAGTGGATTCCCGGCACCACCTATTTCAGGAAGCAACCTCAGCGATTTGACGCTGGTTTTGGATTGGGGTAAAGTTTTAATTAGGTTATCACTTGTAAAATTAGCAAATCCTTCACCTTTCTGAGTACTAGTCCAACCTTTTCAGGTTAGCAGAGCATACGGGTGTTGGATAATCAACCAAAAATAAATTAATTAAGGGGGATGTGAGTTGAAATTTTTTATTAATTAAGAGTACCGTTCAACTCTCCGATAGAGAGTGCTCTTGACTTAGTCTTAGGACCAAAGTTCAAGAGACTTTTCTAATCTAAAATGCCTAATGCAAGGGGAAAATGCAAGTCTACAATGCTCTCCGACAGAGAGTGCTCTTGACTTGGATTTGGCCAAGTTCAAGAGGCTTTGTTTATTTTATGAAAGAAAAGAGAGTAGTTGTGTTGTAACTTGAAGAAAAAAATGAAACTTTTGAATGGATTTGAAATAAGAAAAATAACTAACAACAAGATATTATGATGCTTTTAAAGATAACGGAAAGTAAAATTTAGTGTTCTACCAACAGATTTACTCTAAGGTAGGATCAATCTCCAAACAAGGTCAACCTCTAAGAACCGCTAGCACTTGAGAACTTTCTAGCTAGCTGAAATTTCGACCAAGGCAACTAACGGGGAGAGAGGAGTAACCACAGAGTTATGTGGTCTTGCCCTTGGGATGAAATCCCAAGGATACTAGCTCCAGTCAAGACTTGGAAGAGAAAAAGTGAAGTAAAAGACCAATCTAAATAGTAAAATGAAAGATCTAGGCTAACCAATCACAACACTCTTCCCCAAATGGGGAAGAAACCCAAAGAGTGGAGGACTCCTCCACTTGAAACTTTATTAATTTGATTACAACTTGCCTTGGGAATTTACCCTTGAAGGACTTAGCAAAAAGATAAAGACTGAAATATTACAACACTCTTATGAGTATACAAAGGAGAGTGAAAAGATCTAGTCTTTTTGGTCCAATAAGTGTTCCAAGTCTCTTCTTGGTTTTATGTTCCAAAAATCTTGCTTTTGCTTAAGAGGATTTTCCTCTTGCTTTCCTACACATGAAACCAACTCAGGCACCCATTATTCTGTTAATCAAGTCAAATAAAATTTGGAAATTACTAAGTCTAGTATTGAAAATTGAGATCTAAAACATGAAAAAGATGAAATTTCGATTTGAAAAACTTAAGATGGTAAAACGGACCAGCAAACAAGCAAGTTCTAGAAATGATAGGAAAGAGATCTACACTATGAAATAAAATGAACTATCTAATATGCAAATTTTATGTCTTTGAATGAGATTGCAAAAATACAAAAATTTGACTAAATGCAAGCCCTAAATGAGATCTTGACAAGGCCTAAACTAACTTCTCATAAAAGAAGACAATAATCTTAAACAAACTAACTCTCAATGGGATCTAAGATGCAAGAATTTATCAATGACATAGAAGCAAAACACAACTAGCTAATGAAACAAGAACGAAATAGATCCAACGATACCCAACTATCAATCCTTTAAACCATAAGACTACTACCACTAATCAAACCTTAAAGAGTCCATGTTTTTTATGCTTTTTGGCGATTTTGGGGTAACTTCAAAAGGTGGACGAGAGGAGGATAGAGGGAATAAACGAGAGGAGAAGGGGAAGATAGAAGATGGGAAACGAAAGGAGAATAGGGAGGAGAAGTGGTAAGGGAGAATGGAAACGAAAAGGAGAGGAAGATAGGGGAGAAGTAGGGAGACGAATGTGAGAGTTTGATTAGGAAAATGGAGGGAGGAAGAAAACGAGAAGGGCAAGGTCGAGCTGGCCACAAACCAAAGGCGAGCTAAACAGAGTTCTAAGCTTGGATAAAGATAGAAGCTTGGACTTCCACAACTTAGATGGTAGATTTAGTAACAAGTAACCAATGATTGAGTTTTTGTTTGAAAGGTTGATGGGAAGAGCTTAGATCTCCTTGTTGCTAATGTTTAACAAGTTGAGAAGCCTTTGATCTCAAGTAGACTGAAGATGCACCTGCAAAAGACCTTGATCCTTGGATAACACCTGCAAAACCAATGTACTCAAGCGAAAAAACATAGATATATAGATGCATGTGCTAGATTGTTAGCCTTCTAGAAACATAAATCTATGCTCAATAATCTAAAGTACAAAAATATTACACAATGTCACCTCGTTACAAGATGAAGCATGGCCACCAAGAGCCTCCACAAATTGACCTCCAAAGTCACAACTTTATTAAATATAAATCGCTTACAAAAATCTCCAGACTTTCTTTGCTCAAAAGTCCATGAGAGAATGGCCAAAATGCCATCTCTTTATAGCAAATACTAGCTACCAAGTACCTAAGTCGAATTAGCCATGAGAAGAGAGCCAAATGCCACCTAACTAAAGTCGAATTCCAATCATATCCAGTTGAAACTCCAATCAAAACTACTTGGAGCTCGAATTCACCAACAAACTTTGAGTTGCATTAAATGGAGAGTGGGGAGGTGGCCTCCACCTAGGAAAGGCGCCCCCCACTCTTTCTTGTTAACTCCACCATCACATTGGAAAATACACCAAGCGGATGGGCAATCTCCAACTCATCAACATGTGAACCAAGAGATGATGCGTGAGCTTTGTGGTAGGTAGGCTCGGAGTTTGCCATGAATTTGATTGAGATCTTTGGTGGTTGGGAGTGGGAGGTGGCCTCCACCTAGGCAAGGTGCCCCCACTCCCATTCAATGCAACTCACACCAACCAAAAACCATTAAATGCCTACTCCACATCACCAAAATCGAGCTTGCATGCATGGAGGGCGAATTCACTTGAAGAGATTTGACTTGTGCTGACTGTACAATTGACTGAAGCTCAGTGAAATTGATTGGAATCATCTTTAATGCCAGCTGCCATGTCAACTAGCCTTTTATTTTATTCCATTTGGATTATTTTGGAGAGATTTGGATTATCTCCAAAATAATCATTTTTATTATTTTAATTAATAATTTCCCTGTAACTGGGTTTTTTGAGAAATTATTAATTATGAGGCCTAGCTGACATCCGAAACATAGGATAAACTGGTCCGGGGATCATGAATGATTTTTGGCTTAAGGTTAGAGCCTTCAATCACTGAAATCGGATCCCGGATGACTGACATATTACAAATTGATATTTCTCTATTTAAACTATAGAGAAATTTATTAAATTTAAAAATAATTAAAAACCCAAATTTCGACGGACCCAGTAAAATTTTTTCGAATTTTTTTTTTAGTGTCCTAGAGACTTGGGATATGACCAACACCTATTCTAATAGTGTCTAGTAGGCTTATATACATCAGTTGGACTCTAATAACCCCCCATGGCTAAAATTTTCAAAATCGGGCATTCCAGCTTTGGAGGAAGCGGGAGAAAACCTCATCGATTATAGCTCAGCTATAGGCAAAGTATAATTGACAAGGGAAAAAACTCCCTGGAATACCTTAGTTGCTTAATCAAGTCATGGGGAACTGAGACACTCAGATCCTACTAGCACACTTTATTACAAACCCCATGGGGCCATGGTCATGTCAACTGAAAAACAAAACTGGCTAGTCACAAAATGCTGGATCATCTGATACACTGGAGTCAAACACTTATCATGTTTGTCAAATGGCGGCTCTTCAGATAATCCAACTATGGTACAAAAAAGTTAGTAACTGGCCCAACATGATGGGGGACTTCTGCTCATCAAGGGGCAGTTAGCAAAGCCACTAAGCCAGTTCTCCTTGGAATGAAAACCAAGAGGACTTGCCATGACTAGACCTTGGGTCTTGAGCCCAGCTAAACCAACACTTTTACATAAACAAGCCCAGAGTTGGCCTTTTACAAGGGAAAAAGACCCCTTCACTTTGGCATATCTTGAAATGCACACTGTAGATAATCTGGGGTGTAACAAAAAGCATGACTTGATGTTTGTGGTGGTGGATCTTTGTATCAAGTCGGGACATTTCTTGCCTTGTAGAAAGACTAGTGTTGCAAATTACTACATAGAGATATGATACGTGGAATTTGGATTGTTAAAGAGTATTACTTCACACATGGATAGGAGATTTATTAGTCATTTTTAGAGGATGTTGTGTAAATGGTTGGGTATGAATTTGCAATATTGTTCAACACATCATACATAGGAAAATGGATAGATCGAGGTTGTGAACAATAGTTTGGGTAATCTTTTGAGATGTTTGGTAGGTAACCGACTAAAGTAGGAGGATATTTTCATAGTGCGATCAATAACACAATGGGTAGTTTGATAGGATTATTTCATTTCCAAATAATGTATGGATGTACTCTGAAAGGACTCTCAAATTTGGTTGATTGTCCTGTCGAGATGTAGAGGAGTGTTGATGCATATATCTTTGTTGAAGAGGTGGGGGAGATACATGATTAAGAGGATCTAAGAGACAATAACGTGAGGCATAAGAGGCGCACATATATGAGAAGATTTAAGAGGTTGCAAGAAGGTGATTTGGTTATGGTACATTTGAGTACAAAGCATTATCATAAAGAGGACTGTATAGTAAGCTGAATGTGAGAGAAATTGGACCATGCAGGATAAAAAAGAAGTTTGGGGATAATGCATATGAAGTTGATTTGCTAGAAGTGTTTGATGTATCACTACCATATCCAACATGGAATGCCTTTATGATTTTGCAAGACATGACTCATATGAAGTTGAGAAGGATGAGAAAGAGAATGCTGAACTTGATAGTATGGATCAATGCCAAGGAAAGAGCAACTAGATATGGAGAAAGTTTGGGAAGAGAAGGCATCCAAGACATGTTTTGTAGAATACAAATAATATTTGGTGAGGTTGAGAAATATTTTAGATGTTGAGAGCACATGGATTCTAAAGCAAGAGTTTTAGAAATCTTGCTAGGCTAAAAATGTGAAAGAGCAAGTCAATAGTGGTATGCGCACTAATGCATAGAGCTTTTTTTGCAAGGGGAGTTTAATGAAGGAGCATTAATAGGAATGTTTAGTTGAAGAAATGTACAACATAGTTGATGAAGCGAGCACGTGGAATGAGAGGTAGTTTTGGAGGTGCAAACATACAGTTGGCACAAAGATACAGTGGTTGCTAACTCAATGTTGCATTCTAGTGATCATTGTGGACAAACATTGTCCTAGCTTGATGTGGTATCATGGCTGAAGATATCTTTACAAGTGCTTGAGCACAATCATGGTTATGTCTCCTGGTCCTTAGCATAACCATAGAATGAGTGGTGGCCGTGATGGGTTGCTTTCTTTTTTATATGTTATCTTTTTCTTCTTAAGGTAAGGTCAAAATATGCTTTGTTTGATTATACCTAGGGTACCATTGACCTATTTATGGTCATTTGTTGGACATTAATAAATTTATTTTATGTTCTCTTATTTGTTGGTAGTGTTACTGCTCATATTGTATGAGGGTTACACTTGTTGCGTGTTTTTCCGGAGTAGATGATTGTGAAGAGTCAAGACTTCATTCATATTCCAGATCCTAACACACCATGATCATTTGCACATGGATTCAAGTCCCTTGGAGTAAGTCTATCAGGATATTTTTTTTGCATTTTGGCATGGTGTTTAAAGTGATGTTTATAAATAATGCTTTTCCAAGGGAGACACCACCATGGAAATCATGTAATCCTTTTTGTGGCATAAAATGAAGTTTTATTTGTAATAAACCTTGTATGAAGTGGATCGCACCTCCTCCTCAAAGGATGGTGGACACACTCCACTTGTTCATTTGGTAAACACAATCCCTAAAATAAAGGTGGGTGCACTTCCCAAGGTGACACTCTCCTAAAATAAAGGCATGCACACTTCACTAGGTGACATGATCCCTAGAATAATGGTGGGTGCATTTCCCTAGGTGTGAGGTGGGCACATCTCCTAAATTAAAGTTGGGCACACTCTACTCATGTGGAACATGATCCCTAGAATTGAGTACCTACCTACTCCCACGTGTGGCATCTCCTCCAGTTGGGTGCACCTCCTTCATGCATGTGAGATTGACATTTGCATCTCTCTTTCTCACATGTGTGGTGCTTCTCTTACACACTTGTCCCTCTTTCACATGTGTGGCCTCTTTCTTTAACACTTGGCTAGAGTGCACTCTCCCATGGGAATATAGCTGTTGGGTTGTGTTGCTATAAGAAGAGGGAGCCTCGTAAAACATGGTTGGATTTGTGGGAGAAATTTCATGAGGCTTATTGAATATCTTTTGGAAGGTTAATGGAAAGTTAAGGGTTTCTAGTTGTAAAACATGATTGGATTTGTAAAAGATGAACTTCTTGAGCCTTATTGAATATCTTTTGGAAAGTGAATGGAGAGTTATGGATTTTTTATGTGTGGCTGTCCATATTTTCATCTTGCTGGTTTATATTGTTGGAACATTGATTAAATTTTGCTACAATAATAGTTTTAAGCACGTGGCCGTCCTTTTTATCGAATAAGAGTTTGGATGAGGTGAACACTCTAGTAATTCTTCTTGTTTTTACTTTCTAGTTGATGCTTCTATGTTATGCTATTTCGGTGAACGGTTGCATGTCGATTTACAACTAGTGGTAGGATCGCATCTTATTGATTTGCATGTGCATGCAAGGTCACCTTGGAAGGGGCCTTTCTCATTTATTTTCAGCCACATGAATCTGCATCCACTTGTGATTTTTTGCATGTTTGGAACCACAATAATCACTCCTATTTACCACCCACTTATAGCTCTCTTTGTTGCTCTATGACTATATTTTTCCCAACTTGGATATGCGTTGGTTTCGATGCTCCATCACCTTATATTTTCCAATGCTACAACTCACTGTTTTGCTAAGATATCTCTTCATATCACCTTGAACCTACTTGTCATAGTGTTTGCAATCCTACCTTAGGGAGCTCCCTTTGTGTTGGAGAAGAGCCAACCTAAAGTGCAGAATAGGGTTGGTGAGGTGACAGTGGCCTCCCTCTTAAGGCTAGCATTGTTCTTCTGGGATTTGATTCCACATGCTAGTTTGTGCAACAACTTGTAGCATTGTTCATGTAATGGATTTTGATGCTTTGGGTAATATTTGGATCAAAGGACAAGGAAAATTAGTAAAACTTGGTAGGATATGCTAAAAGCAAATGGATCATGTAGCTGAAAAGAAATATAAAGAAAATTATACTTTTAAGAGGCATAATAGTAGTCTCAAAAAGGATTCCTAGTGTTTTGAGTAGTTGAAACATAAATGAAAGTAGTTCTAAAAGAAACCTGTTATCACCTAAGATGTAGTTACCCCTATGGATAGATCCAGTCATGGATGGCAATAGGGAAGGGCAACTCAAAAGGTGCAACCACGATCACCTCGACCTCCAATATATGGTTGTCACGCCAGTCGAGGCAACCTTCACTTTATGTTATCTAGCCCAGACAACAAAGGGGGAGACCCGATCTACTCTCGACAGGAGAGATCAAAACCAATACACCAAATCAAGGTATTTCTAGTTGAAGTTAGGTGTATGGTTTATCCTAGACCTAAGGATGAAGTCACAAGCCAAGTGAGGGGTTTAATAGGTATAGCTTTGAGTTCATAGTTGAAGTGAAAGTGACTTATAATGTTTAAAGTGAGATCTAGGGCTAGTGTACTAGGTCAATGTCAAAAGATCCACTGCCTTGGGAACCGTGTCCAATGCAGGGTTGTTTAGGGGTCAGATTGGGGCTAACTAGTACATGAGACAATCTTGACCATGGTCCATGATGTCTTCAAAGGTATAGTTCACCATGCAAAAGTCAAACCACAAGTCAATCCAACAATCTAGGAGAGTGGGTTGTCTTGGAGATAAACCAGTGCCTTGGGAATTGGGAAGTGGAGTCAAAGTAGGGTTGACTTTATGGTTTAGGACTCCTACAACATGAGATAAGTGGACAGTATAGGCCTTGATGGTTAAATATGTCTAGATCTAGGTTTGACCCAAGTGGACCACAATCCCTTAAAACAAGGAATGCAATCCCCAAGGCAAGATTTGACGAAGTGACAGTCTAGACCTAGGTTTTGAATTATTCTGATTCCGGATCTGCAAAAATCTCAAGTACCCAGTTCCTCGAAGTGAGTGAACTCACTTCTCCAAGGTGGTGCGACTTTCCCTAAGGAGGCTTCAATTTGGGTTTAGGTGGGTCAAATCATGTCGGATGGCATCCAAATTTTAGATCCGAGTAGATCAGTCAAGTAGGGGTATGGATCTATAATTTCGTGGCAATCCACCGGTTAGATCTTTGTAGATCTGAGTTTAAGTATTCCAAGTGGTCCAAAATGGGGATTAAATCCCTTAAAATGTGGAATGGGACCCACAAGGTGAATTTCAAGAAAGGGACAACCTGGGTGTATGTTATTTGATGTGTAGATGTCAAATCAAGTGAAATCTCAAACACCCATCAACTAGATCTAGGTCAACTTGCTCAAATGGTGAAGTGCGCCTTCCTTGGGAGAAGCTAAGTTGGCTTGGGAGAATGGTCAAACGGAAGCCAATCCACACCAAACTATAGATCCGGGATGCCGTGGATGCTATAGAGGTGGGTTTTCAATATTATGCCCAACAACCCACTAGATCTAGGTAGATCTGACAAAATGTAAAATAGGGGTTTTGAAGTATTTAGGGTTTTAACAATTTATGAATTATGTCAATGGATTGGATAAAGGAAAGAGAAACAAACCTGTGGATCTTACCTGGATAACCTTGTAGATGCCTTGATGATGATGATCTATGCAATCCCGATCAATTTGGAAGCTTTGAAGTAGTCTCTATGCAAATCGATTTAGTCCAAGAAGCCAATGTGCCCTCTCTCCTGCACAACAAACGTCAACAATATCAGATTTGATGCATCAAGAGATAAGACTAATGCCACAAAAGAAGTAACAGAAAGATAGCATAGATCACAATGATACTAATGATAACCCCCTGATACAAGCGAATGCCAAGAAAGTCGATTTGAAGAAGCCTTGCAAAATCGCCCTTGTTGAAGTCGCCCTCCTGTAGACAAACAATGATTTCCAAACAAGATAGATCTTACCACAATTTCCAAATGCTAGGTTGCAATAGACTTTCCAATCACCATCTAAGAACACCAGATGCAAAGGAGACCACAAGAATTTCCACAAGAATATTTTTCTATACCAATAATCCAAGAGCCAAAGACCCTTTACAATGAGAGGCTCTCTCCTTTAAATAGGAAGGAGAGGCACCAAAACCCTAACCACTTTTTGAATGAGTGGCTAAGATTATAAGATACAAAAGTCTAATCAATGGTTGAGATGAGCTCAACAATATAATACATGGATCACACATAAAATATAACATAAGTGGACAAAGTCGCCCTAGGAGAGGGGAATCCCACCAAATCATGATGACAAAATATCATAAGAGGCTCATGGTGGGTCCAAGGGGTAATTTTATCCCTCCTTGGTCAATCCCCATGGCACAACAACCAATAAATAATCATGAATATACCAAATCGTGCCTCCAAGGTGAAGTCGTGGTCCTCAAAAGACCTCAAAAATCCACAGAAAGTGCCATAAGTGATGGATGCGGGCCCCGATGAAGCTGAAACTGTAGGAGGAGGTGTGGAAGGTCCCGATCTATCATCACTGATCATCCCATGCCATAACTTTGCCTCAGTAGCCCAAATCGATTTCCTCAATAGCCATTTCTACCAATCCTGAAATGCCTCGGGAAACGTGAAACTGCCCAAACTGCCTCCTGGAGTGATGGCGCTGTCAAGGTGAGGGTGCCAATGTGTCCGGGAGGGGGGTAATATGGTAAAAACAAGTGGCTGGACCACCCCCTCCATCATCAGCGCCCTAGGTCAATCGGATAAAAATCATCTCTGCTCCGACAGGGCCTCCAATAGACCAAAACTGCACTAGGACAGCCTACTGAGGCTAAATCATCACTGTAAGTGCCCGGAACTGAAAACAAACTGTCCCATTGGACTCAGAAGGTCCAAATCCATCCAAGATGTGTACTCATACACCATATGAATCTCTGCATGATCAAAATAAATATCCAATGTACCGGAACAAGGCCAATAATAATGATCTGTAAATGACCAAACACTGCTGTATCCCAAGAATCATCATCATAACCCTGTAGCTGCTGCATAGAATCATCCTGTATGTGTACATAGACCATATATCATCTATCCATATCATCATAAGGTCCAACATCTCATGTCTCATGGTCCTCCATGGTCAAACTAGGTCTAACCAAGACCAAATACAACTCAGACTATCATCCATAGCTGCTGCAAGGTGTCAAGGTTAATACATGCTTTACAATTTATTCAAATAGCTACTAAAACACAGAGTAATCATGACTGGCGATCTAAATCCAAATATATAGTGTCGTTAATTATTATTATTACTCAGACTAGACTTTCAGGACCATACTCACTTCACAGTTGTGATCAATTTGCTAGTGAAGGGTGAAGGCTGAAATAACTGGATAGGCTAAGGGATGACTTGACTGACTTGACTTTGTGACACTTCGGCAAGGGAAAGGGAATACACACCATAGTATATATTGAATGAGCAATAACACAGGGAATGGCGGTGTCTCACAAATGGATGAGTTGTTTAAAGAGGGTTTATTCACCTTCACAGATGCGCACAATCCATAATACAAAGAAGGCCAGCAATTGTTTAGATATAACATTTAAGTTCCATTGCTTTTTGGGCCTGAGGTTTCCATAGCCTTGATCTATGTGTGTTTACAAACACATTGCATAGATTTACATTTATTTTTAGGCTTTCTGCTGCAGGTGTGTTTTTAAGGCACTTGTTTACCTGAGCACTTCTAGGTGTGTCATGGACAACTTGTTTACCTAGGTATTTATTTTTCCAAAAGATATAACATTTTATTTTTCATGGCCATTTTCATTTGGCATTTCTTTCATATACAAGATATAGCATTTGATTTTTCCAGATTTTGTATTGATGGCAGCACTAAAAGTTTCAGGTTTAGCCAACACAACTTTAGTGACTAGGGGGAATTCTCAAGGAACTCCAACTCACCATAGGTAAGTTTTGTCACCAACTCAGAGCCGAGACACAATAAACAGGGAAGCTCATCCAATACAGAGGCTACAGTGGGGAAAGGTCCTCCATGTCACTAGTCAAGTAGCAAATCAGGGTAATAATCTAAAAGGTAGGCCACGGATGGACGAAGACAATGAAATGATGGAGCCAACACTAGCAAGCCAGAGTATGGTGTAATGATGACCTCTATTCTCCCTAAGGAGGGTATGTACCAATGAGTATGAATAGTGAACTTCTAAGTCTGAGTAGGGACAATATAATATAAATAATAGGTCAACCAGGTCCATGTATCTATATGATCACCAGATCATGACACTAAGTGCTAAGACATGCTATAAGAATAAGTATAAAAGCAATCTAACCATAACACAATAATATACCTGCTGAGTCATATACCTGAATGCACATCAACCTGTACCATCATCTGTCCTCTGGAACTGTTGCTGTAACTCTGGGCACTACTGACTGCTCTGTACCAATGGTATAATGGCTATATCGGGCATCTCTCTGAGTGTCCGGAAACTCAGTCATGGCATGGGGAACATAACTGCTGTCCACAATCTGATAGTGATCCAATATAAATGCTCATCTCGGCATCTCAAATGCAAGGGAACTGGCTGAATAGTGTACTGGAATGAGAAAAATAATGTATGGTAGCCCGGCTACTATATATGTGATAACAAAACCTTGCAGATACCATGGAAAACATAGATGTGCATGTATTGCAAAAGTTAAGGTTCCATATCCACAAACATGAATATGCAATAGATGCATGGAACACTCATCAAAAGCTCTTCTCCAAACCGAATGAGGTTTGGGATATTAAACTCAAGCAACAATTGCTACAATTGGATTTTCAAGAATTTGATTGATTGATAATTACTTGGCTCAAATCAAGGAACTCCAATTGCAATTGTTGTGTGGCATTAACTCCAGAAAGAAGGATACTTGATTAATTTGGATTGTCCTCCAAGATTAGGATACTCCATACAAGGTTTTTGTTTCCAATAATTCCACCATGAGGAATTTGTTTGGTGGCATTACATTTGTGATTGATTTAGAGACCTTTTGTAATGCCTCGATTGAAGGATAAGGGAAATAAATAAAATCTAGGTAGGATAGGTTACAAACAAAGGATCATGTAGGCTAAGGGAAAGAAAATCAAAATCTAAGTTTTAAGATGCATAATAGTGTTCCCCAAAAGGACTCATAGTCTTAAGCATAGTTGAAGCAAGAAAGGAAAGTAGTGGTTTGCAAAGAAACCTTGTGGATATTGTGAAAAAACAAGGCAATTTGAAGGTTAGCGATTTTAGCAATTGGTAGATCTTAAGAGGCAAATTAAGGATTTTTTTGTGGCAAACAACGACAAAATTATTACCAAGATGATGATGTGTGCTTTTTGCAACGAATTCTAAAACTTTGCTTGTTCTCGATCCTTAATGCTTTGTATCAAGACACTATTGACCAACTATAGAATGCCAATACAAATTTTGAGGGTTAAGTTTCTTTGGCAGGAATCTAAAACTAGTTTTAATGAATAGCTTGTTTCAATTTGTGAAGCTAATATCCATCTTTAGGATGAGATCAATACCTCATAGAACTTTGTTATTGAACTTTGTGATGAGATTGCTTCTCTTCAGGGTGTTAATACTAGACTCTAACAAGTATCAAGGTATGGAGAATTGTCATGAACTCCTGCTTCAACAGTTGGATGAAAAGGACAAGTCCATTTAGAATTTGTGAGACCTCGATTAGAACCTTTTACAAAAAATGAAAGCAAGCTTTGATCTTGTCTGTTAAAATTCCCATGGACGATTTCATGGAGAAGGAAGAGGTACTCGACACCATTGAAAAGGATATTCAACCCTTTTTCAAGGCAACTTTTTTTGATGCATTGTTGCCTAATCACAAGTTGGATTCTCTTGATTATGAAAAACACACTAAAGGTATGGGTTCTAAGTTACTTAGTCAGATGGGTTATACTATTGGTGGACTTAGTATTTATGGATAGAATATGTTACTCCTATTGAGCTTGAGATGACAACAATGAAGAGATGCAATATGATTGGAAAACCATCTTGTTGCATGTGGTGTATGGAACATATGTTGGGCTCTTGACATCATTCATGTGTGGTCGACTCACTTAGGTTGGTTGCTTGAAGCATACATGTTGATCCTTGATGCTCCTACCTTAATAAAATAGTCAAATAACCGTCATCTTCAACATGCTTTGGCCATTGTCTTTGTCATTTTCATGAATATTGTTCTTTGAAAACATTGTGGGAATTAGCTTCCCTCTATGCTTGATCGTGCATATGCTCATGTAAACTTGTGTTTGCTTCTAAGTTGCATGAAACGTGTAATACATTATCTCACAATAAAATAAGAATGAGAGGTTAATTTGTAGGTAGGTTTAGAAACGATTTTGAGGTAAATTTGTTTTCATTTTCCATAAACTAGGTTTTTTTTTTTTAATTTCCAATGGGTCCCAATCCGCTCATGGACCCTTGGAGGTTTCCCAAAAGTTTCTGAGGAGTTTTTGCGAGTTTTTGGTACTATTACGTGGGCATTTTAGGAGTTTCGTGTAACATAGGTTTGCTTCATTGTTTTCATTATGGTTCGCATGAAGGTGTTTTGGAGGCTACAATTCTAGAAAAGGACATTGGTTTAATTTTTTATGCTACGTTGATTTTAAAGAGGTTCATGTGAAAATATACTTGAGGCTATAGTTTCGAAGATAGATTCTTTGTTGAGTGTTGGTTTGCACTTCCTCATGTTCAGGATGTTGTCAACTTTAGTTATCACTATATTTAGGTGCTGATCTAGGATCTTTGAGTATCTTCATGAGTATTGTTGCACCAAGGACAAGATCCTTGACATCTTGATTGAATCATAATAGAGGTCACATTTCTCAAATTTGGTACTCTACATGGGAAGAAGGAAGTGTTGGAAACATAATCCTTAGGGTTAGGTACATTCTCTATATTTACTATTCACATTCACCTTAGGTGAATATGGAGAGTCATCTTGAAGCCCAAGAAACAACTTGGAAGATGAAACCAAGTGTCACTTGTGTTGTATTTATATGTGTATCATCTAAAATTGAAGGTGTGCATTCACGCCTTTTTCTCTTTGTCTTTGTTTATCTTTATTGAGTAGTCTAATAGTGGTATCAGAGCTATTAACTTTAGACTGCAGCTACTTTGTGTTTGTATTCATGGCAATTACTAAGATACTTCCAACATAAGCCATGAGAAACACAAAGGCCTTATGGAGTTGAACATATCCAATAGGACAAACCTTTTGATTTATTGGACCACTGACTGTACACCTACTTGGACTGCTCTCCTCTCAATCATCCTATACAAATGCCAAGTGGTACACCATGGTTTTGACTCGTGATTATGAGATACATTTATATATTTGATGTGATTTTGTATTAGTTGTCCACTTTTGAGTCCTTGATTGGATAGGTTCAGGATTTAGATTGACTTTGATGTATCATTTTTGATTTGGCATGCACTACATCATATATATATATATATATATATTGGCGTTTTTCCTATATTTATGTGCCAGTGTGTTTATTTGATGCTGTTGTTGGTTAATATTTTTAAAAAATTGAAAAAATGAATTTATTTTGTTAATGCTTATTGCCGTTTGCCGATTTTTCTAGATTTTTTGCCAAGGCCGCTGTTGCCGAGAAGTTGTTGATGTTTCTCTAGGTGTAGCATCGGGTAGACATTCACTCACGGATAGCCATGCAGATTTGGCTAGTGATGCCATGCAAATTTGGCTAGTAATGAATGATACATTCACATTCTAGAGGTGAATGGCCCGAGTAGGGGTAGTGACTCTCCTAGTCATATGGTGTGGAGAATGGACCCCAGGGTGCTCTCACATTGCCTACTCCTGTAACAGAGTGATCTATTCTATATTAGAGTTCTTGACTTGTTTATCTTATTAGGGGCTTTCATCCCCTTATGAAATATACAAGTCTAGCCTAATGTTGAAATTGACATAATCACTAAGAAGTGTCCAGGACTTCTTAGTGTGGGTCAAATCAACATTAGGGCTCTATGTTGTGAATAGACAAGCATGTGATGGAGAAGTATAACATCATCACAATGAACAACCTTTCCTAAGAAGATGGAAAATCCAATAATAAAGTGGTCAACTAATGAATATCAATTGAAGTGGTCAAACTAGTAAGTCAACCCTAACAAGAAAGACAAGTCGCCCCCTAAGTGAAATTAGGGTGATCTAATGTGTATAAATAAAGTACTCCAACAGTTCATTTTGATCATCAAGTTTTCTCTCTCTCTCCACAAGTGCGCATCATTAGCTGGGTTGAAGTGAAGATTCATGAAGCAATTATTGAAGACTCTTATCTCTTTCTTGGGTTCACCGTTCTCTCTCTTGAAGACTCGCATAATCTTTGTGATTGCTCTATGATGCACTACAACTAGGGTTTGTACCCTGTGACTGTCAAACCCTCGTGAACTAGGGTTCTTCTATTGTTGTTGTTATACTCTTATTATTAGAAATATTCTTCTTAAGAAAGGTTGCTGGGTTTTCTCCCGAGTTCGGGTTTCCCAGGGTAAAAATTTGTGTCTATTGTGCATGGTTCTCTTTCAGTGATCCTTTTTGTTTTCTGATGCAGATTTGAAATTGAAATTCAATAATAACTTTGGGATAAAATAAGATCTAAAAATAATATTGCTAAGTTAAAAATTCAACAGAAGTTGTATTCCAGACCCTCACCGATTTTTTGCCGAAGCTGATGTTATCAACTATGCTATTTTGGGCTTTGTGGCCTAAACCGTTGTGAGCACTGTGGTTTGTTTTGCTTTGAGCACTACGAGATTCTTCTAGAGCCACGTAGTGCCTCTCAAAGTCGTCTTCATCCCTGCGTTTTACCTGTGCGTAACATCATTTTGTGGCATCTCTGAAAACCCTAGTGAATTTCTAGGTTTTTTTCTTTGTGTATTTTCATTCTTCATTTCCCAATATCCACTTGGTTGCTTGCAAATTTTGTGGCGGGTGTCTTGATGTTGTCCACGACCTGTGTGAAGCTGTGTCAAGAGAATCTTTGCATACCTCTGTTGCATGCGTCCTATGTGGGATTCGGTGTCAGAGCATATCTGTATAATATGATGTACATTTAAGTATTTATGCATTGTCTAGTTTGAAACATTGTGTTGATGTGTTTATAATTGCAACATTGTGCAAATCTCTATGGGCATAAATGCTATTTGCTTTTGCATGTTGTTCGGTTTTTTACTTTGCATGTTCAATACTTAGTTGTTGAAGATGTGGGAAACATAAACATAAATATGCATTTGGTATTTACAATGTTATTGGCATGTGTATACATGAAAAATGCTTCACAGTTTCCTTGGGCGCAAAATTGACAGAGGAAGATTTGCCACTGAAGAATAGACAACAATGTTCAAAAAAGACGTCGGGAGTAATTACTCTGATGTCCAACATGCCTATAACTTACCGAGAATCCGCACTCGGCAATGCATATTGCAAGGCTTTTAACAAGACTCCAACCCAACCATTGTAGTGAATACTCAGTAGTGGAGAGCGCTTACACCAATACCCAAGCCTCGAATGGACTTGAGAACTATCAAGGCGCCTGCTAGCCAGAAAAGACGTGAATCCCAAGTGCCAAGACCTTTGAATGTTCTAGAAAAATTCGCAATGCTCTTGAGAAAGAAGATATCGATGAAGAGACCGCTAAAACATTTTTGTGGGTGCTCTCTCATTTTGTGTAGATAATCGTTAGGATTTCTCTGTCCTTCGAACAATCTCAAGTGTCGAAATCATCAATAGAAGTTATTGTTGTAAGAAGTTGAGGTTGTCGTGTGGAGAAGAGACTTGAGAGCAGAGACTTCGTTGATTACAAGATTACTGAAAAAAATGCGACTTCATAAACTTGATTATTGAATACCACTTGTGATAGGTGTATGGGCAACAATATTTTGTAGATTTGCCACAGAAATTTAGGGCTGAAATTTTGGGATCGTGAGAATTTAGGGCTTCGATAATTTAGGGCCGAAGTTATAAAGCTCAGATTTTATGGCCGCGAGAATTTAGGGCTGAAATTTTGGGGTCGTGAGAATTTAGGGGCGAGATTTTAGGGCCATGAGAATTTAGGGCCAAAATTTTGGGGTCGCGAGAATTTAGGGTCGAGATTTTGGGGAGGCTAAAAAAGGAAGATTTTTTTTTGATTTTTAGGGTTTTTTGTTATAAAATTGCAGACCTAAGTCTAACCCTAATTCTACCATGAAAATGCAAGTTTAACCTAGCAATAATATTTACAAAAATTCAAATTAGGGTTTGATGTAGAGAAAATGGACAAACTTAGGGTTTAATGGATGTTACTGCAAACCCTAGCCTTAGAGGAAGGTGACAAGCCTTTCTCTTGGAGGCCTTGCTACTAGGTTAGGGCTTCTTGAAACAACCTCTAGGGTTGGTTTCAAGAGTCTAAACTAGGGCAAAGTTGGAGCTCCAAGACCAAACTTTGTAAAAACCTCCTCTTGGGAGCGTTTTTATTATCCAATAAGGATAGAATAGCAGGCAAAACCCTTATTCAAAGAGAATGTAGCTCTAGGGCTACCATTCAATTATTCAAAATGCAAAATTGACCTACCATTCATCAAGCAAACCTTAAAAATGTAAAAGACTTACTTGAGCATGAGTTATTCCAACCATTCTAGCATCCACAAAGCATTAGCAAGACAAGGAAAGCATCCAACTTCATCGAAGAGCAAGAAGAATCATCCCTCCAAGAGGTGCACATCATTTCATAAGGCCCTTCTAGGGTAAAAGAGTAGCATAATGAATTTTATCCAATAAGTTGTGTGTAAAAATGAAGTGAGGAGATTGTATATGATCTCACACTCACTTTTTACAAAATAACCAAGCCTACATGCTTTAAAATGTCAATTTAAAATTAAAACATGTAAACTTAAAATTATAACATAAAATAATATAAAATAATCAAATCTATGGGTAACTTGGGGCATTCTCCCCAGAGTTTACCCGAAAATGACTAAAATAGCTAAAAATGAGCAAAACACTCCGAACAAAAGGCAGGAGTGGCGAGGGGGGGGCGTGTCATGCCTCATTTAACCCCAATAGTAGTGAAAATCCCTCAATGCTCCCCCTAATCAAGCAATGTAGACTTGGAAGAAGGATGATGTCATCATCAAAGGACAACCAAGGAGAGAGGGCGCTGCAGTACTGGAGGACCAGGAGGGTGCGGAAGTTAACCTAGAGGAGAGACATAAGCCTCAGTGCTGAAAGAAGTGCCACCGAAATGATAAAACAAGGTGGGGGTCATTTGACCCAGTGACTCACCCCTGGGATCCCCGAACACCAACCTCAGGGCTTCAAGCCCTTTTATGAGGCAATCAACAATGCCACTAAGCCATAGTATTCCCAGGGGAGAAAACAAAGGGTTTGGCCATAACCCCCACACCAAAAAAGCTGGATAACACCCTTCCTAGTCAGGAAAAAAATGACCCTCTCCTTGGGCCACATCTGCAAGTGCGCTGGTATTGGTACCACGTAACAGGTCCCATATAATCTATTCATGGTTATAACGTAACATATTTGCTCCTACAAAATTGAGCGCTCTTTGATACTGTGATGGTTTAAATCACCTATATACATGTCCTCTATCAAGACACTATGACATTTTGACACGTTATTTGCCCTATGCGCATTTTCAACATTTTGTAGTCAAGATTTGTACTTTTTGGGGGGATGTTCTATCAGTGTGCCTTTGTGGCATGACCACATGTTCCTCTGGTTCCATGATGTGCACCTTTGTGGTGCAATTGATTGCACCTATGTTCCACAACCTCTACATTGTCTGTTGAGCTTTACTACCATTTCTTTCTGCTACAAACACTCTCCTTGCCACTCAAACTATACCAACGCCTTATTATGGTCACTGTTGTTGACTTTTTGGGCATTGTCTTACATGTGCCTACTTCCCAAATTTCACTTTTTAGTAGTACTTGTTCTTCTCTTCGACAACCAACAATTCCTCATAAATGTTTATTCCTTTTATTTCCTAATTAAAAATGTATTAATATGCATTTTTTCTTCAAAATAAAGAAGCTAGTCTTTGGTGCATGGTTAGTGCCCCCCTTTCTTCAATGCTAAGCATAGGTTTGTGTGGTGGGTTTGTCGGTGCCTTCTCTATTTCTTGTTGCCCTTTGGCTCCCCCAGATTCCTTCCTCGAATATAGGCTTTCATGTCTTTGACACCATGAGGATTTTATGAGTCATATGCACATGGACATAAATACACAATATGATGTAGAGAGTAATAAATGCCACTTATTATTTGATAATTTTTGCAACAATACATCAGAGGGTTATCCCAAGGTAGGTTAAATGCATACATCGAATGCATGTACTAGTCATGCATCTGAACATAGATTGTGTCATCTATAGACTTAAGACGATTAGTTCATTCACTCGATATTACTAGTTAATATTATTAGTGTTGCACGGGGACTCGCCCCCCTCGCTCCCCATGCCTCGGGGACTTGGGGGCTCCCTCTGAAACGTTTCCTATCGCCCCTAAAATCCATAAACCCTTCGAAACGCACTTGGGCGCGCGCTCCTAGCTTCAAAACAATGTTCCTTTTGTGGGGGGCGCATAGCCGCTCCTTCCCGAACATGGGGGATGCCTAGACGCCTCTCTTCGATTTTCCAAATTTAAATCATAAAAAGACGAAATTAAAATAAAAATAATATATATATATATATATATATAAAACATGAAGACTAAACCTAATTTTGACTTTACCTTCCCATTCCGTCAGCGTCGAGCTCATTCCTTGTCGTGAATGAGACTGATTTGTCGCCGACTGCTGTGAAGAGTGCAGAGTTGAGGCTCGAGCGAGAGTGGAGAGGGAGGCCGCTGAAGAGGGAGGACGCTGTTGCTGAAGAGGGAGGCCGCTGAAGAGGGAGGGCGCTGTCGTTGATGGGGGAGGCCGCTGCCGCCGCTAAAGAGGGAGGCCACCGCAGTTGAAGAGGGAGGCCGCCACTGTTGTGGAGGAGGGAAGCTTGCTGCCTGGAGAAGTGAAGCTCGAGCGAGAGTTGAAGAGGGAAGCTCGCTGCCTGGAGAAGTGAAGCCTCCACTGCTTGGAGAAGTGTAACCCGCTGCCTGGAGAAGGGAACCAGATTCTGGAAGTCGGCTACGTGGAGAGTTGAGGGTCGAGGCTAACCAAACAAAAGCTCGACCATCACCAAACAATGCTTCTCACCAGTCAACCTTGCCTTTGAGAAGCTTTAAATGATGATCCTGAAATCAACTCCAACATCGCCTAGCAAATTGACAATCCCCAAAAATGTGCCTAATTGTCTCTTGGCATTGACAAATAGGACAGAGGCCATCCAATAGATTGGTCTTGGCCAACCTTTCCTTAGACGAAAGCCCCTAATGAATGACAAGCCATGCAAATGCCCTCAGCTTATAAGACAACTGTAAAGTCCAAACATTGTGCATATGCCTCACCAAACAATCCTTCGAATCCTTTGAGACCTATCGAGTGTCAAGAACTGGTGGGAGAGGATGTCTTCGATGAGTAACTAAATACAAACGACAGGAATTATACTATAGCAATGGTTGACCAAAACTGAAAACTCCAACCCCAATCTCTCCAAAAGGGCCCTAACATACTAATATTCATCTTGAATAATTTAGACTTTGGAATAATGGCACACAACTCCCTTATTGGGAGTTGGTCAGAAGAAACAAGCCTGTGCTCTTGAGCAAGAGGTCTCCACTCCTTCCAAGCACGAGCACGTGGATCCCATAGATCATGTTAGAAAAAGATGCCTTTCTAGCTCAATCTGCATGCCTAAAAGCATGGCTTCTCTGCAACACACATCCCTTGCTCTCTTTAACTCCAAATTAGTTGAGAAACTCAATCCCATCCTACCCAAATACCCTCCCAATGCCATCAAATTAACCCTACCACATATCTCCAAGCAGACTAGATGCTCCTGAATATGAGTGAGCTTGAAACTTGAAAGAGGTGGGGAGTGGAAATAATGTCACATAGACCAAAACCTCGAATTCTACCAAGATGTTGTGTTGAGCTCACTCGGTGCTGAAGAACTCATCCAAACACTGCACCACCAACTTAGCTGCCAAAGCACTTCAATGAAAGGAGACATCAATAAAGCCCAAAACCCCCGTCGTCCTTGGCCATAGCACAAACATCCCATGGAACTAGAGGCAAATGATAGACCATGCTCCCTGTTGTACTTTGACCACAGATGTATCCTCAAGAGATGCTCAAGTTGATGGAACTAAGTCTTGTTTGGGCACTAACAAGAAATGTATTACACATGTGACCAACTATATTTAGTGTCCCATCGTTGAGAATACCTTGGATCTGAGATGACTTCTTGAGTAGCCTCGTTAACTACATGGTTTTCAATTTGCAGACTATCTTCCTAGTGGCATTTGAATGGTGGTGTTGGTAGAGATTCTCTATGGTCTTTACATTAGAGGTCTTTGTCTTTTCTGCTAAAGGCTAGCAACCATTGTACTTTGTCACTTCTAGTTTCGAATGACTATCCTTTGCGTTTTCCACTTCCCTTGTCTCGCTCTCAAGAGTATTGCAAACTTACTTCGATGGAGTGTAATCTATTCTCCTACTCTAATAATCTGATCGAGAGAGCAAATTGCCTAGACGAAATCTAATAGAGTTGGGAATAGAGAAAATATTGATTGTGGTGACTTTTCTTTGTAGGAGGGCAGTTTGTGATTGACTTTTTGAGTGAGACAGGCCTCCTGTGTTATCAATCCGAGCCATAACAAAACATAATTTTATGCCATTCATCAAACCAAGGAATGATTAAGGGCCCTCTTCGATCACGAGTGGGAGCTTTGGTCGCCCATTAGAACAGTGACTGTTGAGTTCATCTCCCCTTAGTGGATCATGAAAACGCATTGTGTTTCATCCTCTTTTTGCCGTGTTTTCCCATGGGTGATTGCCGCCATTCTCACCCTTGACACTCCATCTGAAGTTTGTGGTAGTGCCTCTTGAAGCTTCTCTCTTCCAAATTAGCCCATTGTGTGTCTAGGTCCCCCACCCCTCTTGCCACACTCTCTCATTCCAAAGCTTGTTTGCTAAGCAATTGGTTGTGCGTTTGACATGAGAGGGTATGATCCCAGGGATTTTCCCAATAGTTGAACCCACAATTTCTAAACCCATAGTTGGGTACCAATTCCAAGACATCTTCTTCAACTTGGCTCCATTTAGAATCTTGGTTATTGCATAGATATGAAGCTTGAAGCTTTGTAGAGTTTTTAGTGTCTAGTCCTATGGTCCCAGCATAGGTATGAAGAATAGCTCTAGTGTTCATCCTAGAAGACTTCTATCCTATTTGGCCTTGGTTTCCCTTTGGAAGCTCCATCAAAATTTAGCTTAATGAAGCCTGTCGGTTTCACGATGCCATGTCCCAGGAGAAGAAGCACTTGGATTGGTTTGATTGCCCCTAATAGTGATGGCAGCCATATCTATGCCTCGGATTATAGATTCCTTTGCTCAGTTTTGTTACATTTCTTGTCTTTTTCCTGGGAATTAGAGGCCCTTGTGACTTCTTGAAGGTTATTCTCTATGATGGTTTAGATCTCCCCAATCTCTCTTTCCTGGATTAAAAAATGCATGTCTCCTTTATTACAGACTGTCCATAGGAGAAATCTTGGGAAAAGCTGTGAGATCTTATTCAAGACAACTCTCAAAAGGGTCTGGTTGTCATTCTTTCAGCTTGGTGATAGTGTCATTTCTATTCTGAATGTCATTGGTTGAACAGATGCTCAACACTTTCCTCCGCATACGTGCACATCTGACATGTGGAAGGACCTTCAAATTCTCTTTTCCTAAGCTTGTCCCAAGTTAGGGCCTTTCTTTTGGTGAACAACCGTAAGAAAACCACAATCTCTGGCCACGGTGAGGGATTCCATACATGGGTCCAGATCCTCCTTTGTTAAAACTGGCTCCAAAACTTGTTTCATTTGTTTAAAGCAGCTTGTTTATTTATACCAAGGTATTGTCATGCCTTAAATTGTTTTCATGTAATGTAGCTTTAGCTTGCCATGTAACTGAGGTCTTGCAAACTTCAAAAGAGAGTCGTAATGACTATTACTAGAATTCATATTTGCCAATTGCTGTGATTTCAGGTGGCAGCCTCAACAAACAAGGAGGTTGATGCTCACATTCCCAACTATCCAAATCTTCCACCACAATTAATCTGCCAACTACACAATGTTACTCTGCAGGTGGTGTTCTTCTACTGGATTTCCTTTTAGAATTTTCAACAGGTTGGACCAAAACCTAACAGTATTATTCATTATTTGATTGGAAACCAGGCAGATGTGGAGACAGATGAAGTATATGCTCAAATGACATTACAGCCCTTAAGTGTTGTAAGTCCTCTCTAACAGTTTCCTGTTTTAGGATGGGATGTATATATTTTGAGTTTTCATTGCAATTGTTTGTTAACTGATTTCTATTAATGGGACACATTAATGTAACTGTGTTTAGCAAGAGCAAAAGGAGTCTTATCTAGCTCCCGATCTTGGCACGCAAAGCAGACAACCAACTAATTACTTCTGTAAAACGCTAACAGCAAGTGACACCAGCACCCATGGTGGATTCTCAATTCCACGCCGTGCCGCTGAAAAAGTGTTTCCGCCACTGGTGCGTAAATGCTCATTTCTTTGTTCTATCTGTTATCTGGCTTTTATATATTTGACATTATAATCGGGGTTGTGGACCTTTCTTGTTATGCCTGAAGTTACATTCCATAGATTTCAAATGTACCAGGTTTAATAATCAAATGTCTTATTATTTTCAGGATTTCACTCAGCAGCCTCCTGTCCAAGAGCTTGTTGCTAGGGATCTTCATGACAATGAATGGAAATTTCGGCATATTTATCGGGGTGAGTTTCGTTGAACATTATTTTTTCGGGATTCCTAAAATTTGTTGTGTTGGTTATGGAAAAGTCATAAATGGTTGTATGATTTATATTCTTAAAACTGAGGAATTCTTGTAGCAGTTGGATAGCTTTCACTCTCATTTGAATATATTTCCTAAGCTGCATGGAAATAAATATGGATCTGCCAGATCTTGTGAGATGTCAGAATCCAAATATGTGGAAATGACATGTATAAAAATGGAAATATATAAATTTATAATTTGTAAAATAAACCATGAACCAGAAACTTAGAAAATTTAGTTGTCCGAATATATTTCGCTCCAGACCACTCACAAACTCAGAAATGCAGACTGCTATGAAAAACACAGATTTGTGCTTTAGAGTTGAGGGGTTTCTGGGCAAAAGTTAGGGTTGTAACTTGTAGCCTGTAGGGCCCCAGATTTTGCCTGTCTTTATTTTTAATTTATGTTATTTTTGTCTATAAAATGGTTTCTTTTTTCAAGGATGTGTCGACTTCTAAGCTGGAAACATATCCTGAGCGGATCTGGGTCTGCATCTGTGGAATTGTGGATAATGGATCCTCCATAGGTCTATCCAATAACATAATATATTTCTCCCCATTGGAAATATTAGACATATTTAACAATTTATAGAAATGATCTCATATATTACATGCTGTGACTGACATACTTTGCCAGCTATTCCACACAGAAGTTCCTTCTATGTTTCTTTTATAATCTCTTCTTGATACTTGGGATGGTTTATCCAAGGAGGTGAAAACAGTAAGTAATCAACCAGCAAAGGGTCTTTTCGCTTAGTCATTTTTGATTGGATTCTGTACCATAATTTCTTTTAGAACAGTTCCAAATATATTAATAAAAATTCCTTTGTGATTGCTCACCATTGGTTTTGTTTCATGGCTTGAGTCAAGCATGAGTTTTGGGTGGTTATTTTGGACAACACTACTGCTATAGTTTCCAAATATGCCAAATGTTTAAAAGCATATGCATATAGTTGCATATCATGGATGTTGCAGTATTGCCAAGCATATATTCGTGTGCCATTTATTCAATCAGTTGACTAAGATGTTTGAAGGAAGAAAACCTAAAAGTTACTTCATCAAAGCGTTAGCAAAGCTTACTTTTTCTTTCGATCTTGTTTTCAATGCTGCTTCAAATTTTGATTTCAATGTTAGAGTTCAATAACCAATGTGATCCATTTCTTTGCAAATTCTATTTGCTAAAAAATGGAAATTTTTTGTTGCAATTTTTATTGCAAATGCAAACTCAATTCAGAAAATTGCAATATTAACTTGGCAAATTCTTAGGACTTATTTTGTACTCGAATTGCAGGTCAGCCCAAGCGACATCTGTTGACAACAGGATGGAGTGTATTTGTTAGTGCCAAGAGACTCAGTGCTGGTGATGCTGTGCTTTTTATTAGGTAGGCTCTTGGTTTCCCCAAGCATTTTTTTCTGTGCACGACTCTCAAAATTACTCAAATGCATTTGGAAATCATAAAGATATAGCATTGCTTACCTTGGTACTATTGTATATATCATCATGACATTATTTAGTTTATCATCATTATCATCGATGTATGGTTGATTTATGCTATAGGAATGAGAAAGGACAGTTATTGCTGGGAATCAGGCGAGCAAACAGATCACAAACAGTTATGCCATCATCAGTGCTGTCCAGTGATAGCATGCACATAGGTGTCCTTGCAGCTGCAGCTCATGCTGCTTCAACAAACTGCCGCTTCACTATTTTCTACAATCCAAGGTGTCTCTCCATAGCATAGCTATTATTGTGGTTGTATTTATTTATTCTTCAACGGCTGATGATGTGCATTATCAATGTGTCTCTCCAGGGCAAGTCCATCTGAATTTGTCATTCCATTGTCTAAGTATGAAAAGGCAGTTTATCACACACGAGTTTCAATTGGAATGCGTTTCCGGATGCTGTTTGAGACAGAAGAATCAACTGTACGAAGGTGACGTTTAACCATCTAACTTCATTAATAAGCGAATCTGGTATATAAATGATGAACAGGGTTGAAGCTACAGTCTTCAAATTTCTTGGTCTCATAGATTGAGTGCTTTCTTGTCAAATCTAAAATAAGTACACGCAATTGAAATTTGTGAGTAGCCATACAATTAGGCACGTTCCTTATTGTGACATCTGAATTCCTCTCTTTTTTGTTTGAAAAATTCCTCATATATTACATTATAAATCAAGATTGTTACATGGCCAATTAGCAGGCAGACGAGAGCCCTCTTCACTTGCTGTCCAAATTTGTATACTTGAAGGTGCACTTGATTCGTAACAGTCTAGGTTACATGCCTCCTAAATTTCTGTTTTTGATGATATATTTCTAATGTAACTTTCAATATAATTTCTATTGCTTTCTATTTCACTTCCTTGTGAAGATTTGAAGAATTTCCCAATGAGTATTACCTAGCTAGTAGCAACTAGTTGCCTGTAACAGATTTGATCCCATGGAATAGAAGTTCATGAAATCGTATCACACAAGATGACCATTGGTAGCGAGGGTAACAAGTTGCTAGTAATATTAGTTCGCAAGTTGAAATTTGGAAATCTTTCAGATCAATAGTTGTAACTTATATAGTGGAAGTGTCTGTGGATGGGAGAATGCTTTGTAAGTACTGTAGTTGAGTTGATACCGTTGGAAAAGCTTCATTTCATGTAACGACCTAGAGAGGTTTAATCCAACCTTGCTGTCTGTGCTAGTGACTTAATAAATGGAATAATCGTTGGTATTTTTACCAAGTTTAAGGGGTTTTGGTTATTAAATCAAAATGTCCCTTTGTTAGTGAAGTGGGCTCTAACTTATGCTTACATGCCATGACCAACAAGGGCTATCTATTCTGCCAAATTTGCCCAGGACTCACCTGGATTCCTTCGTTGAGTTAGTTCATATCTGTGTATTGTCAAGGTTCTCAGGACTTCCTAGTCTTGGATATAATACCGAACTCTGTTGGCTGCATTAATTTGACATGTCTTTGAGGGTGAACTTGGGTTTGACCACTGGAAATGCTTTGATTTAAGCACTTGGCCACAACCCACTTGATTTATTGAGTTTTAGTGGTAATGCTCCCTTTTCTCTAAATTCTGAAGTCCATGTGGCTGGATGGTGTTTCTTTCTTTATAATGATGCTTTGTACGTAGATGTCTAAATTCATATAAAGTAAGATTTCAGTTCCAAGATTTCTGTGGTATGTAATTTCAGAGTCAGAACCCTCCAAAGTATCCACAGTTGCCATTTAATTTTGTCGACGTTTGGAATCTGGATCTGGATTCATCATCAGGACGAAGACTCTCTTCGTATGTTTGTCCTGATGATGAATCCAGATCCAGATTCAAAACGTCGACAAAATTAAATGGAAACTGTGGATACTCTGGAAAGTTCTGACTCTGAAAGTTGGACTTATATTATTGCATTGATCCTCTGAAAAGAGATTTGAATAAAAGTAGTAGTTCTTCAAAGAAAGGTTAGAATAATAGCATACAAGAGCAGATGATTTAGAATATACTCTTTTGTTTGTTTGTTCAGCATTCCTTTGAAGTCACATCTGACAGAAGTAATCATTCTCTAGATAAAGGGGAGTCTGAGAATGAAGCTTCACTGATTATAATGTTGGGTCTTTCTCCACCTATATCTTTTTCTTTGAATCTATCCCCACCAATTTTACTCCGAGGATGGGAGCTCAAAGTGCCAAGGCACTATCCAATACAGAATTGATGGACATCTTAATGAGATAATGCTTTTCATTATTATGAGATCAATTTGCAATAATTAAATTTCTGGAACATATTGTCTTGGGACAAGTGATTAGGGGTTGTGATCTTATGGAGCTTGGTCTGCATGTTGCACGTTATTAGGATTACATCATAAAATCCCTTTTCCTTTTGCTTCATGTTAGTCTGCATTTATAAGAAATTTTCCATCAAGTTTCTGGGACTGGGGTGCATAGGAACAGGGAAATGTGTTCGGGCCCCAGGGGGCATGTGGAGACAATTTCCAAATTTTAGCAAGTGTCATGGGAAATGTCATGGTCCCTGTTAGAAATCTAAAAAGTAAAAATTTAAATATATGAGAAGGAATGATAAGTCACAGACTTGTAAAATGAAAGCATGAAATACATGTTCACATTCACTTTAGGGTTTTTATTATTTTTTAAATTAGTTTTAAATTTGACTTTTTCTTGGGCCATTGGGCAAAAATCAAGGGGGAACTCTCAAGAATCCCCTTTTCAAAATGGGGACAACTAGGAGCCCCCCACAATAGGGAAACACCTTGTCGCATCTCCCCGAGTTTCCCTATAAAGTGCCCACCTTTGATAAGAAATGGTTGGTTGGTGGTTGTTATTGTTATGTTTGGTTGTTGATCAGTCTTGTTAGTACCATGTTGTATTGCGACGCTATTGCTGTTTGTTGAGAAGATTTATGAGATAGAGTCAATGCTTTCGTTCTACAGCTTGACTCAAGTGATCAAGGTCTTGCTGCAACTATTTGGTTCTGATTTGGCATATCGCCTTCTTGGTCTAGTTGGTATTGCAGGGTGGATATTGGCTATAGGACTTTGCTTGGTGTAGTTGGTGCCAATGAGGAGATCTTGAGTGCAAAAGTTTCTCATTGAAGTTATTGTTTGATTATTGGCAAAATCTCCTTCCACAAGGAAACCTTGAGTAGTCGATATTTGGTTCCCTAAAGGCTAGAAAGGTGACCATGTGTTTGGAATGCCGACAGTGTTTAGTAAAGCCTACTTTGTTTATATTTTCCATATGTTGTACGTGCTTCAAGGAGGTGTTGAGTGTAGAACTTTATTGTTGATACTCGTCATTTAAAAAGGGTCATTACTATTATTCTTGGGCTGTTGGTTGCTAAGGATGGTTTGAGAATGTGATAGGTATTGATTTGATAGCATAGTAAGCGAAGAGCAAGCTGCTACTTTGAATCCTGAGTTGTTTTTTCAACTCACTACCCCAGTTCATGGGTGGTCTTTTCGAAGAAATGCCTATGGCTGAGTGGTGAACTTGTCTTGCAACAATAAAGTTTAGAAGATATAAAAGATAAGCATTGTAGCAGTTTGTTTACTCTTGTACTTTGTCACGCTATTAAATTTTTTGAATGAATATAATATTTTTACTTTTAACTTTTGAATGAAGGATTGTCTATCTGGCTTTTTATTATATGTAGGATTGGGTCTTACATTGAATGTTTAGTTGTATATTTTATCTTATTACCCCAGTTTGTGGGTGGCATTTTCTAATAAACACCAATGGCTGAGCGGTGAAATTGTCTTGCAACAATCAAGTTTAGAAGATATAAAAGATAAGTATTGTAGCAGTTTGTTTACGCTTGTACTTTGTCATGCTATTAAATGTTTTGAATGATTATAATATACTCACTTGGGAGTTTCTGTCTATGTGGCTTGTTTATATGTAGGAGTGTGTCTTATGTTTATATTCATGCTATTAGCGTATGGTAGACCCTTATGTTGTATAAGCAGGCTGTCAAAGTACAAGTTGTTGTCGTCCTCCTCAGGAGCAATATTTTAGATAAGTATTCCAAGTTGTTAATCATAGTCAAGGCGTGATTGAACCTCATTGTTACCAAACACAAGTCTTGAGTGTGTTATCCTTCCAAGGTGTGTTGCTATGTTGCTTTGAATAAAGCTTCTGTAGCAAATTGGTAGACACCTTGGGAAGAGGAGAGTTGAAACTTGTCACTTAGTTTGGAAAGAGGTGCTGCAATCCAAACTCAGGTAATTAACTCAAGCATGGTCGAGAAGACAAAAGCCAATTGGTGGATTGTTTCAAAGATCTACAACGAGAAAGTTGACTTTGGTGAAAGCTGTTGTATAGGTCCCTATTAATCAATAGGAAAGGAAGGCAATGAGTTGTAAAGGCATTGTTACAAGTTTGTTTGTTGGAATCTCGAAGTTGCATCATTAATCAGAATCTGAGCATTGGATGTTGATGCACAAACATCTAGAATTCATCTTTGCCTGAAGCCAGATGCGGATATGTAATTGGAACAGACTTTTGAGCATTAACACCTAAACTCAGCAAAGGGAAGCATTCCTGATTATAAAGGTTTGATGTCATCCATTGAAGGAAGAACCCAAGATAGTGACACCTTTTGCAAGACATCAAAGAAAGCTCAGGTGACATCTGAATTTGGAGTACAAGTTTGGTTGTGTCTAGTCTCTATAACGAGTCAAAATCTGGTAATGAGCTATCTTGGACAATAATTTGGGGAGGTCAGTACCCTGGTTTGGGGAGTGGAGAATGCTGAAAATGTTTATGGGTGGATGGCGATTTTGTTCGTTGACAACTGCTTTTAGGCTAATCTACTAGGATACGGCTTCAGATACAGATCTGCCAGATTTTTTAAAATCCAGTATCTGGATATGGCGGGAAAATGCCATGTACAAAAAATATAATATTATTTTTGAAATTTTAAAAAACATATTCAGAGTTGAAAATCAAAACTATTCATGAATCACAACATTAGAACTGAAATTATCAGATAATTTATAGATCTGAAGACTGAAATCATGGTGCATTGTTCCTCATACAAAAATGATAATAGTAAATACAAAATCGAGTGTCTCATCAACGATCACCCTATTGATATGATAATGTAGAATAGGTCTACCTACATATCCTGAAATGGGTTTTACATCCTCGTCATTTGGGTATTTCAGCTCTACATAAATGGTCAACCAGTCATCTTCATTGAAACCTGCCTTCAGCTAGGTATGATTGTAAATGAATGTCACATTGTTTGACTGCATGCTATAGCCTATGCATCATACTGTTCTAAGAGGACCCTTCACCTAGAGTTGGATGGGATTGATCTAATTAAATTATTAATGACACAGCCATCCTCTGTACACAAAGAAAACTAAAAACTATGTATATACTGTATAGTATTATTTATATAATGTTTCAGACCTTTCTCAGAGCTTTCCTGCTAGCATCCTCAGAAACTGTCTCAGAGCTTTCCTGCTAGCATTATCATATGCTATACAGCCTATTGGCTCCAGGTAATTAATAACTTACCTATACAGCTATACAACCTACAGATTAATAACAAGTAATCTAACTGAAAGTCTAAATGGAATAGACTAACCTACAGGCCTGTAGCTGCCATTGGGCACACTATATTGGAATTTTAAAGCCTGTAAACTTAAGTATGTGGGTTCTGGTCCTTCAAACGTGTATTGTTAACGTTACTATGGAGACCTGAATTGACTTGAATGAACTGTATGATAGTATAATAGTGAAATTTAAATACCAGTTAGCTTGTTGGCTTCTTTCTTCACCCACTGCTTGATATCATTGTATCACTACTAACTTCTAAGTGATCAGTGCTACTGCTCACCCACTGCTCAATGCTCAGTCGATTGTCACTGCTCACCACCTTCTCACTCGCCATGCATTCATTGTGCTCTGAAACTCAAACAAACACCCACTTTCCTAAGTTGAAGCATCAAGCCATGAGGATATAAATCATATATAAAGAGAACATATGAATGACCATGACGAAGAAGACGAGGGGATATGACTTGTCAAGTGGCAAAGGGGAAGGGAGACAGAGAAATGAGGGGGCATGTGACACTCTTATGAAGATTAGGGGATATGACTTGCCAAGTGGTAAAGGGGAAGGGAGAGAGAAATGAGGGGGCATGTGACACTCTTATGAATATTCCCTTCATAATATGAGAGGTGGCTTGACCGATTATAACTTGAGTGGAGAAGCCGACACTTAATCCTTTCATGCACATCACCTTTTTGACTATAAATATTACCTTTGAGCATTGGGCAAAGGTTGTTCTTCCACACCTTCATCCCAATCATTTGATTTCTCCGAGGAGATCATTCCTGTTTTACTGTTGCTCATGTGAGAGAGAGCTTGGATGGGGCTGGGGACTGCTGTGAGATAGCTATGCATGGCTGTTGTAGATTGAGATGTGTAATGGTTTGAGGATGAACACCATTGCTGAGATAGAGGGGTGCTACAGACTGAGCTGTGCGTGCTGTGTTTATTTTCCTGCATCCATGGAGGGATAGTAGCAAAGAACAAATTTTGACTGCGGTTGTGAGGCAGGTGTGATGGCATTCTGATCTAGCCACATTGGTTGGACAGAAAAGGGGCTCTTGGCTGATGAGAAGGTTGACAAGGGTTGCTTGTCTACTGCATGGGCTAGTAAGTGGCTTAGCTAATTGCTTCACTTGTCATTTTCTATATATGGTTGGAGCTGTTGTGCCCACCTGCGACTAGCATGAAGTCTGATGGGTTTTCTAAGTGTGTAGCTATTGAGCACTGTGGGTGTTTGTGGAAAAATGCCGTGAGATTATGCATGAGGGTGGTTTTCCCTCACTAATATCATTTCATAGCCTAGCTTAGGGGGTTGGCATTTGTAGCGAGTGTCTTTGGCTGGAAAATGGTTCCTCCTTGGCCATTCCATATGTTCTGAAATTATAAACAGATAAGTGTGATTTCTGGTGTGTTTTATTTTCCAGCAATGAATTGTGATGAATCTGTGTGATGTTGTAATGGGTAAATATGAATCATTATAAGTTGGTGCTTCAACAATATCAGGCTGAAATGCATGTGGTTGTGTGGCTGTTTAAACTGTTTGTTTATTAAAGCTGTAGTAGTCCAATTACCCGGAAAATATGGTGTGTATCTGGCATTTTAATTGGCTAGAAAATGGTTCCTCCTTGGCCATTCCATATGTTCTGAAATTATAAACAGATAAGTGTGATTTCTGATGTATTGTATTTTCTAGCAATGAATTGTGATGAATCTATGTGACATAAACAGGTTCAAATCCGGAGGGGGGTAGGGCATGTGCACCTCCGTAGACTTTAGCAGTCAAATCGCTTCGCGGAGGGGGTCCCTTGCCCCACAAACAAGGGGGTCTCATACACCAAATTGGTGTCTGGCTTGGCTGTGACCTTAAAATTAGATTATTATTATTATTATTATTATTTTATTATGAATGATTATAAGTTGGTGCTTCCACGATATCAGGCTGAAATGTATGTGATTGTGTGGCTCTATCAACTGTTTGTTTATTATAGCTGTAAAAGTCCAATTAGCAGGCCAATATGGTGTGAATCTGGCATTTTAATTTTTGTACACATCAGAGGGATTTGAACTTCTGCATGATCATTCTGCTGTCCTGCATGGAGGATAGGCATGTTATGCATTTGGTCATGTGGCGGTAGTTGGCTCAATCTCTGCATCTTAGCAGTAGTAAATTTATGCCAAATGAGTGTTTAGAGTTGAGTCAGAGCTTTGCAACATAGATTATATGGCAGGAATTTGAGTTAGAACTGCACTGCTGCCTCAATGGTGAGAAAGGGATTTGAACTTCTGCATGATCATTCTGCTGTCCAGCATGTAGGATAGGCATGTTATGCATTTGGTCATGTGGCAGTAGTTGGCCCAATCTCTGCATCTTAGCAGTAGTAAAGTTATGCCAAATTAGTGTTTAGAGTTGAGTCAGAGCTTTGCAACATAGATTATATGGCAGGAATTTGAGTTAGGACTGCTCTGCTGCTTCAACGGTGAGAAAGAGGTGGCTGCGTACGTTGTAATTTGTATGCAAGAGTCTATCGTATGTTTATCTTTATGTTTATTAACGCATAACTAGACATTCTCTTGCATAATCAAAGTGTAATATTATAGGTTGTTATCCTCAGGAGCGATAGTGAAGATGAGCATTCTAAGGGTCTATCCTATTTTTATCTTCATGTTACTAGCCCATGACTAGACCTTCTGTTGCATAAGCAAGGTCTAATATTATAGATTGTTACTCTCAAGCGTGATAGTGAAGATGAGCATTCCAAGATGTTAACTATACTCGGGGTGTGATTGAACCCCTTTGTTACCAAATGCCAGCTTTAGATTATGTTATTCTTGTATGGATGCTGCTCTGCTTTGAACCCCTTTGTTACCAAATGTCAGCTTTAGGTTATGTTATTCTTGTATGGATGCTTCTCTGCTTTGAGCATCCCGATCAAACCGCTAGACACCTAGGGGAAGAGGCGAGTTGAAGCTTTTCAGTTGGCACGGAGAGAGGTGTTTTATGTTTTAATCTAGAGTCTGGACTTAGCAAATCACTTGAGCATGCCTGCAAAGATAGAAGTGGTTCAGTGGTTTGGTTTTATTCCAGAATCCAGAAGTTAGGTTGGTAGCACAATTCCAAATAAACAGTGAAAAAGGAGGGAAGATATTTCTAATGGCATTATTGTGAGTTTCTTTGTTGTTGGAATCTTGATGTTTCATGAATTACCAGAACTTGGGAAGGGAGGTTGAGGCCATAATATCTAACATTACATCTTTTTGCTATAAGCTATAAGGGTTGATGTGTTATTCTAATTTGATTGATGAGCATTCGTATCCATAACTTGACAAGGGGAAATACAATGGATTATAACTGGCCTGATTGCATTTTTTGAATGAAGAATTATAGATAGTGACTTTGATTGTAAAAGACATTAAAGAAGAGGGAAATTGAGTTGCCAGATGTTTATAACTGGTCGAGTTAGGTTTTATCTTAGGCACAAGTCAAAGCTGAGGATGAACTGTGTGATGAACCTGACTGTTATTGACCCAAGGACTGCATTACTATGTGGATTAATATTTCTGTAAAAGCCATTCCCAACTCAGCCAAGTCTATCAGCAACAAACTGATTTCTCTGCACTAGCAGGCTGATCTCTAGCACAGACAAAATCTCCTAGAAATAACAACAGCATTATGATAATATCAGGCAGATTTAACTGTAGCAGCTACTATGACAGCGATAGATTTCTCAATGCAAAACAATAATTTAGACTACTGCAACGACTATTATAGAAACGAGGAAACAAGGCAGTGATTAGGATTTGCAAAAATCTTAAACAAGCTTTATTGATAAAACAGATTCTTAAACTGTACATTGATTCTTGATAAAATAGAACTTTCTTGAGAATGTATAGGTGCAAATGCAGGTGCATGGGCAGTATGGACACTGTACTGGCCACCAAGAGGTCTTTCACCGATTTCCCTACAAAAGCATTCATCCAGAGATCTCTACTCTAATGCCTAAGAGGCTTTTTATTACGGAAACTCCCATTCTTCATTATCTCTCTCATGTGGGATAAGTAAACTTTTGTTTAAGAATGAAAAGTGCAACTGACTGACATAAAACTCGGTTAACTAACAATAGAGGACAGTTACTGACAAAATTCTGTTAACTAGCAAATGTAAAAAATATACAATTACTGGCATGAAACTCCGCTAACTAATAAAAGACTATAAAAAATTCTGAGGACATACACAAAACTTGACCCAATGGATCACAGAGTATCAATAACTAGTGGTGAAGTTGATCATCCTTGAACATTGTAACAGCTGCCCCTCCTTGAATTGTGTCGCCCCAAAGCAATTGTAGTGCTTGGAGTTGGTACTGCAGTATGCTGGGCCTTCCCACGTGGCAGCTTCCAATGGAAAATCCTTTCATTGAATGAGATATAGTGACAGTACCTTAGCGGTTAACTTCTTCTCATGGGTTTCCCAAATGTGCTCTGGAATCAAAACACCATGTCCTTCATCATCATACGGGAGAGAATTGTAGTGCTGGGTGCTGCAGTATTTCTGAGCCTTCCCACCTGGCAACTTCCAACAGTAAATCCATCCTCTGAATGAGATATTCTGATAGTACCTAAGTTGTTAACTTCTTCTCATGGGTTTCTGTACCCAAATGTAATCAAAACAATGTCTTCTTCATCATCATAGGGGAGATAAAGAGTTTGAAATGTTAATCTTCTTCCTGACCACCTGCTTCAATGTAGCGGAAGCTAAACTTGATTTAAAGTTTTTAGTTGGATATACCAAGAAATATAAATATTGATGTATAAAATAATGAATGATGATTTACAATGAAGAATGGCCTTGCATTTATAGGCATTGTTATTTGCATCCTCCTACGAATGAACCCCTTTTCTGCCCCTGAGATCGGATGAATGACTCTCCGGTTTGAAATTATCATCTAGCACCAAATTATTTCTTTCCTTCAAATCCAATCCTTTTTCCTTTTCAATAAATCCATTCTCAATAGAATTAAGTTCCATTGAACTTTTGAAGGTATTTTGGTCAGCTTTCATGGGTTCAGAATACTCTTCCTTAGTAGGGGTTATTTGTCTTTCATGTGTTATAGGAGCAGGTTCATGCTCTTCCTTAAGCTCCTTCAGTTCAATGTGTTTTCCGTTGATTTCACATTCCGAGTCGGAATGGAAATCTTAGTCAGAATTTTTTAATTCAGCTTTGGTTTCTTCATTTTTACTTCCTTCACGAGAGAAGCAGTGAGTTTGATTTCCCTAATTTCCTTGTGACTATCTTCTTCACCTTCCCAATTGCCATTGTCCTTTATTATTATGCCAAAATTCCTTGCTAATTATCAGAGTTACAGGAATCAGCCCCCCTGCTAAGATTCCGAACCGGAATCTTGTTGGAATTGGAATTGGAATCATGTGTTAACTAGCGATCCCTATCAGTAGTATCTTATTTGGTTCTCTTGTCAAAAACTACTAGTTTTTCCATCTGCTATGGACTTAATCCCAAAGGTGTTATTGATAATGTTGTATAGGCCCTGCAACGTAAAATACAAATATAAAATATATATTTATAAAAATAAATTAGGGTTAGGGTTCCAATTCCCTGATTCCTATTTTCGGGATGAGCACCGAATCTGCACTGGATGCTTCAGCCGATTCCGACTGCACGCACGATTCTTGTAACCTTGCTAATTATTTTGCCAAATCTTGAATTTCATTTATATTTTCCCTTCTTGTCTTGTATATTTTCTCCATTTAGGAACTATGATGGCGGTTGGGTTGACTGTTGGAAGACTATGGTGGTTTGAGGGATTAGTCCACGAATTGACCATATCAACTATAGTGGAAGCTAAAATTGATTTAAAGTTTTCAATTGGATATACCAAGATATATAAATATTGAATGCATAAAATAACGAATGATGATTTACAATGAAGAATGGCTTTGCATTCATAGGCCTGCCGCCTTATGGTGACGATTCATGTAAAGTTATGTCTTTATGAATGCACCTTTTAATAATTACATTAATGTCCTAGTTCCTATAGTCTAGGTATATATATTATATTATTAACAATGCTATTTTATATACATAACATTCAAGCCTTAGAAATGAAAGGTGTTATGCACTTGAGACCTTGCTGGCAGTTCAAGCATTTATGCAACCTGTTTCACTCTTGCTAAGGCCATATACAACACGTATTATCTAGGCCCAAGTTTCTCCACCCAATTAGCTTTGAGCAGTTTTTACTTTTTCCTTGTAAAGTTGTAATTTTTTTAAAGTAAGTTAGTGGGTGTTTTCTATTTCTATTATATCAAGGAAAAAATATGATACAAACAAGTGACAGTCTTTCCGTTGCCATCATCCCTCCAGAAAGGAAAACGAGCTGATGGCAGACGGACCCTATTCCAGATAATCATACTAAGATGTCTGAGCGTCTGAGAATCTAGGCTAAACAGAGTATCAAGCTTTCCACCAGGGAGAGGCCAGCTTTGAATCCAGTAATCAAAACCAAAAACTATAAAACTACGGCCCCAAGTGGCAATGTGCGTGCCATAATTCAAAATTACAGACCCATACTGTTTAAAAACGGAGTAATTCATATCATAAAATCAGAAAGAAGGGAAGGGTGGGTGTGACTTATGCTCTGTCAACTTCTCTGGTGCGCCTTCCCCTTTCCTTCGTCCAACGCCGCTGTCCCTTTGTCCATACTGGCCATCAGCACCGGCGAATCCACTCCCGGTTGACTGATAATCACAGAGCTCCAAGTAAAAAAGGACTCCATCAGAGCCTTCATGTCCGCCATCTCCTTCACTAATCGTTGCTTCATCTCCGTTGCCTCTTGGAGCATCTGACCAACAAAGAATTTGGTTTGCCAATAGACGTCCAGCTGTCTGAGATAGCGGGTGTGTTGGGTTCTTGCTGTGGTGAAATCTGGGCACTAGTAACTCTCTTCAATTTCTGGGTTAAGTTCCTCCTGACGCTCCCATTCGGCCTGAGTATCCTGCTCAGTGCAACTGATCCAATCTTGGACTTCGGGGGTAGTGAGTCTTCTGTATTGAGAACCTGAATTCCTGGCCTCTGTCTCTGCTAAAGGACGACGCTGGGGTCGATTGGATTCTTCACGACCTCTGGAGCTTCGACGAGGGGGCCGACTGGATTCCCCATGTCCTCTGGAACCTCGCCGAAGGGACATACTCAGAATTGAACTTGAACAGTTGCCGAGCAAATTGCAACACTTACACAGAAATTTGAATAGTATGCAGAGAGCCTCTTCCCAAGTGGTGTCATCGTTGGGGAGAGGGCTCATCTGTGATATAGCCTTACCCTTCTGCCAAGCCATAATCATCACAACGCAAGCAGACCTGTACTGCATCTTTCCTCCAGCTCTCATCATAATGCCTGGAGTGGTGGAAGAGACTGAATATGATGTCTCCCGAGTGTGCATGTTACTGTTACCCTTGTCATCGTGGCATGTGGGCATCCCTTCGAGCCTCCACTTGCCATCAGCCATTACTGCTACCACTTATTGGTGGGCCTCCACTTCTAGGCACCCCATTCGGGGATTGTAAAGTTGTAAATTTGAAAACACTCCATTGTCGACCTGAAATTCCCATTTACTGTGCTGTTGGTTTTGTTGGGATATCATCCTTTCTTGGGCCAAATTCAGGTTCTCCTTTCGTTGCTTCAATATCCGCTGGATTTTCCCTAGAAAATCTGTAACAGCAGGCACCCGAGGGTCTTCATTTGTCAAATCAATTAGTGAAGGAGGGTTATAACTGGCCTAAAATGGTGATATTCCAAGGGAGGTATGGTATGTTGTATTAAACCAATTTTTTGCCAAATACAACCATCTGGGTGAAGAAGCTTGTTGGTTTGTGACATATTTTCTCAAATACCCCTCTAGATATGTATCTACTTACTATTTTCGTTTGTCTATCTGTTCGAGGGTCATAACTTGGTACTTGGGGTCAAGGTGGTACCGACAAGTTTCATTAATTCTTTCTAGAAATTGTTGATGAATTCAGAATTTTGGACCTTGGTCACTGACAATACTCTTAGGAAGCCCATGTAACCTGTATATATGTTGTAGGAAATTTTTATTGAAGTTGTGAATCCTTATCAGTGAAATCCATTGCAATAAAATGAACTTTCATAATTTCCATATCAACCACAAAATAAAATATCTTCTCCCACCTGGGGCAGAGCAGTGATGAAATCTCAAATCCATGCTGATTGACTCCCGCTTTTGATTGAGAATAGGGAATGGTTGAAGCAGACCTGGACTTCTAACAGTCACAGTTTTTTTTCCTTTGGCAAGCATCACATGATGAAGCAACGTCCTTTACTTCATTTCTAGTCCTCTTTCAGAAGAATTTTCTCCTTATGCTGTTGTGATTTAAAAAAAGCCGGAATGACCAGACGGAGGCGAAGAGTGGTGATCAACCATGACCTTCTTTTTGAACCTAGACTTAGGTATATGATATATACAGTTCTTATAGAGAGTCAGATCACCTGAAAACGTGTGTTCTTTTTCTGGGTCATGAGCAAAGTATCAGCATTCTCCACCTTGGCATATTCAGCTGTTATCTCCTCTTTCCATCTGGGTTCAGCTTTAGATATTGACAACAACTCAAGAAGTCCAGATAAAGATTCTGTAACCACATTATTTATCACCTTCTTTTCTTGGATTTCGAAGTCAAAGCCTTGTGTCTTGCTAACCCACTTTGCTTCTTGTTTACTCAAGCTCTTCTGTAATAAGAAATATTCCAGGCTTGGAGGTTTGTCTGGATGATAGACTCCTGCCCCAACAAACACTGATTGAATGTTTCTACAGCATGTATGAAAGCCAACATTTCTTTATCATAAATGCATAATGACTTTTCCATCATTTAATTTTCTGTTTTCGAAAGCGATTGGTCGTTGATTTTGCATGATATCTGCCCCTATGCTATTTTAAGATGCATCACATTCCACTAAAAATGGCCGAGAAAAATATGAAAGTGCAAGTACAGGGCTGGAAATTGTTACCCTTTTCATTTGTTGGAAGGTAGCCTTTGCTGCATTCATCCATTTGAATTGTTCCTTCTTCGTAAGATCAGTGAGGGGTAGCATGATGCATCCAAAACCTTTAATAAATTTCCTGTAGAAACTACGTGGCCCTATAAATCCTCAGTTTAGTCACATTTTTCAGAGTGGGCCAGTCAAGGATAATCATCTTTATCATCTCATCTTTAATGTGTGGAACAGGAATTAGGAGTTTCAAAAGCATCTTTTAGTATTCATCTACGGTCCACTATCCTTTGCTCATGGAACTCATTTACCTCTTCTTTGAAACAATGTTTCAATAAGAACTATTGGTGAAAATACTCGCAAAACATCTTCCATGTTAACTATCTATTTTTAGTCCTCTTGACCTAAAAGAGATGTTTCTTACATAGGGGAGCCTTTTGCAATAAAATGATCCAACAATCAATGCTTTCATATTATTGAGAAGTGAAGAAATCGCAGTACTTCTTCATTTCTAACATTCAAACTTCAACTCCCTAAACTCACCATCATAGGTCTGGCACCTTTCTCTTATTCTTCTTCTTGAAAAAGGGATGTCTTGCTAGAGTTGAGTAAAAGGATGACGACAATGAAGAGGATGAGTATGAATCATCAACAGAGGAAATACTACGCTATTCATGCTCCTTATATGAAATCTATCTTTCCAAACCTCTAAATTGTAATTGATTTTGTGTCTAGAATACTTTAGACAAGTCGCGCATTGATTGGATTATGATATGCTCAAAGACAAAATAAACTGTCATTTTGCTCTTTTTGACTATGCATTTGATCTCACAAATCTCTTAAAATTAAAAATAGTGACTTTTCGTTCCTGTTGGAATGATGTGGAATCCTTGGAAACCCTCATTTTCCTCTTTGTGACTTTATATTTTATCTCACAACTCTCTTAAAATAGTGACTTTTCTTACCCTTTGGAATGATATGGAATCCTCAGATCTCATAGTCTCTTCGTGGCACTTATTCATTGCATCATGGCATTCTTGTCTTGATTTGAAAGCAAACCCTACTCAATCTCTCAATAGATGCCCAAATAGACATTTCTACTCCTGTTGTATAACAGATTACGCTTCTCAACCCAAAGCGCCACATGGTCAAACCCACACCTATGTCCTTGAATCATGCAACTTAAGGGGTAACTAATCCTATTATGCCTTGGAATTGGATCAAGAAGTTAGACCATTTCTTTAGGTTGAAGTTTGAACCCTCTGGAACTTTTCATAAAATTCAATTTGCTGCTTTATATCTTGAGGGGGCAGCATTTGATGGGTGGCAGATGGTTGATGAAAAGGAGGAAGATGATTGTGGTGGTCACCTGAACATGACCATTTACAAAGAATTTGTAGTTGCATTTTTTTCATAATTTTGATGTCGATACTCGAGAAGATTATTTCTTGGCCCTTGAGAATATGAAGCAACAGGGCACAGTGGCATAATATTTGAGATATTTTCATTAAGCAATTATGTTGGTTGAAAAGATGTTCCCCCCACTGTGGAGCGTAGTTGTTAAAGGAATTGATGGATTGAACGAGTCCATTACATGGTATGCCAAGACTTTGAAGTTATTTACTTGTTGATTATGCCATTCAACAGGCATAAGCATAATCATTGGTTGTTAGGAATTGATTTACAATAAGATTTCCCTCCAAAACTAATCCAAGAGCAAAGGGAGAACTGAAAATCTAATTAATCTCTTAGAACATTAGATCTTGCTACCATTGTTGATTTAAGTTTAAAGTTCTTTGTTTTAGCTGCAATAAGGTTTCGTCCAAGGGACACAAGTGCAAGACCCTTGTAAGTAACCATAGGACTGAGTGCATAGACAAAGACCATGGGGAGGTAAAGAACATGAAAAAGCAATGGAAATGAAGGATGAAAACACCCATATGGATGACCAAGAACAACAAGAAATCTTGACCTTTTCCCTTTATGCAATGCTGGCCATCACTCAAGGGTAGAAAGCGAGATAAGGGGAAGAATGGTGGTGACCCTCATTGATTCCAACAACATTCGTAACTTCGTAGAGTTAGTTGGTGACATACGTTGGACTAAGAGTATCAACCGTGAATGATACTATGATGATCAAAGCATTGAAATTGTCATCGAAATGTTGAAAATTGTAGCACAGATAGGAACTTCTAGACAGGTTAGTGTCAAACGTGCCGAAAGTCATTCGAGTCTTTTCTATTTTGTAATCCACTTTAGTAATAAAGTGTATGTGTTATATTTAGCAAATGAGTCGAATAAAGTGTGTTTTAATATATTAGTGATTTAAAGTAATCTCAATTGTACATCTCATTGAGAGATTAGGGTTTTGGTAGATTAGGGTTTCAATTCAAGTACAAGGCAAGTCAGGGTAGAGGGTTAACACACATTCATTATTCACTCAAAGATAATTTGGTCAGGCAGATTTAGAGTGTCAGAGAGGAGGCAGCTCAACAACCTGGCAGAGGGAAGTGTGCAGGTCTGTACATGACAGATCGTACAGATCCGTATGGAAAGATCCATACAATCGTACAAACATATATGTACAGTTGTACAAAATAGGTCCATACAGCTAAACGAATGACATGTACGTCATGCAGTGAACAACAGGTTGTTTGCTCGATTTTGGAAAGCAGTTTTCTTCAGTAGGTATGTAGATTTGTTCCATTTTGGGTGTACCATGCAATTGTTAGTTTGATAGTCTGTGGAGGTTTCCTTTAAGCTTTGAATTATTAATGAACGACTGATTTGAAGCAGTAAATTATCTGTATATTAAGTTTTGCTTCCACTATCTACTTTCCAAAATATAAGGACATTAGTCACCTAGGGTTTGGAATTTTAACATGGTATCAGAGTTTCTCTGATTGTGATGATTTGAAGAGTTTACGATAGTAGATCAACTAATGGAAACAACTATAGGGAGCCAGGACCAACAATTAAGAGGGTTTCAGAGGTAGTACTTAACAGAGTTGGGTGTTTGTGTGTAGATTAGAGATGACATCAGTTAGCCTCAGGTTTGAGGATAGATTGGATGGTGCCTCTAATTTCCTATCATGGAAAGTCGGGGTAACTCTTCTATTAGAAGAGAATGATCTCTGGGATATTGTCAAGGATGTAGTGACTTCGTCGTTAGATCCACAACTTATGGTAGCTCACAAGAAGAAAGAAGTGAAGGCCAATTAGATGATCACGGATGCTTTAAAGGATAATCTAATCCCTCGTATATTTGAGAAGAAGACAACAAAGGAGATGTTTGATGCCTTGGTTGGCCTTCACCAGAGCAAGAACATAAACAAGAAGATGATATTGCACAATAGAGTCAGATTTGTTGAGATGACCAGATTAGACACCGTTACTAGTTACTTGAGGAAGGGCACACAAATTCGTGATTAACTTACAGTAGTTCAGGAGAAGGTTGAAGACAAGAGCTAGTGAATTGGTCATTGAATGTTTTCCCATCTCAGTGGGAAACATTTGTCCAAGGTGTTTGTGCTCGAGAGAATCTTCGATCTCGTGAAAGACTGTGGGATGATTGTTTCCAGGAGGAGACTCGGATGGAATCAAAAGCTAGCAAGGAGGGAGGTGATAGTGACCATGCCCTAATTGGTCAAACAAAGAAGGGCAGAGGTAAAGAACCCATGAAGGGTAATGTAAGGAGGAGTCGTCATCCTAATAGCAAAGGAAGAAGGACTTGAGTAAAATCAAATGCTTTAGGGAGGATGGACTTAGTAAAATCAAGTGCTTTAGGGAAGAAGGGCTTGAGTAAAATCAAGTGCTTCATATGTCATAAGCATGGCCACTACACATCAGAATGTCCAGAGAAGAAGGGTAAAGGGAAGCAACAACAACATCAAGTAGCAGTGTCAACTGAAACTGAAATGAACGAGTTTGCATCCAAGTTCAAGAAGGATTTCTTGATGGTATATTTCCTTTCTTCCAGCACGGTTCAAAGAACACTTGGTATGTGGAGAGTGGAGCACCTAGGCACATGACATCAACCCGAGAGCTATTTTCAAGTCTAAAGGAGCATGTCTTAGGAGTTCAGGTTGAGCTTGGTGATGATTCCAAGTATCCAGTAGCAGGAGTTGGTACCATTCCTTTCCAACTCCAGTCAGGTAACTCTTTAGACTTTGATGATGTGTTGTTTGTTCTAGGTCTCAAGAAGAATTTGCTTTCAGTGTCAGTCATGGGAGATAAGGGCTATACAATAGAGTTTAAGAAGTAGCAAGTCCTTATAAGACTGAAGGAGTCTAGCCTAGGATCAGCTCAGGTGATCAAGGTTACGGAAGGCAACTTATATAGGTTACAGGGTGAACCTGTTCGAGCCCTAGTTCATCACATAGATAACTTCTGTGAATTATGGCACCAGAAGATAGGCACTTGCATCACAGTTACGGGTCTTCCAGAGTCAACATTGAGTAGCAGGGTGTGCACTTGGCAAGCATGTCAAGGTTGCTTTCCCAAGCAATGAGCACAAGTCTAAGGGGATTCTAGACCTAGTGCATTCGGATGTATGCGGACTAATGCCAATAGCGTCAATCACAAGAAGCATGTGTTATGTTTACCTCATTGGTGACTTCTCTTGCAAAATTTGTATCTACTTCCTAAAGACCAAGGATGAGGTCTCTAGCAAGTTTCACAAGTTCAAAGCTCTAGTGGAGAACTAGGTAGGGAAGAAGATCAAAGTTTTGAGATTCGACAATGGGGGCAAGTATACCTCCAATGGTCTCGAGGATTTCTGCAAGGGTGCAGTAATCAATGGGGAGTTTACTGTTCCATACAACCAATAACAAAACGGAGTTGCATAGCAGAAGAACCAATCCATCACAGGGGTCGCTAAGGCCATGATACATGACCAGGATTTGCTGATGTTTCTATAGGTAGAAGCATGCAATGCAACAATCTACATCCAGAACAGGTGTCCTCACGGGATTTTGGAGGACAAGACACCAGAGGAGGCATTCACTGGTGTGAAGCCAAAGGTGAGTCATTTCCACATCTTTGACTGTCTAGTTTATATCCATATACCAATCGAGAAGAGGACCAAGTTGGATCCCTCTAGTAGGAAGGGCTTGTTTGTCAGTTAGAATGGGACTGCAAAGGCGTACAAGATCTATATTTCAAGGGAGAGAAAGATGATTGTAAGCAGGGATGTAAAGTTTGAGGAAGACCTTGCATACAAGACGTATCATGAGCTTATTGCAGTGGTAGAGGATGAGGAGCAGGAAGATCCGAACAGGTTTAGTGTCAAACATGTTGATAGTTGTTCGAGTCTATTCTATTTTGTAATTCACTTTAGTATTAAAGTGAAAGTCTTATATTTAGTTGTTGAGTCTAATAAATTGTATTTTTAATACATTAGTGATTTAGTCTAATCTGAACCGTACATCTCACTGAGAGCTGAGGGTTTCAAGTCAAGTATATAGGCAAGTCAAGGTAGAGGATTAAGACACATTCATTATACACTCAAACACAGATTGGTCCGGCTGATTTAGAGCGTTGGAGAGGACCCAGTTCAAGAACCGGGCAGAGGGCAGTGTGCTGGTTCATACAGGATAGATTGAAATCGTTGTATGGATTTGTATGAACTAGAGTTATAGGAGTCAGCCTCCTTGCTAAGATTCTGTATTGGAATCTTGTTGAAATCGGGGTCGGAATTTGTTGGAATTGGAATAGGAATCGCATGTTAACTAGTGATCCCTATCAGTAGTATCTTATTTGGTTCTTTTGTCAAAAACTACTAGTTTTTCCATCTGATGTGGACTTAATCCCAAAGGTGTTATTGATAATGTTTTATAGGCCTTGCAACGTAAAATATAAATAAAATATATATTTATAAAAAAATTAGGGTTAGGGTTTCGATTCCTTGATTCCTATTTTTGATATGAGTGTCGAATCCGCATCGGATTATTCAATCGATTTCGATCGCACCCACGATTCTTGTAACCTTGGTATGAACAGATTCGTACATTCGTATGGACATATAGTCATATAGATGTCTTATACAACCATACAGATGGTCTGTACAACAGGTAATGACTAGTGAGTTGTTCTCTCAGTTTTGGTAGCTAGTTTTCTTCAGTAAGTGTGCAGATTTTTGCCATTTTGAGTGTACCGTACAACTGTTATTTTGACAATTTGTGGAGGTTTCCTTGTGATTAGCTATTTTATTACCCTATAAAGAGCAACAAAAGAGACTTGTGCATTAATTGTCAACTTGGGGTTTTGGATGCTTGCAAGATGTCGTGCACTATATGTGTAGGATCCAAGTTCGTTATTTACAACTGGTTTTCTACATGCTCCTATGAAAAGGAAATTACATCACACCACGCTTCATAAATCAAAGGCTTTCTTAATCACTCTTGACAGTGAACGTTGGTCATGCTAATGGGAAGCCTGTTGTTACCAGGACATCTCCTTGCATGACTAGCTACTATAGAATGTAAAAGATTGGAAGGGAAATCAGTCTTTCAAAAAGTAAACAAACAAGCTTTTCTAATTGCATGAATGTACAGGAAATCAAACTTAGAAAAAGTAAACAAACAAGCTTTTCTACCTACAGGAATGCAAAGGAAAACTAAGGACATGCATTCGAAAATGAAAATTAACCAAATCTACTATGATTTTAATCACTAGTTTGATTGTGGTGTCGCTTCGGCTTGGATTATCAATAAGTTAATAACTAAAGCTAGTCACAGGTTTTATCCGCCTTTTACTTTGTGTGTGAAAACATTCATAGTGGATGTGAAATATTAGCTAAGCTATAGAAATGAAATAATTATATATTCAAATAAAACAAACATGAAAGAAACTATGTACAATACACAACACTTGTTCTCATGAAGTGGGCCCTGCCTCCATTTCATAAACTTAAAATTACATACATGGTCGTGAGAGTCTCTTTCCCATATTGACCTCCCAATACAAGTGTTGGCCCTGTTGCCACCGAAATGCACATTGGGGGGGGGGGGGCTTGTGGGCAAGCAAAGAGTCAGGTGCTATCACCTGATCCTGACTCCTCCATTTAGGAAAACTCCTAACGAAGCCAAGGGGGGTAGACCCTACTAAAAAAAAGGTTTCTAAGGCTTTTAGTTAATGTTGAGAGATTGGAAAGGATGTTGTTTTTAGGAGTTTTTGAGTTGATGCAAATTTAAACCAAGTTTGCTCACCAATTTAATTAAGATACATCCACAACATGATACCATAAAATAAACAACAATTTGTAAGATAGATAAAAAGCAAAAATTGAAATATTGTTGTTGATGAAAGAGACCAATGCTAATGGAGTCACTGACCGTTTTGGAGTGCTGAAAGGACTATTGTGCAAATGCTCTTGGTTTATTTTATTAAGTATTTTTATGGGAGGCGTTGATTAATTGTGGGATGAGGGGATTCCCGATATACCTTGCGGTATGAGGAATATGTCCAGAATGTGATCTAAGTGGCTTTGTACAAGGACATGTGGGCTGGAATGGAGTCTCAAGAGTGGTGTTCAACACTACACCAACAAGGGTGTAGCTTAACTGTGCTCTGAGGTCGCCTCCCAATTGTTCCCGCTTCCTTAGTCAAACTTTCCCCACTTTTGATCACTTTCGAGGCAATGCCGGATTTTCGTTGGTTAAAAGGGACTTGATTTTATTGATGCGAGTGAGTTAACTTAATGTGAAAAAATTAACAATTGCAACACTACTGCTTTTGATATCCCAAAGCTTAGACTAGCCTGCGATGGGTAGAGCATATGCGGAGTGAGCGAAGTATTCGTTCCGATTGGTTAAACTCTTCGACAAAGAGCACTCTTGATCCGCTTAAAGCGAGATTCAAGATATTTTGATGAGTAAAACTTAACTTACAAAATGAGTGCTTAAAGTAAATAAAGCAAAAAACCACAAGTTATCTAATTACTAACCAAGAGTCTCTTTCAGGTCAAAGACCATACTCGGGAAAGCAAGGGGATTAGTAGTTCATTTAGCATGCAGATAAATCTAAGAAAAGATAAAATTTGCAAAATTTAAATAACTTAAAGGAATTGCAAAATTGAAATTCTAAGCAAGATGAATTTTAACTTTTGCGAAATTTGAAAGCTAGCCTAACATAATACTACTCTAGTTCAATGCAGGTAGAAAGCAAAAATAAAAGTAGAAAGATACAGGCTTCCCCCAAATGGGGGAAGAAGTTTGTGCGAGCCATAATCCCACTTGCGCTTTATTAAAAGTATTACAAATTTTTTATTAATAACTCTTCGATAGAGAGCGCTCTTGATCCACAAAAATTCCGAGATTCAAGAGAATTTAAGCTTTCCAAGAAAGTTGAGGGAAAGAAGAGGGATTTTTTTATGTTTTATGCTAAAAAAACTCTTCGTTTTCCTCACTTTCCTTTAAAACAAATACAAAAAACCAACAAACACTAAAGGTATATTAGTATGTCAATATGTTAGTTTAAAACACATAAAAATACAATATGAATACTTGCCAAAAATTAGGAAAAATGACTGCTTCAAGTATTAAGGAAATAAGGTCTAAACAGAAGATAACAAGTTTGAAGCCCTTTCAAGATCTAACTTTAGAAGCAAACAAATAACTCAATAGATGGTTTCTTTTTTGATATACTTTGCTTGCAAAAAAAAACAAGGTAAAAGAGAGAGATTGTTTTAAAGATTTTAGAGATGGAAAAAGAAGTGGCTCCCTGATCTTGAATCTTCTTGAAAGAGTCTTGTATTTCACTTGGTAAGTGATTGAAAACTCTTGTATTTGGCTCCAAGAAAAGGAGATGCAATTTAGCTCAACCTTTTACTTGGGAAGGTGACCTGCAAACAGATTCTATCACACTTGCAACACAGGTATTAGATCTAGTACTTTCTACTAGTTGAAATAAAAAAGCATGAAATATAATTGAATATGACAATGCTCTTTCAAATCTCTAAAAGTAAAGATGTAAGCAGATAACTTGAGACTACAAATATATACTCTTATGTGCTTCAAAGGGCCCTCTAAAGCATAGACTAATTATATCATTTAGATCAACAAAGCATGAAAAAAGCAAAATTATATCACCTTATATACCAAGCACATGCATCAATGGATCACACCTTATGAGCCTCCAAAGCCTTCAACTTTTATTCAGATGGTTGCATAAAAGCAACAAACATTACAATGCAAACAAGCAGAGGTTCCTTGCATCCATCCTTGAGCAATGGAGTAAGCCTCGCTTAAATAGCCAAATACAAGGGGAGGGGGGTGTATGAGATGGAGGGGTGCATCCATGATTTAGGGAGATAACAATGCGTTGAATTAAGTTAACTTAGAGCTTTGGTTGGTGTGAGGTGATGAGGTGGCTGCCACCTCATGAGAGGGGCGCCCCTCTTCACCTTGGAATCATCACCCAATCTTTACGAGTGGCCACATGTGAAGTGACGCCCATGTGAGGAAGGAAAGCGCACCTCTAATATGATATCACTCACCACATAAATATTTTGACTTTTAAACCATGCTTTAACCATTTGATATGATCGCCCTTTATAATAAACTATTATGCCACCTTTTACCCCATGTTTTTTTAATTTTCCAACCTTTGTCTTTTTGTGCAATTTGTAGCACATTTAGCATTTTAATGCCATTTTGTCGCCTCTTTAAGAAAAAATGCCACAAATGAAAATTTAATCGCCCGATACCTAGGAAAAGTGGGTCCTAGGTTAAAGAGGACGCTCTGAGCGTGAAAACGAGCATCCCCACGCTAAATTCCGCCTCCAGACCATGCTTTTATTACATTTTGAATTTTTCCAATTAAACTATTAAAAAATGGTCTAATTTTACGGAAAAAGTATTTTTATCGAAATCGACTCAAACTCCTAGGGGACCTAGTGCATGTCCATCCGACTTATTATTAATGGCTAGCATGTAAAAATACATAGACACTTAGGCTTCAATAACCTCCCTAGGTTCGACCACCATGGTAAATACTGCAGCTTTGGAGGTCTGAGTGAAAAACTCAGGAATTATACGTCACTAAAGCGCAACGCATAATTCCTAAGGAAAAAACACTCTAGAGTATCCCCTTGATAACCAAACCTAAGGTAGGTCAAGCCTTTTACAAAATGACCATGCTTAGACCAACTTATTACAATTCCCCCATGGGTGTCTGGACATGCAATTTTTACAAAAGGGGCCAAAATTGGCCCTGAAAAAGTCTTCTGGACTTCTGAACACTGATGATGAACACTTGATATGTTCATGAAACTGGCGGCTCACAAGAAGTCCAACTATGGTACACAAATAGTTGGTAACAGGCCCTCTTATTTATAGAGGTCAGGGCATATTCTGCTTTAAATGAAATATAACAAACTTGTAACTAAATCCTAGATATGTGCTATTAGTTACAAAAATGCTACAAGGCAATTGATTCCCTATATTCTAGGAAATTAGTTTCAAGCCCTCCTCCCATAATAATTAGCTAACAATTTCATAAATAAGTAATCGATGTGTTGATGCTTCCCTTGAATTCACATTCTTGTGAGGCTAAACCTTTGTCTTCTTTAAACCTGAATTTGCACAATCCTTAGATATGACATCACAATGTAAACTCTTAAACTATTAGCCTAAATTCTCTAAATAAACTAAATAATATTCTAAAATAACTATCCATCATTCCTTTGTTAGATGTGGAAGTATATTGGAGGTAATACGAGTTCTAAGGAGAAATATAGAGGGTAAACAAGGCAGAAAAGGTGTTATTTCAAGGAGGATGACTGGCTCAAAATGAAGCAAAATAGACACCCATCACCTTGTAAGCTTTGAATTATTAATGAAAGTTTGATTTGAAAGAGTAAATTATTTGTGTATGAGTTTTGTTTCTGCTGTTTACTTTTCAGCTATATGTATGACTACTGTTATGCGAAAGAATTTAATTTCCACAAATATTTTTTTGTAAGCTAGTACCCACGGGGACTTGTGACCTTCCATTTACAACTTCTCATCTCATTTACTCATTACCAATTTTTCTACCCACTGTGGGTAATTTCCACAATTAAATAACACGTTTGTGTATAATTGAGAACATAAGGACATTAGTCAACCAGGGTTTGGAATTTTAACATTGACAGCTACAAACGGACCACTGATTTTTATGGTATAACCATGGTAGGCTATGAAACAGGACACATCCCTTGGGGGTTTTGTGTCTGTATTTTGTGTGTCGGACACGGATATGCTAGCATGACGCACCTAGTTATCAATTAATGATAATATTGAATTCTTAAAGTAAAAGTTGACATCCTCCTTTATCTTATCTTTTCTAAGTTGACATTCTCCTTAAGGAGAATGTCAACTTAGAAAAGGTAAGATACAGGAGGTTGTCAACTTTTACTTGAAATTTTTAAAATTACCATTAATTGTTTTACGATGTTTGAGAATGGTTCCAACTCCATCAGACTTCATATGGAGAAAGTAGAATTTCATATTCCATTCAGAATTCAACAGACTTCACAGTTTTCAGGATTTCGAGGTTGGTAGGAATGTAGTATTTCCATTGAATTTTATTGTGTACGAGGGTATGGGATTGGCATTAGTCAAGATCACCAAGCTATGGGATTTTGCATTAGAAATCATCTATTAGAGTTTAGACATGTGTTTTGTTCTAAAATGTCTTTTATGTGTATCTGTCTTATTTTCTTGCGATATAATGAGTTATTAAAAAACCTATATATCTATATTTTTTGTATTTTTTTATACACTGTTTCCTCCTCATACCTATTTGGGGGGGGGTTGGTGCGCTCATGTTTCTAGGTGTTCCCATTTCATAAACTTGTACACGTTTCCGTGTTTTGTGCAATTCAGTAACAAATATTGAACCGCAAATAATATAATTATAAGATATGCGTTGAAATATACATTTATGATTTATGAATGTAATAACATCCCATGGGCCATTTGCACATTTTGATATTTAATGAATGGTGGTATTTCTTATGTTATTACCAAAAGTGATAGGCTAAAGTCAATCAAAACGAAATACAATGATACACCATGATTGAGTGATATTTACATCATCATTCTAGAATTTGCATAATATGAAATTTTAAATACCAGTAATAAATATTAGTTTTATAAATCCTCTGTTGTTTTGAGTGTTCAACGACCTAGTTCCAAACCACTGCGCAATACTAGCTGATTCCCTTCAAAACGAGTATCATGTTTTGATTCAGGGTTTCTTTTAGGGTTTTGTAGTATGAAGGTTTGGTGGGACCCACTAGAAATGAGTGGAGAAAAATATATTTTAAGGATTTTTTTCATGAAAAGAATGCACCCAAAAATGGGTAGATTTGGGCACCCCTTGATAAGTGAGGTACTTATAGGTGTAGTTGATTGCAGGGGATGACAAATGTTGGGACATGCGTGTACTTTGTGACTCTCCCTAATTACACATACTAAGTACTTATGGGACGTACTTGATGTCCCTCGTATGATGATTCCATAGGAAATGAAAACCCTATGTGCTGGTATGTGCCCTTTTGTAATTCTGGTGAGGGACATTGAAAGGAATGTTTGCATCATACCATCATCTAGCCATGTATTAGAATTTTGCTTTGTTGTATTGCTTCTAAGTTGCTCCTCTAGCTATTAGTGGTGGGCTGAGAGCTAAGGGTGGTTCTGGGTGCTAAAAAGTCATCAAGATTTTTATTCTTTGATGTGATTGTGTCACCAACTGTAGTTGGAGTAATAAATTGAAAGGGATTTGCTAACAAAGAGGTAAGTGGAGGAGGCTTCATGACTAGGGTTTACACTTGCACTTTCATCATTGAGAATCTTTCCCCTTCTCCCTATTTGATCATTAATCTCTTTTTGCTTGAACGTTTCCAATAGAAGATTGCATTAAAACTTATATTTCATTTGGGACCTTAGGGCATGCTTTAAGTAGCATTCGTATTCCAATTTCAAACAAGTGTTGTTTCACTTATATATCCCTTCCCTTCCTAAACTTTGTTTCCTTCTGACAATATTTGCTTATATATTCGCCACCGAACTCTTTATAATGGATCCATGTAGGGTCTTTCATTTTCTTGGTGGCCATGATTACATTTCCAAACAATGGAAACAAATCCACAAATACAAAGTGTACATGCTAAAACGGAATTGACAGTTTATTGAGAAAAACACGAGGGTTTGAAATGTTTTTCAGATACCTTTGAATGGGCACAAAAATCTGGTCTCAAATCTCCTCCAAGCATATAGATGATATGTATTATTGTATACTGTTAATGTAGATTCTCTATCCACCGCAATTAATGTACAAATCATGTCAAATCAGCTTGAAGCTTGCTATGAATTGACTTTGTTTGCCATAGTTCTGAAATTTCCAAATGTTAGCAAATGTTTAATGAGAAGAGTGTGAGGCAAATAGAGGGCGAGAAAATACCATTATATAGCATTGGATTAGGGTTCAGGAGAGGAACCTTATTTTTATGTACATTTATTTATTTATTTATGGTTTTATGCATTTTGGCTGTCCGCTAGTCGGACTATTTTCTCGAAACTAGATTGATTTGTCACATTTGTGCTTTGAACTGGTCAGTTTTGTTAACATTTATAAGTTTCTAATAAGCATCGAGAAAATAGAAAAGGGAAATTCATATCGAGTTTGTAGCTCAATGCTTTGTGGGTGATTGGGGATTTTCTCTAGCTTTGATGGATTGCACTCGGTGCTATTTTGGGTCAGATGTGGGTTGCACTCAGTGCTATTTTAGTTATAAGCACCCTTGCTTGCTATATACATGTGAAAGCTTTGCATATTTGTTTTTAATGGTTTGAATTCACATGGATGTACAGGAATATATATATATATATATTTATCAAAATTTGAATATATTATGTATTTTTTGGTCAGCCGTTTTTTTTTTCTTTCTGGCTTTTTTGCAGTTCTGGTCCGGTTCTGACTTTTTTCCAGTTTTTGGAGTCACCGGTTTGATGACTGGTCTGGTTTTGATAACATTGTTTCAGAGTATATTCCTGATTGGAATCTGCTGACATCCTCTCTGACAAAAAAGAAAACTTTTTGGGGTCACCGGTTTGATGACTGGTCTGGTTTTGATAACATTGTTTCAGAGTATATTCCCGATTGGAATCTGCTAACATCCTCTCTGGCTTTTTTGCAGTTCTGGTCCGGTTCTGATTTTTTTCCAGTTTTTGGGGTCACCGGTTTGATGACTGGTCTGGTTTTGATAACATTGTTTCAGAGTATATTCCTGATTGGAATCTGCTGACATCCTCTCTGACAAAAAATAAAATTTTAACCAAGTCCATGAACATCTTCTAACAGTCTGAAGAAAATCTCATACAGTTGAGATGGGGTTACGGGTAGGATATACCTGTGCTAGCTCTAGGTCCATGAACATCTTCTAACAGTCTGAAGAAAATATCATACAGTTGAGATGGGGTTACGGGTAGGATATACCTGTGCTAGCTCTAGGTTTTTCCAATTGTTAATTTAGTCAGCCATAAGTTATTATTGGGTGTTTTTGGTCTACATTATAGCGAAGATGCCTAAAGCCCCTTGAAGTACCCCAGGGTACTGGCTTCCTTGGATTGGCTGTAAAATTTTTAGCAGTTAATATTTGATTGTTGAGCTGTTGAACATTAACACCCAGAACTTGACAGAGGGAAGCTTACATAATTATACAGGCCTGATTTCATCCAGTGAAGAAATAACTAAAGATAGCGATACTCACTGTAGAAGACCTACTTGAAAGAAAGCATGATTGAGTTGGTGGAAGTTAGAGTACTGGTCTAGTCTGGTTGTACGTTCGACATAAGTTGAAGTCTAGGAATAAGCTACATTGAACTACATTTTTGGCCCGCATCAGACTATTCTTGGGAGATTTGGAATCTTTTTCTAGATAAGAACTCTGATAAATGGAAGAAGGTTAGCAACCCCAAACAAATAAGGATGTTTGGGGAGCAGGGGGATATAAGGAGAAATATATTACCATCAGTGAGTGAAGGCACTAGGGACACCACAATTTAGCTGCCAAAAATCTTGAATAATAATGCAGTCATTGTTACATCATATTATCTCCTATGCCCACTTCTCCCATTTCTGGAAAAGAATAAAATATTGCAACCTGGACAACAAAATCATATAAAATAAGCACCTTTATGTTATTGTTCCTATTTTGTAGTTGTACTGTGTGTGTATAAACTAGAATATGTCTACTGTAAACCAAAACTGTTGAGTTCTGATTTATATTAGTAAGTACAATGTATGTTTTCTGTAGCTATGCTGCTATAACAATATATTTCTGACATTTTTTTGGCAAATCTTCCTTCATGTTTTATTCCATGCATATTATGGTCTAGTGGAATTTTTGTACCTTCTCTCTTGCTTTTTGTTGTTGTTTTACTATCTTCAGTTGGTTGCAATTTGTTAATATGTTTACATCCAGAAATCCCTGTAAAGTGCAATGCTTGGAACAGGTACATGGGTACCATTACTGGTATAGGTGACTTGGATCCTGCTCGCTGGCCAAATTCACAATGGCGTTCAATTAAGGTGAGTACAATGTTGAAATTAAATTGATTGTTAGCTAGCCATGTATCACCTACTAATGGTATTCGTAATGCCTGCTGGTTCTTTAAATGCTTAGCATTGCTTTATGCCAGGAACGAGTGTTATGATGTGTTCCTAAGTTACATAATTTTGGTTTTCTTTTAATTTTGTGGCCATGTTAAATTAAATTAATTTAAAATCTTAAATACAGAAATTTAACTTGCATGATAGTCGTGGTGTGTAATAGTGCCGGGGAACATGCCTGTTGGAGGTTTCAACAATGTAATTGTTAGAATATTTTTTCATTCCATCAATAGGTATACTGTTCCCGATTTACAAGTTACATGATTTTGGTTGCCTTAAAAACTTATTATAGCCATTGTTACATCAGCATAAAATGTAACATATAGAAGTTTTTTTCCTTCAATTTTGTGGCTATGCTCCTAAGACTCCTTTAAGGTTTCCTTTTATATTAGTAGATGTTGTAAATGTATGCTTTCAAGTTTCTGTCGTATCAACTTAGAAGCTTAACTAGCATTTGAGAAATTTCTTGGCTCAACATTTGGAATGTTCAGATGTGCATTGCTGTCCAGATAATTTATCTTTCATTCCACTGATTGGGGTTCACAAATATCCACCTTTAACTGGGTTAAAAAGTTAAGATATTTTAATTTTATTGTTGTGCTTTTTATGAAGAATGCAAACTGGTTATGTCCAATTGTTAGTGATATCTCTTTGGTACTCACAGACAATGAAGCTTAGTACTTGTTTCCGCCTTTATACACACGGGTAACGTGGCAGAAATCTTCAATCCACTGGGTGTGTCCTTGGGGCAAGTCTCAAGTTGAGTCCTATGTCACATGGTTCGGGTTCGAATGCGAGTTCGGAAACCATGAGATTCGGGTTCGAATTTGGCTTTTCGGATGAGGTTCGAAATGAGGTTCAGCATTAGGTTAGTCCATGTATATATTCTTAAAATATAAATTATATCTATAATATATTTACATATCATATATATCATAGTTACCGGATTCGGCCCTAGGCCTAACCGCACCCGAATCGGATTCTCGGATTCTTCATCAGATTCTTCCACCTCGTTTTGGCTAATCTAAAGCTGTTTACGTAGGATAAATGTAGGAACTTACGTTTTTCTCATTTTAGTGATCATCTGTATTTTAGGAAATAGAAAAGCAAGGCATCCTTTTTCCTTGCTAGTGGAAAGGGAACCTGCATGTAATTGTTTCAGTTCATTTTCTACATTGGATGGTTCTAAATCTGTGTTACTAAATCTGCCAGTCCTGTGTGTAGGATCCATGGATCCTCGGATCTGATTTGGATTTGCTCAGGATCCTTCATGGAAGCGGAACCCTTGGAGAAAGAAACATTTCCTGAGCCTATGGAATGGATCCTGTGGAAAATGAAGCGGAACCTAAAATTTTGAAATGGATCCCAAAACTTCCAGTGCTTTGTTGACCCAACAATCCCCCCCCCGTCCCCCACACCCCCATCCACCCCCGAAAAACGTTTTTTTAATGGAAAAACTCCCAAAACCCTAAACTCGTAAAGGCTAATACCGTAAACCCCATTCTGGGTCATGGTCTGATCTATCCTTGTGTCTCGATGTCTGATCTGTCAAGGTCTGCTCTCAAGGTTTGATTTATCATTATGATCAAGGTTTGCTGTCAAGGTCCGATCTATTCTTATGTGCTACACTGTTGCTCATTTCACCCACACTGTTATTTAGTCCTTTGTCCTGACATAGCCTTCAAGAAAACCACTTTATTGATATCTAGCATGGACATGTGGATGTAACTTCCAAAAATTCTGTTATGACCTGTTTCATGCTTATACTGAAATGGTCTTCAAAATTATCAATTATCAATGATGGTTATAAACTTATAACTTATAAAATTATCAGTTATCATTTATGGTACATGGATGGCTAATAGTAATATGCATGAGATCTCTCTTTTTTAGTTGTAACTTATAGTTCTACTGCTGTGATTCCTGAATGGGTTTGATTCTTAAACTCTAATTTTTTTTGTAAATGAGATTTTTTTAATATTTTTTTGTACTTGCCATTTCGCTGCTGTATCTGGGATTCTGGATCCTGGCTTTTTAAAAATCTGGTGGATCCATATCCAGATTCAAATCCCTATCCAAATCCTGGTAACTTAGTTTTAACTTGTAAGTTGTAACTACGTGGGAGGCACTCATATTTGTTAGAACATATGACTGTTAGGAATGAAGAATCTCTATGCTGTCTTTCTGGTATAATCTCTCACCTTATATCATGCATTAATTATATCATTTTGATGCCAGTTTCGAGGACTAGGCTTTAATCAGCATATATACTGCTGAATAATAGACGTGTATATTTTATTTCCTAGGCTGTAAAGGAAGTTATTTTATTTTATTGAGCATTCTGGCAAGAAAATTATTCAGATCAGAGTGTTTCCATCCTCTATGATGCTTCTAGTTTGTCAGATATTGTGAATGATGAGACCATATAAGTTGGTAGGGGGAAGAGAGAATCTGTTGGGATAATCACATGCTTTGCAGTTCACATGGTATGCATATACCATACTGTAAATGGTTACAGGATTTGATGGGGTTCCCTTTTCAAAATTCATTTTACTGGTTTATTGAAGTATTTTCATTAAATGTTTACCTGTGGTGCTCTATTGTTTCCCCTTTTCTGTGTGATATTTGAAATTAAGACATTATGAATCTCTAAAAAATCATCTATTGGCTGGAAAACTAATTCTAAGCTGCACCTAAAATTGGTGCTAATGCAGGTTGGTTGGGATGAATCTACAGCAGGTGAAAGGCAGCCACGAGTATCTTTGTGGGAGATTGAACCTTTGACCACTTTTCTCATGTACCCACCACCCTATCCTCTAGGACTAAAACGATCATGGCCGCAGCTGCAGGGAATAACTTCTCTTTATGGTATGGAATTTATAAATCTGAAGCCCATTACTGGTACTTCAGTCTTTTATGAATCTGCTATTACATTTTATGTCTCGTTCTTTAGCATTGTGGCTGCTAAATTTTACGGTCTTTGACCCTATCTTACGATGTCCATTTTCTGAATATATTAGTGTCTCTTATATACATGTGGTATGCATTGTTGGATCAATAGCCAATTTGTGTCTGGTAGTTCAGGTTCACTTTTCCTTGCACTTATCTTATTTGACATTTTATTTTCCTATAGTTTTCTTTATCTTGCTTTCAGCATTTTCTAGGAGCTGCTTTTGCACTCCCACGTTTTATTCACACTGGATGTATCTTTTAGTCCCATTGACCTACTTTTGTGGTCATTCATTGGATATTAATAAAATTATCTTATCTTATCTTATCTTATCTTATAGAGACCTTGGTGTCATATTTCTTATTCTGCAACCTTTAGAAAAACTGTTGATGGATGACTAATGAACTTTTTCCTATTATATTACTCTTTCGAGATTTCCCTCCTTGGGGATAGTTATAAAACACCCCTGTTCAGTTGGGAATCTGATTGGTTATTTTCAATTTTGGGAACATTCTCAATTATCCTTGTCAGTGCTTGACCACAGTTGGGATGTTCCTAGATGTTCCCAGCATGTTGAGAAGCAGTGGAAAGTTTGGTCACATCCGACCTGTTGAGGAGTGTCCAGACACTCTTCAACTGACAATGTGATGTTTGGATATTTCAAGCTAACAATATGAGTCCCAATTTTGATTCTCAGGAGTTTTGTTCAATACACTCTCAACCTTCAAGCAATAAAGCAATGCTGAAAGGCAATGTAGATTGGCTCGTTTTGTAGTGGAGTGGATGTTATTGTGAACAGGGAGTATTGAGTCCCAAAAGCAGCCCCCTTGACTCTGTCGGTTGGGGTATCAATCTGTTTAGTAGCACTCTTGTCATGGCCCTATCTTTTTTAGGTGTCAACCTGAGCAGATCCATTCAATTAATGTCCAACCTCACTAGTCACTACAGATAGGATATGACCTCCATGAACCTGTTTAGTAGCACTCTTGTCATGGCCCTTTTTTGGGGTATCAATCTGTTTAGTAGCACTCTTGTCATGGCCCTATCTTTTTTAGCTGTCAACCTGAGCAGATCCATTCGATTAATGTCCAACCTCACTAGTCACTACAGATAGGATATGACCTCCATGAACCTTATTTGAGATTCCTGTGGCACAAACACAGCTATAGCAGTTGCTACTAGATTGTAAGGGCAAGAAGAAATATTAGATTAAGAATCTTGGGGAAATTATTTGAGTACATTTACTTTTTTTTTTTAATGTTTTTTGTTGACCTTTTCAAAAGGTTTTAGTCAAGTTGTTCTAATGTTTTAAGAGGATTTGATTAGAAGTGGTCATTTATCATTATCAGGTTCTATGTCTTTGGCATGTTTTGAGACACCTTATAATAGGGCCTCAAGTGCTAAAAGGATTTGTTCATGAGTTTGCTTGAATGACTGCATATAAAGAGACTGTCTTGACATGACCCATCTTGAGGGATTATGAGAATTGTCTCCTGAAGATGGATCACATTTCGCGATCCGAAATATCAACATGATCTCTTCAAACAGTCATTTCAGAAAATTCATCAACAAATGTCTTAAATTCTGGAAGCTAGAAAGAATGATTAAAAGTATTTAATTTAATTAATTAATTTATTTTCAGAATTAGATACCAAGGTTTACTATATTACAGGGGTTTGTTAAGGAATTTCATTTTCTATGTCATTTTATTAGGCTACTCGTTTTGTCTTGGCATATGTATATGTGTGTGTGTTTTGAGAATTTCACAAAAATTTAATATATGTTTTTGTTGTTCCTTGGGAGTTTTTGGGGAACTTAAACTATCCTGGACCCCTGTTCTTGCATCCCCCTGCCCCCTGTTTTGGAAACTTGTGCACCATAGGTCTTTTTAGAATTGGCATCGTCCAAAATGGAATTATCTGGGATGTTGTCACCTAAGCTACTTGAAATGGGGAAATGGATACCAGTTTTTGAAACGCCACCTTCAAAATTGAGAGAGAGAGAGAGAGAGAGAGAGAGAGAGAGAGAGACTTGTGTGTTTCAGTGCTCTTTCTACCTGAATCAATATTTTTTATATGCTTGCCCCCATATCTTGCATTCATTTATTAGCATTGGTGTTATGAGTCACTGAAAGAACGAGTGTATCAATTTCCAATCCCAGAGATACACTCTGCAATCCCAGATCTCTCTCGTCATGTATCTGTTATGGTGTAGGAGGCTACCTTACATCCACCTTGTAGTTTCTTCCTTGTGAATGCATCCCAATCCAACTGTTTATTGAACGTCAATCTTGGGATTTATAGTTCAGGGTGATTTCCAGGGGCTCATTCTTGAAGCTGATTTGAGCTTGGTTTGATCTCTTTTTTTAGCGAAAATAACACCACCTTGGTCTTGCCAGTGTTGACTTCCTTACCTACTTCCGTGCAAAAAGTATCTAGTGCTGACAGTTCTTCTTCTAGGTTACATAATGTCTTGGATATTAGAATGACATCATACACATATCGTAGGATCTTTATTATAATTCCTACTATATTTACTCCTTTTCCTCTCTTATTGATCCAGTCTTCTAGTTTATACTTTGTCTACAAAAAGTCTGAATTTTGAAAAGTGTGGAGAGAGGGGGCAGCCCCATTTCACTCGTAGATTGCTGTATAAGCTTTCTGAGAGTGCTTCTTGAGTTCTGATTTAGTGCTGAACAGCTCATATAGCCTGTGTATCACTGCTCTACAGTTGTCTGGAACCCCCATTTCCACAAGCCTCTTCCATGGTTTCAACTTTCACCCATGGTACTGTTTCAAAGGCCTTTCTGAAGTCCACAAAACAATACTACAATTCCTCATCCTTGGTGTACCATGTCTTCTTTATGGTGTGCCTTAAAATAGGCAAGCCAATGATGGATGGCATCCTACATGCCCCTTGTCTCTTTTTTCTGTCTCCTCTGTCCACTTTCTGATTTTTCTTTCCATGATTTCCCCAATAAATTTTGCAAAGATTGGGCTAATCATTATGGGTTCGTAATTCCTTGAGCCATTCTTTTACCTTCCTTGAAGATGGCAGGATCAGGCTGCTTGGCCTAGTTTCAGGGAAGCCTTTCAAGATCGTTTGATTTAATAATGCTGATATGTGCTCGTTAAGAAATTCCTGCCCCCAACTCAAGTGTTCTGCTTGGAGTCTGTTGCCGCCGGATTACACACCGTCTTTGTCGCAGCAGAAATCTATGTTGCCGCTCGGTGTGCCCTTGGTGGCAAGTCTCGTGTCAAGTATGTCAGTTGGTTCTTGACTCCTCCGTTTAGGCAAAATTCCCAATGAAAGCCAAGGGGGGTAGTCCCTATGGAAAGTTACTAAGGTTGTTAGGGTCTTCCAATTAAATGATGGGTTGTTTATTAATGTTTTTTGGGAATTTGAAAGTGGGGTTCAAGATGTAATTGCAACAATAGTTTAAATAGCTTTCACCAACATAAGTTCAAATAATCACTGTGAATTATAAAAGATGCACGATAATTTGATATTGATAATAAGCAAATGAAAAAACTGCAAGGACCAGTGCCTTATGGAGTCAAACATAGTGTGAAAATGACAATGCTGGAAAAAAGAAATGTTGTGCAATTGTCTCTTGGTTGATTTTAAATTATTAATGATGAATCTTGATTAGGGAAAAAGGGAAACTCTCGAGATACCGTAAGGTACGGAGAGGAATGTCCGGAAATTTAGAGATTGGTGCTTTCGTCCAAGGACATGTTAGCTGCCAAAGCCCTGAAAGCGTGTTCAACACTACACCAACAAGAATGTAGTTTAACGGTGCCCCCAAGGTCAGAGTACAATGATCCAGCGTCCCTAGGTAGAAATTCCCCACCAAACGTCTAACGAAGTGCCGGATTTTCGCTTATCTTGTGGGTAGTTAATTTTATTAGGTGACTGATTAAGTTAATGTGGAAATTAAAGAGTGCTCCCACTATTTCTGAGTAACCCAAAGGGCAGAGCATACGTAGTGGTAGCGAAATGATTAATTCAGGTTTGAACCAGTAACCATTGTACTCTTCTACAGAGAGTGCTCTTGACTTGCTTTTCAGCTAAGTTCAAGAGACTTTTAGTTGTTGAAATAATTAGTCACTGAAAGTAAAAGACAAAACTTTAAATGAAAAGATATGGATGGCCAATCTTATGCGTCACTTTTTGATCAACCTCCACTAATCAACAAATTGCCTTTGGGTGGAGGTGAGAGCATACTTCATGGTGACGAAGATGGTTTTATTTCTACTTTACTTTTGCAAAATGAAAATGATTAAATAGTGAGTGTGTGAGTGAGTGGAGTTAGAAAAATGCAATCTCACGAAATTTTACAAAATACACAAATCCCCCCAGGGGGAATGGTGGGATGTGGGTGCTAGTTACCCCACTGCTCTCGTTTATTTATTTTACAAAGTACTGAAAGTAAAGAAGTGCATCTTAGTCCATTAAAATTGGATCTAAGAGCTTACAATGATGGATTTGAAAGACTAGAAGAAAGAGGTCCTCAAAAAGTGTCCTTTTGAGGTTTTCTGGTGAAAAATGGGTAGAGTTTCCTCCTCTTTTCTGATGGACCTGCTAAAAACCAGCAAACAAATATTATTAGAATATGATAGTAATAAATTTAAAAGAATAAAAAAAAATTGAAATTTTTTTTATACTTACATTTTTTTTTGAAATTTTGAATGCATGTAAGTATAAAATGAGATCTAGTTTACTTATGAATGTACTTTCTGAATGTAAACAATTAGATCTAATGGAAATGCCTAAAATATATCAGATCTGAAAATAGATAAAGAAAGATAGCCCTATATCTAATATTCTTAAGCATATAACAAAATGCAAGAAAGAAGAAGTTTTGTAGAATGGAGATGGATGGGCTTTGGGATCCTAATGCTCTTCTTTGTAGATTGTTTTTGGAGAATTTGTATGCAAGAAATGTTAGATAAAAATAGTTTCCCAAGGAGAAGAGGTACAATCGAATTCCAAGTCTCTCTTGTGACCTATGATCTGCAACTTACAACAATCAACACTTACAAACAATAGATAATGAGGAAGCTAGTGTGTTAGAAAAATAGGAAACTCAAAGAATCTAAGTACATCCGAATACATTCGATTACTTCAAAATCTCATAAACTCTAAGCACAAATAAGTAAGTCAAAGACAATGAATACTTATTTCTACTACATGTAACCTAGCATCATACAACAATTGATAGCAAAATATTGAAAGAGAAGAACAATATCACCTCATGAGAGCATGTAATCCAACACAAATGCAAGATAGACCTCCAAAGTCTCCGAAAATATTATTAACAATAGCAACAAATACAAAATGGTAGAGGTTCAATGCATCAATGTGAATAATGGAGCAAGAGCCTTGCTTAAATGGAACTCTCAAAGAGCAAATTCGAAATTGAGGAGGAGAGGTGAGTTAAGGGTTTGGGATGACAAGTGGGGAGTCAAATCCCTTGAATGATGTGGTAGCTTGAGTTCCATTTAATGGGAGGTGTGCCACCTAAGGAGGGCGCCCACCATCCACTTCTAAGTGAGCTTTGGAAGCTCCATCAACCATCAAACATTTTCCACATAAGGGAAAACGTCTCTCGTTGAGGAAGGCACAAATCCCAAGGAGAGACCACATGTGGGCTCTTCATTCAATGCACAAATTCCTCAAATTGGATTGGAATCTTACTTAAATGCTCTTGCCAAGTCAACTGGGCCAACTCACCAGACCACCCACCATTATTTTGGGAGTTTGGATTTTCTCTAAATCCATTATTCTTGAATTAAAAAATTCATTTTTATTATTTTGGACAGAAAATGATTTAAGTGAATACTATTCACTCAAAACTTAGGAAAAGTGGGTTTAGGGGTTTTATGGGTGCTCTGGGTTAGAAAATGAGCACCCCCATGCCAAAATTCACCTCCTACCCCATCTTTGATCACTTTTTATCTATAAGTCACCGGACACGTCATTTTAGGGCCAAGTGTCCCCTGGGGACATGTTGGCGCGGACATGGCTCCCCCACGTGGGGGACACGACTTTTTTCGTGTCCTGATTTCGGGACACTCGTGTCCTGTCTTTGCACACCGTGTCCCGATTCTAGGACACGCCCGTGCGGCAAAAGTGAACCCGTGGGCTCATAAAAGTCGATTTTTTTTTTTTTGTCATTTGTGAATTGAAGGGAGAGTGAGGGAGAGCTAGAGAGAGCCCAGACTTGGTTTTTTTGTAGGTGAAGGAGTTTCAAGTTTGTTTTCTTGCAGGTAAATGTTCTAGTTTCTAAATTTTATTGGATCTATATGTCTATATTTTTAAATTTTAATATATATATATATATATATATATATATATATATATATGTATGTATATAAAATGTGTCCTTCGTGTCCTGATTCCGGGGGTCATCGTGTCCCGTGGGGACACTCGTATTTTGGGGACACTCGTGTCTCGTGTCCTCGTGTCAGGTGACTTAGCTTTTTATACTTTTTAATTAAATTATTAAAAAATCTCATAAACTGAGAAAAATTAATTTTCTCAGATTGAGTCAAAAATCCTAGGGGACCTAGTGCATGTCCATATGACTCAATACTGATGGCTATCATGTTACAAAAATACATTCCGGTAGGTTTTAATAACCCCTCAAAATTCACCATCATGGAAACACTCCAGCTTTGGAGGTGTGAGTGAAAAACTCGAGAATTATACGTCACTGAATAGTAACGCATAATCCCTAAGGAAAAAACACTCTAGAGTATTTCCCTGATAACACACTTTAAGGAAAGGCCAAACCTTTCATAAGAAAAGTCATGCTAGACCAACTTATTACAATTCCCTCGCAGGGGTTTGGACATGCAAAAATTACAGAGGGCCAAATTTTTTTGGCCTGATGGATCTCAGAACACTGATGACGAACATTGATCATGTTCACAACTTCAACGGTTCACTCAGAATCCAGTAAGTGCAATTTAGTGGATAAAGAGTCCATTGATGATTTTTTTCCTTACCTGATGCTAGCCTTTTAATGCTCTCTTACACATCCTCTTTTGTAAAAACCATTGGTCTATTGAGTTAGATCTTCATAAAATTTTATAGTCTTTATTAGTTGTGTTACTTGATCCACCACCCTTCTGTGTAGGATTTGCAGATCTGTATCCACTAGGATCCACCTAGGATTTGTATTGTAGCGGAAAGCCTGGAGAAGGAATGGATCCCGTGGAAAATAAAATGGATCTTAAAACTTCCAGTGCTTTTTTGACCCACCGATCCCCCCCCAAAATGATTTTTTTAATTGAAAAATTCCAAAACCCTAACCTCCTAAAGGCTAAAATCATAAATCCCATTGCAGTTCAATGTCTGCTCTATCCTTGTGTCAAGGTCTCATCTCAATGTCTGATCTATCAAGGTCTTCGTTCAAGTTTTGATCTATCATTATAGTCAAGGTCTAATCTATCCTTATGTTCATGTGTTTCTCTCTGCCCATTGTGTGTGAAATATGTGGCTTCTTCTGAATCGTTCCAGTAGGTGTTCCATTGCATATAACTAAGTTGTGTTTATTTCACATGTGCAGATTTTCGTCTCTTAAGTGTGTAATTTCTGTCTGTATTTGCTGAGTTCCTTTTCCACAAGTTCTCTTGCTCTACTAGCCATAATGGGTGTCTGTATTTTGTGTAGCTTGTAATCTGTAGGTTTGTTGGTCACCTATTAAATTCTCCAACCAACATTATGTCTTCCTTTGCCTTTGAGGTCTGTTATGTCAGTCATCAGGGGGTAGTGTGGTTCTTCACTTTTGGAGGCCATTTTATTGTATGAGTCAGATTTTTGTGGGGAAAAATAACGTGCTGCAATGAAAGTGCCATTGCCATGCCTCTCTCACTAGGTAAGTAACTCCTCTGTATCCCTTATGGTTTTTTGATTTTATTCCATGTTGACCAATATTTTGTAATCTGGTTATGTTTAGGATTCTATATCTGTCATGTTCATGTATTTGTAATCTGGTTATGTTTAGGATTCTATATTTGTCATGTTTATGTATTTCAACTAGGATGATTATCTCTTGGTTTGTAGCTATTGCCCCCTCCATGGATATCTTTGACAATTCTATCTCATAAGTTTTGATATGTGTGAGGTCAAGGGGGTTTCATCTCCCTATTTCCATATTGTGCTCGAGAACTCGTCCACCTAAGTTGCATTGTTCCAAGTATTGCACACTCTTCTTGTTTCCTCGGCTCTTTGACTTTTGACCAATGGTATTACAATGATTGCAAGTGCCTCCACACACAACTTCGTCATGCCTACAACCATGGTCACCCCTCTTACCTAGATTTCAAAGCTTCCTATCGTCGTCTCCTTTGCCACAGAAACATCTCCTCTAGGCAATGAGAGCTGAGTACTTCCCTTATTCATTCCTCCAAACATTTATGGCGTACCATCTTCCGCTGCCACTCCCATCTCCTGCCTGACCTTGATCCAAAAGCCATGTTCTTCCACACCTTTTCCTCTATGACATCCCAAGGAAACCCCCTATCCAAGTTACCTCTCCCCCCCCTCCTCTTGTTTCCCCATGATGTCTGGGAGGCTGTTTGGGCCATGAGTTCTAGTAGAGCAACAGATGAGGAAGTGTTCCAAGTTGAACTTTTCAAACATGGCGTTCGAGCACTTGATTGTCACTTAGCTGATTTCTTTAACCACCTGGTCTACACTAGCTTCCCAGAACCATGGTTGCATCATATTATTCACCCGATCCATAATTCAGGCCCTAATATTGATCCCAATAATTACAGAATGATCATGGTTGGCCACACTTTCTTCAAGTCCTCCATATGCATCTTTTTGGGGAGCTTGAGGGGAGACAACTTTTAGAGCTAGAGGACAAGCAGGTTTCAGACCAACACACCAAACCATTGATTACATCCTTACGCTTTGAGCCATCATCGAGGAGGCACGTCACATTCTTCGAAAGTTTATTGTTGCTTTATAGGCTTTCAGAAGGCATTCGATTCTGTACCCAGGGTGGCATTATTTCAAAGGCTCCAAGACATAGGCATTTTCGAGACCTTTCTGACTGCCATTATGAGACTATATGAGTCAGTCTTTGGTCATCTTCGCATGGCCCATGGGATCACAGATATCATCAGGAGTACCATTGGTTTTAAGTAGGGGTGTCCACTTTCCCCCACTCTATTTGGGATATACATTGATGAGCTAGAGTCCTTATAGGAGCACATTCAAGATGACGATGGGTGCCTTCTCCACCAAGTTTTGATCTCTATTCTGCTCTTCGCTGGGTCCTCCTGGCCTCATCTCCGAACAGATTGCAAAGACAGTTAGATGCCTTGGTCGTCTTTTGTGATCTTCGTCAATTGACACTCAACTTGGGTAAACCCAAGGTTTTGATCTTCATCGGATCTAAGAGGTTACTCACTGATCTTCATTTCTTCTTTAGAGGGGAAGAGATTGAGATCACTAGAACCTATACCTATTTGGGGATTCATTTCACAAGACCTCGTTTCAGTCTACGACATGCTCTTCAAACTCGAGTTAATAAAGGATACAGATCCCTAGCTCTTCTTGAGACACAGTGCTTCAGACACCATTTTTAGGGCATCTCATCCAAGATGTCTGTCATGGATACCCTCATCCGATCCACAGTCCTCCATGACTTTGAGGAGTGGGGGCCATATCAATTGGATTGTGATTGGACCTCAGCAGAGAGTGTAGATCCTCCTCCTCTGTCGCATCATCAGATGTAAACAATCAATACCCCAACCCATTGTACTTGCAGAGTTTGGTGCTCAACCTTTTTAGCTTTAGGCTGTATTCAGTCTTGTCACTCTCTTACATTGCCTTTGGAGCTTCACTTACTCGGTGACGGGGCGTGATTGGTATCCATATCTGGCCTATCTCTCTTTAGAGGCCATCGCCTTAGCCAACCCTTCAGGCTGCTTTAGATGTTGGTTTGCAGGTGTTGCAAATCTGTTAGCATCTGTTAGTATGGCGATGGACTGGCTTCCTCTATTTAGATATTCCTTGGATGCACCTGGTCACTTCTTACCTAGAACTAGAGATGACATTTACAGACAGTTTGTGTAGGTCACTTGGACCAACCCTATAGGGGTTAAGTCCAAAGATGGCCTTCTACGCTACGCACTTCTTGGATATGAGGGACGGTCTCATTGTTCATCTCCCTTACACATTCCGCCATTGGGCACATGCTTTTCGTATTCCTCTAGGCCAGTTTAGAGTGGGCTCTCATCGTCTCTGGGTAGAGATAGATCACCAACTTGACCGGTTAGACAAGATCTACCCGGTATGTCAGCTTTGGGAGGTTGAGACCGAGCAACACTTCATCTTTCAGTGTCCTATTTACTACAAGATATGTGGGCGGTTTCATTATCTTTTCAGGGACCTTCTCAAAAAGCTTCATAATTTGACTAGATTCTTTAGATACCCAATTAGAGATTTCTTGCTTTATACTTGCAGGAGGCCCTCCGATTTTGCACCTTCACCCTCCAACGACATTCTTAGTCTCCGTCGGGACCAGTCTCCACTCAGAGTATCACTTCTTTGCAATGCTTCCTTCCTCTAGGGGCACCGAGAGACAGACAGATGGTGCCACTGATCTTGACCATTCAATTAGGACATTACAGTCCACCTCCACCTCCGCCCATCACCAGCAACAGGTCCAATCTTAGACCCACCTTGGGCATCGGATGACCTCATCCAAGTTACAGTGGCAGGCTCCATCCTCCAAACAATGATGCACTACCCATTGTAGCTTCCCTTCTAGTTCTTCTTCCAGACATAGTGTCTGAGAAACAAGCTCTCTAGCACCTGCATGATTGCATAGATACTGTGGTTAGTTACTTGATGAAGATCAAAGAGTTGAGAGATCAGGATCAATTGGCTGCAATAGGGGTGAAGGTTGAAGATGCAGAGTTTATGCTTATTGCACTAAATGGATTTTTTGCATCATGGAAACCCTTTGTCGATGGTATTTAAGCTTGTGAGAAGTTGTCTATTGTCATTGATTCAACTTGCACCTAAGATCCAAAGTCCAAAGATTGATGCAAGCTGAAAGGTAACTCAAGAGGGAAGCCAATATCACCACAATACCCTTTTCTTTCTTTAGACTCCCTCTCCTCTGGTACAAGTGGGGTGTCCCAAGGGTTAAGATCCCTAAGACAAGTACTTTTAGGGCTCAAGGTGAAATGAAGAGATATCTTAATGAAACAGATTTTACTTGGGTTTATTTGGTTGATTTTATGGTGGTTGATGGGGCAAGACTAGTGCCAAAAGTCCACAAGGGTAAATGGGTTCATAGATAAGATATGATAAGATAAGATAAGATAATTTTATTAAAGTCCAATGAATGACCACAAAAGTAGGTCAATGGGACTGTTTGGTACCAAGATGTCAATACAAAGTGGGAGCACTATGGTGTCTCCTATAAAAATGAAATGCAGAAAGAAAAGTATGACTAAAACCTAGATATCGAACTCCAAAGATGTAAAGCCAGTCTAGGGGAGAGATGTACAGAGATAGAGTAACAACCAGGACTGCAAATGGATGACAAATGGATGGCGTTATTGCTGTTACAAGCATTCAGAAAACTAAAAATGGGCAGATTTATAAATCTGGAATTTATATGAGAAAGACCCCTTTCAAAGGTGACCTTGAATGCAAATGCAAAGTAATAAAGAGTGATTTTATTATTAGCTGAAACACACATGCAACCACAAGAAAAATATGGAAGGATAGAACCACATCCAATGCTTTATCCAAGGGACAAGATTGCCATGTGCTTGGATCCCTTATTGCACCAGAATTAATGTGATTTCCAGCAATGTAAATCAACGACAATTGTAAGATGAACAACCAAACAGAGTAGAATACTCCACGTACACAAAACCAAAGAGACAAAATCTTTATTCCACCAACAACTATTACAAATGGAGGAGCGTTTCTTGTATTGAAATCAAGACTTGAACCTCGTTGATCATAAAATAATAATATCCATGGCTAAAACCCTAGATCCAACCTAGGAATTCATAAAAAACTATTATTCACCCACTAATCAAGTGGACAAGTCAAACAATACATAAACTATCAATGGACAAATGGTGGCCATGCCACATGTCTTGGTGTCTAGCAAAATGATTCCATGAGGATAGGATGCTTCCTAAAAGTAGGTGGATGCAAAACAGAAATTTCACCTTATTTCTAGAAGGTTTCTTGGATCTTAGCCCTAGAATTTTCAGCCTTCGAACTGCTGTAAATTAGAGTATAAAACAACACTGGAAAGATCACAATAATTCACTTCAAACAGCCCCACACTTCATGGCAATTCAAGGAAAAAAAATACCAAACAATAAGATAAGTTTCAGCCCCTTCTAAGTTCTAGGGCAACTTATCTGCCAATAAGCAGATCTGAAAATGTACTTTTACAGCAGTAACAAGAGCAGTAAACTCAATCCCTTTTCTTCTTTATTAGATGTTAAAACACTTAACAATTTCCCCCTTGAATTATGTGAAATCAGCAATACATAAATAATTGTAAATAGCAATGCATAACAAATATATATAGCTGAAATTCAAATCTGTAAATTGCACAATATATGGATAGCTAGAAACTTCATATATAAGCTCAAGATGAAGTACAATTACATACCATAGCCTTCTCTCAAGGATAGTACACAAACTCCAACTATCCAAATTGCCGTAGTCAGGATAAATCAACAAAGCTTAGCTCAACCAAGAAGATCCAATGTGCAAGAATCACTCCAACGCATACTCCAAGGCAAGATGTCCTCTTCACTTCTTCACCAATTCACCCTAGGGTTTTTACTTAAAATGCTAATCTCCAACCTTGAAGGGTAAAGCCCTAACCCTTGAACACTCCAAGATGCTCCATGACACTCCAAGAAGACCAAGAAATCCTAGTGCCTCGAGAGAGAGAGATAACAAGTACATGTGAAGATCCAAGAGAGAAAGAAGAGTGATTATGCCAACATCTCCTTCGTAAGAACAAACCCTAGTCACAAGAGCAAACTCCAAATGGAGACCTCCTCTCTAGAATTTATAACTCCACCTTGGGTTCATGAGGAAAATCTAACAACTTCTTCCAAGAATCTAAGTACAAAGACAATAGTACAAATGATGATATGAATGGATAGACTCTCCTTCATCTATTTATATGAGGTAAGGAAGGCCAACAATACCATGTAGGCACATGCTCTTACAAGCAAACTATATGAGCTTTTTAGGCCAACACAAGTGAGACGTCCACTCTAAAGTACATGTGTCATGCTTCAAGGTGATACTGTACACAATAAGGGCTTTAAGATATTTAGCTACACAAGGTAAGTCCATATGCCTCTGTCACAAGTTGCCATTGACTCCATCGATCCTCCTAAGCAATGTACTCCACTGGGTCAGCTACCCCTTAAAGAACACTGATGAAGCGCCATGTGTCCTCAAGCCATATCCAATCCTCCATATAGGAATCCAAACTACCACATGCTATCTAGGGCTAGAAGTCCTCCTCCATGATGCAAAATGCTCCTCATCCCAAGTGGGCACTCTCCAAGCAAGTTGTTCTTCTATATAGCCATCATGAATGGTGTCCACTAATCAAGCAAGTGTACTCCAACACCTAATGGAAGAAGACAAAGCCAACACCATCCTAAGGTCAAGCATCCATTGAGAAAGCAAATTCAACTATGCATATCCATCACAGACCATCTCTCATATTACAATCCATCTTGTATCATCTATGTGTTGATCATACACCATGTACCCCAAATCTCATGAGGTACCCTCAAACATGGTGTAGACACTCTTAGAGTCACCCAAAAATATAACATGGAAGATTATGTCTAGGAGCTCCGACAACCCTCCTCAAACCTCTTAAAGAGAATTGATCCATAAGTAAACCTCAAATCGCATGCAAAGATAACCCAATATAGCATGTGTGGCTCCTCTCTATGTCACATGGTTCGGGTTCGAATTTGATTTTTTTTTTTGAGGTTAGGGATGAGGTTGGGCATTAGGTTTGCCAATATAATAATTTTCCATATATATATATATATATATATATAAAATCCAATAATCTAAAATAACTAACAATAAACAAACCAAGAAAATATATAAAATTTTAACATTATGGACAATGTACATTGTATACTTGAGCAAAATGAAAGTTGAAACATAACAAAACATAAAAGAATATTTATCATTATGCACAAGGTACATAATTACATTGTATACTTGAGCAAAATGAAACATAACAAAACATAAAAGAATATAAAAGCATGAAAACAAAAATATAACATATTTATCATTAATAATTATAGCTGAATGTTTAAGATATCTTTGCAAGACCTGGAGCTTCATTGTGGACATATTCAGGGCTGTCCTCTTGCATAATAAGGCTGCTGTTATGTACTTTGTTTTCTCTTACAAAACATGATAAATATCATAAACAAATTAACAATAAAACATGATGTAATTTTCAGAATATACTGCAGCTGCAAATTACACAGTAAACTACATACTAGACTTGAAAATTCAAAATTTAAAAGGCTCTTCATGATCTTCAAAATATAGGTCATCCATATTGATATAAAATATAGTCTTCAAAATTCAAATTTAAAAGGCTGTCCATAATGTCAAACATTTATAATCCTTGAAATTGTTTCACAAAAATTCAACATTATCTAAATTCCTATTCTCGTGGCCTACTTGTAACATCATGAAGATCTAAATCATCAAGAGAATGTGGGGCAGTAAAGGCACTAGAGACGTGATCATCAGATGCTGATGCATCACTAACTAAAACTCTATCATCACTATCACTATCAGTAGCCGTAGGATCATTGCTGCTATCACCATCAATGCCAAAATCATTATCTCCCGCACTTGGAGTAGGCTCCAAGTCCAACCATGGGTGAGTGGAACTAGATGAATCTTTGGCCACACTGCTTAAGGCCAACTTCAAATTGCTGCAAACATAAACAAGGTTTTCCAACCGTGTAGATAATAATTTGTTTCTTTTCTTCGATTGGATATGGTTAAAGCTGCTCCAGTTCCTTTCACAAGGAGAGGAACTTGATCCTTGCCTCAAAACACGAACTGCAAAACGTTGTAATTGAGGTGACTCTGCTCCATAGTAAGTCCACCATAACCCTGGAGGAATGTTGTTCCTATCCCCTATGGAAGAAGCACTTCCAAACATTCCCTCTTCTGACTTGTATGCCCGAAGTTGCTCTCTAAGCTTCCTAGATTCCTCTGGATTTGGAGTCAACCTCTCAATAGCTGCATAAAGACCACTCATGACTTCTACATCATCATTTCTTTCAATCCCAAACAATCTAGGGTCCAAATAACATGCTGCTGCATGCAAAGGGCTATGCAACATCTTCCATCTCTCATCTATTACCTGCCATATTTCCATGTACTCACTTTCCACATTGTCAAAGGATTTTGCTATAGCTTCCTTGCAACGATCCATGTCCTCATAAACAAAACCCATAGAAGGGGTGTCACTATCGACCATGCGAAGCATGTCAACAATAGGTTCACATATTTTCAAAACCTTCATGGCAATTTGCCAAAAACCACTGCCCAAAATGATTTGCTCAAACTCCTTCCCTTTAGATTCTTTAGAAAGCTGAGAGTTTTCCCACTCAGTGTTGCAGATAACACCTCTAATACTTGTATTTTCCTCAACCACTCTTTCGAGGCAAATTTAATATGTGGCAAATCGTGTATCAGAGGGCCTCAATAGCTCTCTAGATGCTTGCTTCCTGTACAAGCTCAATGTGAGGTGATGGTTAAATATGAAGTGAGAAATATGTTTCCCCTTCCGAATTGCCTCATTAATCCTTGGAAACTTTGCTAAATCATGTAGCAACAAGTCGAGGCAATGAGCAGCACGAGGGGTCCAATAAATTGTTTTGTATTTATCCATTATTAGCTTTCCAGCTCCCACACAATTTGAGGCATTGTCAGTTACAACTTGAACCACATTGGCTTCCCCAACTTCAAGAATGGCTTCTAAGATCTTGAAAATGTATTCAGCAGTCTTCTTGTGTCCTGATGCATCAACTACCTTAAAAAATAATATCCCCTTGGGGCAAGAAACCAACACATTGATAAGGGGTCTATGACACATATCTGACCAACCATCAGATAAAATTGTGCAACCTGTTTTTTTCCAAGACTCTTTGATCTTGGTCAATTTGCTTGTCACCCTGTCTTTTGACCTCTTCAAAAGAGTGGTCCTTATCGTCTCGGAACTAGGAGGCACATATCCTTTTCCAAAATCTGAAATTTTCTTACATGCATTGACGAAATAGGGGTTTCTAGCCACATTAAATGGGACAGCAGCTGCAAAAAACATGTCAGCAACAACATCGTCAACCTCTTGCTTCTGTACATGCTTCCAAAAAGAATTTAATGTGCCTGTCCCACTTGATTTTGTTTGCTGAAAGAGAACCTGAGATGAACTTGTACCCCTGCTTGGAGAAAATGAGGAAATTGGGTTGTAAGACATTTCAATCTCTGTTTGAATCCTTCTTCTTTTGTTGTCACTTATCTCCTTGGCTCTTTTGATTTTTTCATAATCATCTCAAGTGTCAGCCTCAATTCTGTAGACACCCTTTTGCAGCCTTCAACCCCACCTCCTCTACCATTGCTAGCAGAAAGTAGGTGGTCCATCACTCTTGTCAAAGACCCACAAAATTGATGGCCACATAATTTGCATTTCAAATGCTTCCCTGCACCATCCAATTTCTCCATATACTTCCACCCTTCTGCTATTGATTTTTGAGGTGCCATTTATCTGCATTTTTTGCTTTGTAAAAGATGTTTTAGAATTTGTTTTTTTATTCTGAAAAATCAATTAGTTTGTATTTGACATTTGTACCAATGTTGTCAAGGTCTGTTTAGAAATTTATTTAGTTGAAATTGAAAATTCCTATTTGGAACTGAAATTGGAAATAGAGTAGCAGAAATAATAAAATATTGATTGTTATTAAGTACAGAAATTGAAAAGTAGGAGCACTTGCCTGTACAATATTGCCTCAGCGATACTGTGCAGTGTGCAATGTGGAATCTGGATGTGGAATCGTGTATCAGAGGGCCTCAGCGATACTGTGCAATGAGAAGAGATTGCAAACTAGTGTAGCTACAGCAAACCAGAATAGATTCAAATGGGGGATGCAAATATCATGTGCTCCAGTAAAATATAATACAGGAATTCTATATCTATTATCAACAATAAAAACTTAAAAGTTAGAAGATAAAGAGTCGAAAATTCAAAAACTGATTTGATTCAGAAAATGCCGAAACAATGTCACCAACATGAAAAACTGCAGAAGTACAATGCAAAATATAAATTTTCTTACCATAAACAACAATGGATTTGTATTTATAAGTTGTGCACCCACGATCCACGGGCGGCTGCCAGCAACTTGGCACTGTGACAGTTGGTACTGAAATTCGATGGAGGAGGGCAGTTGGCAGCGGCTGGCAGCGTCGAACTTGGACTGGGACACAATCGATGGCTGCAGCCTGCAGCTTGCAATGTGGAGATTGGAGAGTCGAAGACGCAGTCGACTGAGACTTCGCGGACGGAAGCAGGGTGCACACTGCACAATGGTTAACGCGTTACACAGTGAACCTGGTCGTGGTCTGTGGACTCCGGATGTTCGAGGCCGAGCAGGGGAGTCAAAACTCGAAATTGAGCAGTGAGCACAGTGAAGTTGTGAACAGGGTATGCGACGGACAACAAGGGAACGTGGGCTTGGGGAAAAGTTAAAACAACAGCGGACTTGGGAATGAAAGGAACGTGGCAAAGTTGCAAACCTAGGTAAAAAGTTAAAAACGAATTAATTATTATTTAAAAAAAAAGTCAACTTAAAATCCGGCGAATTTCAACACGAGCCCCATCAAAAAAATCGAATTCAGCTTCAAGTTCGGTTCGAGTTCGCCTCAGTTCAAGTTCGACTTGGAGTTCGCCTTTGAAATTCGGCGAACCTGAACGAATTTATGTTTTTTTTTAAAAGTTCGGCGAATTTCGAACTTCATGGTTGAAATTCGTCGAACCCTGTGACTTAGGCTCCTCTAGGTGACATGTCTCCTCTATAAGCATGAACAAGGTGGAGTGCTCTATCCAAGTAACAAGCAAACATATCAAGAATGTTGTCAGGAGTGTCACTATAATACTAAGATATAGCATGTATTGTAATGCACTCCAAGATCATCCCAAGGTACATCATTAATTGTCCACTAAAAATCTTGATATGCTTTAGGGGCAATAGTCAAATGAATGGGTAATGTCAACTTTCCTCCAGAAACTGCTCACCCATCGATGGCGATGGTCAACAATGTCACAAGGGAAGTCTTGGGGAAAGATGTGGACTGATAACAATGCCCCTATCTCCATCATGTGCACCTATAAGTCTTTGTCATGTATGATGAAAATCACAAGTAAAATTGAGTTGTGATGAAAATCACAAGGGGTGCGATGAAAATCACAATCATTGTGATTAAATTCTCTAGTGTGGGACCTCATACAATATGAGAGGTAACACCCACATTTGAGAAGCTTTGGGATGACTTTGTGTAGGAAGAAACAAGGCTAGAGATTAGTTCAACCAAGGAAGATTGAAGTAGGAAACCTCTCCCTTGTTGCGAAGATGAGGAAGGTAGGCAAAAATGGAGGGACCTAGGAAGGGTAAGAAAGATGAGCGTTTGAACTAAGATAAGAAGGATTGAGTCATGTAAAATGCTTCTAGTGTCATTAGAATGGTCATTATACCAACGAATGCTCAGAGAAGAAGAAAGGGGAGGCCAAGCAACAATAGTGTAGGGAGTGCAGAGATTGTGGCTTAAATGGATTAGTTATCATCCAAGCTTGAGCGCGCTTTTTCCATGGTCTCTAGTTTACCTATTAGCATTGTGTCCGTTGTTGGATGATATGTGAATAATGGTGCGTTGGGACATGTGACTTATGATAAGGAGATCATCTGCATGTTTGAAGAATAAAAGGAGGCCAAGCAACAATAGTGTAGGGAGTGTAGAGATTGTGACTTAAATGGATGAATTATAATCCAAGCTTGAGCTCGCTTTTTCCATGGTCTCTAGTTTACCTACTAGCATTACGTCCCTTGTTGGATGATATGTGAATAATGTTGCTTTGGGACATATGACTTATGATACAGACAAGTTTTGTGAGCTTTGGCATATGCACTTTGGTCACTTGTACTGTGGAGCTCTTTCTCTCTTGAAGAGTGTTACGTGGTACCAGTACCAACGCACCTGCAGATATGCCCCAGGGAGAGAGGGTCATTTTTTTGACCAGGAGGGGTGTTATCTAGCTTTTTCTGAGTGGGGGTTATGGCCAGACCTTTTGGTTTCTCCCTTGGGAGTACTATGGCTTAGTGGCATAGCTGACTGCCTCATGAAAGGGCTTGAAGCCTTGAGTTTGGTGTCCGGAGCTTCCAGGGGTGGTTCACTGGGTCACATGACCCCCACCTTGATTTATCATTCCGGTTGCACATTTTTCAGCACTAAGGCTTATGTCTCTCCTCCAGGTCACCTTCCACACCCTCCTGGTCCTCCAGTTTACCAATGCCCTCTCTCCTTGGGATCCTCTTGATGATGACGTCATCCTCCATGCTAGGATGAATTGCTTGATTAGGGGGGGCATTGAGGGATTTTCACGACTGTTGGGGTTAGATGGGGTATGACGACCCCCCCCCCCCTTTCACACTTCAACCTTCAGATCGGAGTGACATACTCATTTTTAGCTGTTTAGTCATGTGTGGGTAAATTCTGGGGGGTGTTGAGGGATTTTCACTACTGTTGGGGTTAGATGACGACCCCCCCCCTCCGCACTTAAGCCTTCAGATCGGAGTGACATGCTCATTTTTAGCTATTTAGTCATGTGTGGGTAAATTCTGGGGAAAATGTCCCAAATTACCCACAAATTTGATTATTTTATATTATTTTGTTTTAATTTCAAGTTGACATTTTATAATTTCAAATTGACATTTTAAAGGCATGTCGGCTTGGATATTTTTATTTTTTAATAAAGTGGGTGTGAAAAAGTATAAATAGACTTCTTCTCACTTCATTTTAACACAACAACTTATGGGATAAAACACAATGCTATTTTTTTACCCTTCTTAGGGCTCTCTGAGTGATGTGCACCTCTTGATGATGGATGTACTTTCTTGTTTGGAAGCAAATCTTTGAAGTATCTTTTGTTTTTTCTCTTTGCTAAAGTGATGCTAGAGTTGTTTGCTTAACACACGCACAAGGAGGTATCTAAGTTCCTTCTCTTGATTTCTTTTTGTTAAATGTTGAATGTGATGCTTGTTCAAGGTTGAATGGTAACGTTGCATTTTGTCCTAGCTAGGTCATTTTCAGCCTTTAGTTACCCTAGCATTGTAAGGGTAACTACGGTGATGCTTGTCTAAGGTTGAATGGTAACGCTGCATTTTGTCCAACTCTTGTGGTTGTTGAAGAAAGCCCTAGTTTGCCAAATTTGGCAAGTACCATCTCAAGAGGAAGGCCATCTTCCTTGATATTTTTTCAAACCCTAGTTTGTATTTTTGTAAATATTATTGCTAGGTTAAACTTGCATTTTGATGGTAGAATTAGGGTTAGATTTATGTCTGTTTTTTTTATGACAAAAACCCTAAAAAATTAAAAATTAATTTTTTTTTTTCATTTTTTGGTCTTCCTAAAATTTCGGGCCTTCCTCCTATAAATTCGGCCTGCCTTTTTTGTTTCTAAAAACCCTAGGGCGAAATTTTAGGAGCTCTAAAAATCCCAAAATTACCAAAAAGTCCCTAAAAGCCCTAATTTTACATGTGTAAATATTATTTTGGGTTAAATTTGTGTGATTTAGGTCTGATTTTTACATTTTGTTTGTATATAATTTTCATAAAATTAAATGCTAAAAAGCCCTAATTTCTAAAAACCGAACCCTAGCTGCAGTTTCTCTGTTGCCCTAGCGGCCTCTTCTTCTCTCCTCCCTTGGGTTCGATGTCCCTCTCTTGGAGCTTGCCTTCTCCCCTTCTTCTCTTTCCTACCCTTGCTCTTCCCTCTTTTAAGCTTGCTCTACCCTCCTTGCTTCATCTTGAACCCTTGCTGTCCCCTCTCTTCCCCTTTCCCTTTGTTCCCTTCCTCTTCCCCTTTCCCTTTGTTCCCTTCCTTTTCTCCTCTTTTGTTCCTTTCCATTTCCATCATTTCTACTCCTCTCTGCAAAACAACTGCTACAGGACAGCCCTGGTCCCTGTACTCGCACACAGAAAAAAAGTTCAAGCTTTAATGTTAATAGGTGACTTGTTGCAAGGTTATTTATTATGCTAATTAGGGACACGAGTTGGATAATTGAAAGTTTGAAAATAAGCTTAAACATAGGTCTGAAACATACTTTTACAATCTGAAGTTTGCATGAGCAGAGGTCTGAAATTGATTACACTTTACAGAGAATTGTTCTTACTTTAGTACAGTGAACTTGTGGATACTTTCATTTCTGTTTTTGGTGTCCATCTATCCTCGCTCAATAGACATACTGCTGTGCATCTTTACATACAGAATCGAATGAGTGATGTATGTTTTACTGAAGGTGGTTAATGTGGGATCATTGGGACATATTCATGTGCATTTAATTCCTCCGTTGATATAATTCTGATATATATGTGAACGTTGGAAGGTGAAGCTGTTTGGGTATTGCATTACTTTCATTGCTTCTCACGAGTTGAGTTTGCCTCTAAGTCTGATATAAATGATATTTGATTGCCATAGAGGTGGCAATTTCAAAGGAGCAAGTGATTACATTAATCCTCCTACGAACTCTTTGATTATTTATGTTATTTGTACTGCTGTTATACTGTGACATTATCTCTGCATACAACATACTAAGACTTGTTTTCATTGATTGATAAGTGATATATTGCCGATGTAAAGTACTAGCTATCATAACATTCTTGTTTGAAAGATTGTCCTAAAACCTGGTTTTTATTGCACAAACTCGAAGATACTTGACTGAATATTATTACTTTTGTGCTAATAATTATGTACCTGATTTCCATTGAATGATTGTTGGTATAAATGACACATAAATGAACTATGGAATGCTAGCTGCTACATGGATGGTTTATGCATTTTTGCTTCTCTAACACAGTTATGTAGCTTGTTTCTTTTTATTGACTCGATAAGGCACTGGTCAAAACTAACAATTGCATAGAGAATATAGTCTTTTGTTGCATCAGTGTCCCACAGGATATCAAAAGGGTACTTCCCCTTGGAGGTTCCGACACTCCGAAGTAGTTAGAATTGTGATAGAGGTGAGATTGGGTCACAGTTCTTATATTTGATTACGGGGAACTAGCCCTACTAGTTTGTCCAGTAACAAGGAGCATGGTGTAGGAATTGTTAGACTTCAAGATCAAGAAAGGAAGAGTATGCAAGGGATGTGTAGTTGGAAAATATGCATGCTTTTCAAATCAATGAGCAAAGATTGAGACTGGAGAGGGATTCTTGAGTTGATCCATTCTTATGTATGTGACCTATGTCATCCTCTTCTTTGAGAGGCAATTGTTACTTTCATTAATGATTCCTCACGTAAGATTTGGATTTATTTTATGAAGACTAAGGGTAAAGTGGTCAGCGATTTCACAAAGTTAAAGGCCTTTGTTGAAAATTAGATATGAAAAAAGATCAAGGTGCTTCTTTCAGATAATGGAGGCAAGTATACCTCCACAATTTTTTTTTTTGTTGCAAGGAAGCATGGATCGAGAGGGAGTTGAAAATTCCCTACAAGTATAGTAGCACAAGGTTGTCGAGAGGAAGAATAGATCTATTGTTGGCATTGCGATGGCCTTGATCCATGCCATGGATTCGCCCATGTGTCTTTGGGATGGAAGTGCGCAATGGGACAATGGTTCTTTAGAACATCTGTCCTCACATGATCACGAAGGACAAGACGTTGGAGCTAGTATTTATTGTTGAGAAACTTGAGTTATTACATTTTCGTGTCTTTGGTAGTCTTGTTTGTGATGTGAAAAGGGCTGAATTGGATCCCCTAGATTATTAAGGGTATTTTTGTTGGATACAGTGATACTTCGAAGGCTTATTGGATTTAGATTCTAGTGGAACAAAAGACAATGGTGAGTAGAGATGTGAACTCTGATGAAGATGTGTGGTCCTTGAGATCATTGGTATCTCATTTAGTGATTGAAGGAAGTGAAAAGGTTGCTCAATTAAATCTTGATCCAAGAATAAAAGAACATATATATTTATATTTGGGCGAATAGAGCCAAGCGTAGGATGCCTTTTGACCCTCTACTTTAGCTTGCCAGAAAGAAGATGCACGGGAGCATGTAGGGGCACCTAAAATTTCAATTAGGTAAATAATTCCTTCTAAGAGATTTGCCAACCATGTTGTATTGGCTTCTTCCATTGGTGAGCCTTCCAATTTTGTAGAACAAGTGTGGAGTGGTGCCATGATGGAGGAGAGTGAAGTAGTTTGGGAGATGGTTCTAGAACCTTTAGTGGGATCAGTGATTGATTCCATGACTGCAACGAACTTAGATTTGTAAGATGTGGGTACAATTGAGATACAAAGGGGAAGGGTGGTGTTGGAGAAAACACTTTCCTTGTAAAGGAGCGTTGCTTTTGGTTTCTCCAAAAGTGTTTTCACCTCATGTAATGTAAAGGGCTAGTGGTCCCCTAGCCTCGTTGTTGTATTTGGTTGACTCACTTTTGGAGAGCTTGGGTGGTGTATGCTTACCTTGGGATCAGTGCTAGGGAGGTACACTTGATGTGGTAGTTGTCACATGTGGGAGTTAGACATCTTCTACAAGGGCACACTTGTTGGCAAGATGGGTGCTTGGGACATGTGGAGTGACCACCCTGGAGAAGGGTATTATACACTTATAGGTCGGGAAGAAAGCCCTAGGAAAATTGGATCCAGCTTAAAAATATGTTGAGGAGGAACCCCTGAGTTGAGGAGCTATCATTGGAGGATTCACCATCTAGCTTAGAGGAGTCTTGACATATGGACACCTTGACATGGAGGGCACACTACATCGGGGTTGTAGAATTCTTTTTGTGCCATGTGGCATTCATTGACTTAGCCCAAGGTTTACTTGTGGACTTGGTCCATGTTTTATTGTTGGTTTCCCTCACCAATTCTATATATAAAGGGAGGATAGCATCCTTGTAATGAAATTATGAATCAGTTTTAGAGAGCATGTCTTAGAGATTACTAGTTGGTGTGATGTGAAGGATCTTGGACGGACATGTATTTACTCTTGTAAGAAGGATAGTGCTTGTGGGATGCATGCACTAGGGTACCTTGGCTTGTCAGGTGCAATTGAAGAGTGTGTGAAGTTTGTGTGGTTCAAGTGCTTGGGGTTGGACAGCTGGTGTGATGCTAGCTTGTTGTTGAGTTCCTTGGAGAGGTTTGTGTAGCTTGGTGGGATGCCCTGCGAGACCTTGTTTCTGGTAAGGGCTTGCAGGGAGAGAAAGAAATCAGACATAGAAAAGCTTTAAATACTTCAATTGTCATAAAGAGGGATGTAGTTATTCATTGGTTCATCATAGAATCACAATACCCATGATCATCACACAACCAAATTTCCCTTTATTTATAAGAATTTAAGCTTGAGATAGATGTCAACAGATATGTGAGCTTATTTCAAAAGTTTTGATCCAATACGACTATGAACTAGCGTATACATGTTACATGCAAAAGGAAACCTTGAAACAGCAAATATCTTCTATTGATAGACAAACAGTACAAATCAATACTGCCATGCCCAAGATCAGTAAATTGCCTTTGGTTTCATATTTTGACAGCTGGAAGGCAAGTTTGCAGGTCTACCATCTATATTGGCCTTAAAACACAGGTCAACCTTATGTAACAGTGTCTTGGGCATTAGAAACACGAATTGCACGCTTGTAGCATCCTGTGGGGCACAAATTGAACTCTGTAACAGCTGCTGAAAACAAAACAGAACTTTGAATCCAATAATTGGCATGTATAAATGCAGAACATGCTTCTATATCAACAGTGTCTTGGGCATTAGAAAACACAACTTACATTTTTGTAACAACCTGTTAGTCACAAATTAAACCTCCGTAACAGCTTCTATATCAATTAAACCTGCAGAACATGCTGCTATATCAATTGCCTGGGCACGAGAACACCAGAATAGACCCAAAGGATGAATTTTGCTAGGACAATAAAATGGCAAATCAGATGTCTGGACTCTGAATCAGGTTTCTGGTTATAAAAGTAGATCAGATCTGCATGTCATTTAACTGGGTATGAATTATGTCAGTCAGGGCTTAGAACTCATCACTGGTATGAAAAACACAGGTAAGAGTCTGAGACTATTGTGATGATTGCTAGCCATATGAAATATGAATCAGGTTTAAACACCGAAGGTTTCAAAATCAAATTGCTGAACACAGGAGACTCAGTACCTTCAACACAGGAAACATCAGAAACACTTGTATTTGCAGTGTAAGATGATGCTTTCCCTAGGTCTGATTTTGTACCATGAAGCCTGTTCTCTCCTTTAATTTAGGAGGGTTTTCTTGTTTTTAAAATTTTTTCTTCTTCTAAATTTCAGCTTTTCTGCAGGATACAGTGTGAAATCTATGTCTTGGGCAGATGCTGGCCAGATCTGGATATGTGTCCTTATCCTGGCTGGATTTGGATGTTTAACAATTATCCCTGGATCCTGAGTGGGCCAATGGATAAGAACATGTGTTATCTCTGGGGATGTCACAAGTTCAATTTCTGCTGGGGGTAGAGTTGCACATATTGACCCGTCATAGTGATGCTGAAAGGGTAGGCATCCCCTTGATGTGAAGTCTCAGCCCACGCTGACCTATGAGTTATTGGTATATGTGGCTTGCGGGTTGTTGCACATATTCATGGGAGGTTACTAAGTTCTCATGGTTAGGAAAAAAACAGTTATCCCTGGATCCTGAAGGCAATGCTGACAGATCTGGTAACTTAGAATTTAGGTGATAAAAAGAAAAATAATTACTATGAATATATAACCAAAGATTTCCTTTATGAAGTAATCAATATAATAAAACTACAATAAAAAAAGACACAAAGTGCCACTGGTCAAGAGCATCAAACTAGACATCATCATACATCTGATATTCAGTGATCTCATGTTTATGAGAAGTACTAGAAGTTCCTTTTGGTTCTGAACCTAAATAAGACAGTGCTTTGGTTAAAAATAAATCTTAAGCCAAATTGAGATTGGGGAAAGCAATGTCCAAGCTATGATCTTCAAGATCCACATCCCAATTCTTTGAAGGCCCTGATTGATAGTCTTCTGTCTATAGATGAGTCCAGTGTTACAAAACTCTCGTTGGCCACCAGCTGCATGTTTGACTTGTGAGTACTCTTTGGAAGAGGATATAAAGTTATATCTAGTCTCCATAACCAAATTCATGGCTATTCAAACTGGTGCATTGTCAATGATGACTTGAACAACATTAGAAGTCTTGACCTTCTCTATTGCATTAGTGGGAGCATATGCAATAAAATTTGAATTCTCCTTTTCAATAGGACAGTCTTCAGCTGAAAGAATCATAGAAACCTCAAACATAGTAGTGAGTCCTGAATTCTTCTCTCAAGAGGATTGAATAGGTTCTAAAAACCTCTTCACCATGGCCCTCTCTTAGGAAGTAATGTGATTCTAAGCTTCTTGAGACCAGGTTTTTGGTAACCTTCTAGTCTATAATTTACTACTATTTGCCTTCACCATGTCATGCCAATAAAAAGATTGAACCACACTAAAAGAGACACCATAGGCCATGGCCAATTTGCTATCCACTTCATCTCTCCCCCTTTAATACTCCAGATTTGACCCTTGAAATGTATTAAGTCCGATGATGTAGAATGATCTAAATATGCTAGTTAGGATTCCTAGTTCGAAGCTCAAGGCCAAGGCCCAACTAGTGAATGGCTGGGCACGTACAATGTAAATAACCATATATAGGCTATGTGTTAGGATTGCCATGACGATTTGAAGCTATGTTGTTGTAAGCGGAAGCGAAGCGAAAAGCAAAATTTTCAAAAGCTTCCAGGGTGGGAGCATTTACGAGAGCATTTTTATATAATATATATTTTTTTATATCTTGATGCATATGCCAAGAAAACCATGTGCATCCATCAGAATTCAAACCATTATACACAAATATGCAAAGATTCTCATGTATATAGCAAGTAAGAGTGCATACAACCAAAATAACATCGAGTGCAATCCATATCTGAGCCAAAGTACATCAATAAATAGGCTATAAACAAGGGATTCTTCAAAAAATAGTTCTGAGGCCACCAACATCAATCTGAACAATTAGGACCACCAACATCAAGGTACATAGAGGGGTTGATGTGTTTGATGGAATGCCAATCGTGAAATCCTAAAAACTGTTAATCCTGTTGAATTTTGAATGGGTTAAAAAATTCAACTTTTTGCATTCGAAGTCCGATGAGGTTGGAACCGCCCTCAAACATCCTGAAACAATTGGTGGTAATGTTAAAAATCTAATTAAAAGGATAGAAAATGAAAGATAAGGAGAATGTCAACTTCTAGTTTAAGAATTTAAAATTACCATTTAAAGCTACTGATGATTACTAAGGTTACGTTTTTTGCTATTAGACTAGGCTTTTCCTCCTTTATATAGCATTAGTATATGTTAATGTTAATGCAATTGCGAGTGCCATTCTCTGAGAGGATGCCACCCTAGTCAGTTAACTAGGGTCCCTGTTCAGTTAACCAGGCAGAGTAAGTCCCTAGAAGGTACCCTAGGGCCCCCAACATTCTATTGGGGTTCTTGGTCTGGGACCAAGCAGGTTGATAACATGGCAAAGTCCCTAACATGTGGCTGGGGCCCCTGTCTGTCTCTAGGGTATTTTGGTTTGGGACCAGACAGGTTCTTGGTCACGAGGACCAAGCAGATCCTACAGGCTGAGACAAAGACATCCTGGTCTGGGACCAAGCAGATTCTTGGTCTAGGACCAAGCAATTCGTGCAGGTACATACCTGGTTAGTTAACAAGGTGGATCTTGGTTAGTTAACCAAGATGATGATGTGTGATACCCTCCTCTCCTAGGTCTTCGAGATGGTTGAGCTAGGTTGTCTTCTCAAGGGACTTGCCACCCCTTGATGGAGTCACTAGCATTTGACGTCAGGAGGAGTCAGGAGGACCATAGGATCACATCATCCAGTGTGGACCTTCCTTATACAGTGATGATGAACTTTCAGTTAGTGTATAGAACACTTGTACATTTGAGAAAGAGATGGATGGGTTGTATCCCCACCTTGTTTGTATAACCTTGGTCTTCCCACCTTATTGTTCTTGGTCTTGTGGTTAGAAGGTTTACCACCTTCTCTTGTTTACTGCCTTGTCTTGTGGTTTGAAGGGGTGTTTACCCACCCTTGATCCATGGGGTTTAGCCTTGTGACAACCTTGTTTTATGTTGACCTTTACTTGTTGGTCTTATGAGCTAGCGCCCCCCCTTTGGATGTGGTACCTAAGCCCCTTTGTTATGATGTCTTAACTTTAATTATATTTTATAAGTGGTGGCCCTCCTTAATGTATGGTGCCTTAACCTATTTGTTGGAAACCCTAACTCAATGAAGAATTATAAAGGAGACCTTTCTAGAAGCCTCCAAGGGGCTATAAATACTAGCCTAATTTCTTCATTTGCACATCATCATTAAGACATATATCAACTCTGATTTTTCTCGGTATTGTTCTAGGGTTTATGGCACTCCAATTGTAGTTGACGTCAAGGGTTTAAGGAGACTGCTGCTGCTGCTAGGGTTTGATTTTTGTATTATCCGCCTGTTGAAGCTTGATGCCAAAGACTGTGACTGCTGCCATGGTTTCGTTGTCTCATTAGGGTTTGCTTCTGCTTGCATTAGGCTGTCGCTGTCCTTTCCAAGTTTGTAAAGAGGTGCTGCTACCTCAGTTAAGGAGGCCGCTGCCTTGAGGACTGATTCGCTGCCCCTTTGTAGGCTGTTTTATTGTTCGTGGCCTTCGTGGACTGCTTTGGGATAGGGTCGTTGCTCTTGTGAGTTGTTTTGCTGTCCTATAGACTGTTTTGGTGAGGCCGCAACCATCTAGGGCTGCTTGCTTCCCCAACCGTGGATTGTTGGACTGTTTGAGAGGAGGTCGCAGCCTCTTAGGCTACTTGCTGCCCTAGTTAAGGTGGGCCGTGACTTGTCTAAGCCTGTAGTGGGTTGCCACTGCCTGAATTTAGGAGGTCGTGACGTGTTCCATCCTGTCAAAGGCTTCCTGTTGATATGGAGGCCACTACCCCCTGTGGACTGATTTAGGGCTGCTTGTGGAGGTCGCTGCCTTGTTTGAGTCAAATCTACTGTGTTGAGATTTGTTTGGGTTGGATCTACCTTGTTCTTGGGTTGCCTTTAGTAACTTGTGGAGGTCACTACCTGTTGGAACTTAGTTTGGGTCAGATCTACCGTGATTTGAAGTCTGATGTCTTGTTGGGTGATTGCCTGGGCTACTACTGTGATTTGACTGTGGGTGACTACCACTGCTTTGTTAAAAGGATGCCACTTTGGACTGTGCTTGAGGCTGTACTTATCCTACAACCGCGTCCTTCTCTCTCTCTCTCAGGTATGTACAAACCCTTAGGTAAGGGTCAGTTTTGTTCCAGTGATTGACTTGTCTCTAATAGACACAACCTGTTCTGAAAGTTAAATTTCTGAGTATAAGGAAGTTCTCAACTCACCTAGTAAGTTATTCAGACTTGTTCTTTTGTATTTTGAGTTGGATCTATTATTGCTGTTATAATTTTGTTTAAATAGTTTTACTGCTTTTACTTCTTTGCTGGTTATTGTTACTGTATGCTTCAACTTTAACACAGGGACCTTTGGTAGTGTTAAAGTTGAAAGAGATGAAAATTATGTTTTAATTTATCTCACTTTATTGCAGCTGTACTATTCTGCTTCCAGTACTAGTTTAGAAATTTATTATTTGCATTAAAGTATAAAGTTTTTAATTTTCTACTTCAAACCCTAACCTAACCCTAAATTTAACATGGTATTAGAGCTTAGGGCTTGTAGCTAATTATATTTTGCTAGATAACAGAATGTACATAGATCCTAAGGTAAGGGTTGAACTCTAACTAACTTGATCAAGTTGGTAGTAAGGGTTTGAAGATGGCTTCTACTTCAGTTAAATCAGAAGATAGGCTTGAAGGAGCCTCAAACTTTAATGCATGGAAGGCTAGGGTTTTGAATATTCTAGGGGAGAGTGACTTGGATGATTTGGTTACTAGGGTTGTGGAAGAGCCCACAACAAATCAAGGAAGATCAACATTTAAGAAGAAGCAAGCCAAGGCAAAGAGAGTCATCTTTGACTCAGTTAAAGACAATTTGATGGCTGTAATAGCTCCTCTAAGGACAACTAAAGAATGCTTTGATGCCCTAGCAAATCTTTATGAGAAGGCACCTACTTAGAAGAGGGTTTTGAAGAAGAAGCTTCATTCATTGAAAATGGAGGAGAAGGAGTCAGTTACCTCTTTCTTCTCAAAGATCTCTCAGATAAAAGATCAGCTCATGGCAATTGAAGTTGAAGTAGATGATGATGACCTTGTGCAAACAATAGTAGATGGCCTTCCTACACCTTGGGAGACATTTCTTGCAATAGTAAAAGGAACAGAGATTCAACCAAGTTTTGATAGATTATGGCATGATTGTCTAGAAGAAGAAGGTAGGAACCATAATAGATCTGGGCCTCCCACCAAAAAGAATCATGCACTTGCTGCCAAAACAAAGAAGGGAAGAAGCTCCCCATAGCACAAGAACAAAGGTAAAGGACCTCAAGGAAAGCACTTTCATAAATCAAAGGTAAGGTGTTTTAACTGTAGCCAGCTTGGTCATTAGGCAAAAGACTGTAAGAAGCCTCCTAACAAGAAATGGCATAGAGGGAAGTATCATGCTTCAGCTGCTACAGAAGAAGAAGAGCCACAACAAAAGAAAACTAGGGTTGAGACCAAAGAACAAGATCAAAGAGAATGCTACTTGGTTTAAACACTTTTAGTTTCCATCTTCATCTCGGCAGATTCTTGGTGGATAGATAGTGGAGCCACCAAGCATATGACTGGATTCAAGAAGGCTCTTGCAGATTTCAAGGCCAAGAAGTCCAATGTGAAAGTGGAACTGGGAGATGGAAGTACCTATGCCATAAAAGGTGTTGGATCAACTATCTTATAGCTTGATTCAGGTATGTTGATTCGAATTGAGGAAATTTTATATGTTCTTGGTTTAAAGAAGAATATTCTTTCAGTGGCAATTTTAGAAGACAAGGGGTTCTCTGTAGCCTTCTCAAAAGGAAAGGCTCTGGTGTGGCATAAGGGTGGAAATATGAGATCAGCCATTGTGATTGGAGTACGTGAAGGTGACCTTTATAAGGTTTCAAGACAAGTTATTAAAGCTCTAGTTCATGACCCTTGTCAGAATTCAGAGATCAAGAGGGAGCCAATTGTGCTCTTCAATCCCCCAACAGAATGGGATTGCAGAAAAAAGAAGAGATGTGACCTTACATCACTCCAAGGAGTCTTCCAGTGACTCATATATGGAAGTGCAAGAAAGTTCAGTCTATGAGACATGTCGTTCCGATGAGCAGAGGGAGAAGGCTAGGAAGCCTTCAGTTGATCTCATTGAGGAGCCTATTGAGAGGCTTCAAGGGTGCTCCAGTGTGAGCCACGCCATTGATTCAAAATCCTCCTGTTATGTGGAGGCAACCAAACATCATGTTTGGAAAAATGCTATGATAGAAGACATCCAATTGATAATGGATAATGGTGTGTGTAAAGTGATTCTTAGACAATAAGGGAAGTCAGTTGTAACTTCCAAGTGGATCTATAAGATCAAGTTTCTTGTTGACATCCAAAGCTGTTTGAAGCTCTCAAAAAATCCTTTATTTTATGATAGGTCGATACACATCAAGAGGAAGTATCACTAAGTCAAGGACATGGTGCAGAGACTTCAGTATGTTTTGTCAGCTAAACATATTACCGATGTGTTAACTAAGCGTCTGTCCACGACGAAGTTTGTGTACTTCTGAGACAAGCTTAGTGTTGCTGAGAATACCTCTCTTGCTGAGAGGGAGTGTTAAAGTTAATGCAGCTACGAGAGCCATTCTTTGAGAGGATGGTATCCTAGTCAATTAACTAGGGTTCCTGGTCAGTTAACCAGGAAGAGTAAGTCCCTTGAAGGTACCTTAGGGCCCCCAAGAGTCTACTGGGGTTCCTGGTCTGGGACCAAGCAGGTTGATGCCATGGCAAAGCCCCTAGCATGTAGCTAGGGCCCCTATTTGTCTCTAGGGTATTCTGGTCTGCGACCAGACAATTTGCTGGTCACGAGGACCAAGCAGATCTTGCAGGCTGAGATAGAGACATCCTTGTTTGGGACCAGGCAGATTCTTGGTCTAGGACCAAGCAATTCGCGCAGTTACATACCTGGTCAGTCAACCAGGTGGATCTTGGTCAGTTAACCAAGTTGATGATGTGTGATTCCCTCCTGTCCTAGGTCTTCGAGATGGTTGAGCTAGGTTGTCTTCTCAAGGGATTGGCCACCCCTTGATGGAGTCACTAGCATTTGACCTCAGGAGTAGCCAGGAGGACCATAGAATCACATCATCCATTGTGGACCTTCCTTATACGGTGATGATGAACTTTCAGTTAGTGTATGAAACACTTGTACATTTGAGAGAGAGATGGATGGGTTGTATCCCCATCTTGTTTGTATACCCTTGGTCTTTCCACCTTATTGTTCTTGGTCTTGTGGTTAGAAGGTTTACCAGCTTGTCTTGTGGTTTGAAGGGGTGTTTACCCACCCTTGATCCATGGGGCTTAGCCTTGTGACAACCTTGTTTTGTTTTGATCTTTACTTGTTGGTCTTATGAGCTAGTGGCCCCCCCTTTGGATGTGGTACCTAAACCCCTTTGTTATGATGTCTTAACTTTAATTATATTTTATAAGTGGTGACCCTCCTTAATGTATGGTGTCTTAACCTATTTGTTGGAAACCCTAACTCGATAAAGAATTATAAGGGAGACCTTTTTAGAAGCCTCTAAGGGGGGCTATAAATACTAGCCTAATTTCTTCATTTGCACATCATCATTAAGACATATCTTAGCTTTGATTTTTCTTGGTACCGTTCTAGGGTTTATGGCACTCCAATTGTAGTTGACGTCAAGGGTTTAAGGAGACTGTTGTTGCTGCTAGGGTTTGATTGTTGTACTGTCCACCTGTTGAAGCTTGATGCCCAAGACTGTGACTGCGGCTAGGGTTTCGCTGTGTCATTAGGGTCTGCTTCTGCTTGCTTTAGGTTGTCGATGTCCTTTCCAAGCCTATAATGAGGTGCTGCTACCTCAGTTACCTCAGTTAAGGAGTCCGCTGTTTTGAGGACTGATTCACTGCCCCTTTTTTGGGCTGCTCTGTTATCCATGGCCTTCATGGACTGCTTTGGGATAGGGCCACTGCTCTTGTGATTTGTTTTGCTGTCCTATAGATTGTTTTGGTGAGGCTGCATCCATCTAGGGCTGCTTGCTGCCCCAACCATGGACTATTGGACTGTTTGAGAGGAGGCCACAACCTCTAAGGCTTCCTGCTGCCCTAGTTAAGGTGGGTCGTGACCTGTCTAAGACTGTAGTGGGTTGCTTCTGCCTCAATTGAGGAGTCTGTGACCTGTTCCAGCCTGTCAAAGGTTCCTTGTTGACATTTGTGGAGGCCACTACCCCCTGTAGACTGATTTAGGGATGATTGTGGAGGCCGCTGCCTTGTTTGAGTCAAATCTACTGTGTTGAGATTTGTTTGGGTCAGATCTACCTTGTTCTTGGGCTGCCTTTGGTAACTCGTGGAGCTCACTACCTGTTGGAACTTTGTTTGGGTCAAATCTACTGTGATTTGAAATCTTATGCCTTGTTGGGTAACTGCCTGGGCTGCTACTGTGATTTGACTGTTGGTGACTACCACTGCTTTGTTAAAAGGCTGCCAGTTTGGACTGTGCTTGAGGCTGTACTTGTGTCCTTCTCCCTTTAATTGTTTTGGTTATTGTGGTGGGTCTAATCTTGGAGAAACTTATCCTACAACTCCTTCCTTCTCTCTCTGTCCGGTATGTACAAATCCTCAGGTAAGGGTCAGTTTTGTTCCATTGATTGACTTGTCTCTGAGAGACACAATCTGTTCTGAAAGTTAAATTTATGAGTATAAGGAATGTTTCAAGTCACCTAGTAATTTATTCAGACTTGTTCTTTTGTATTTTGAGTTAGATCTATTACCGCTGTTTTAATTTTGTTTAAATAGTTTTACTGCTTCTACTTCTCTGTTGGTTATTGTTACTGTATGCTTCAACTTTAACATAGGGACCTGGGAGTGTTAAAGTTGAAAGAGATGAAAATTATGTTTTAGTTTATCTTGCTTTGTTACAGTTGTACTATTATGCTTCCAGTACTAGTTTAGAAATTTATTTTTTGCATTAAAGCATACAATTTTTAATTTTCTACTTCAAACCCTAACCTAACCCTAAATATAGGGTTAGTCCCCCCCACCCATCACTTTTTTTTTTGTTTTTTTTAAAGAAAAATTGAAAAAAAGGAGGGAGCTTTTTTTTGCAAGGAAGCGAGCTTCCTGAAAACGCTGCCTTATGGGAGCGTTTAGGAAGCGTGCTTTCCCAACGCTTCCTTCAGAAGCAAGCTTCGGGAGCGGGGGCAGGGGGGGGGTGCTCCCACACAATGTAGATTTCAAGTTATGTAAATATTTATGTTGGAATATAATATGATGGTATACGATGGTTGTGAATAGAGCACCAAAGGGGCTATGATTCCATTATAGGGGAAGAGGAAAGGGAGACCATGGGAAAGTAAATCCTCTTTTGCCAAGTGTCATCCTTAGAACTCATCTCTTTTCAATTTTCTACCATGTGTTTTAAATATGCAATTTACCTTTGACTTATTAAAACCAATCATTGAGTGCATGTGAGAGGTTGGTGGAAAAGTCTTTTCATGTAGTTTTGGAAGCATGGGATGCATACACTTCTTATGGGGATTGTAAGTCCTACATTCTGTGGTTAGAAGTAATGTCAACAATTTTTCATGATTTCTCCTCTTGCCGTTTGACTCTATCACTCACTCCATTCAAGAATAGTTCATGCTCTGCGTAGTTCATGCTATTCTCTCCATAGCCAACAATTATGAATGTGGAAATTAATAAAAATTAGCACTGCGAAGAAGAAATTGTAGACATTAGAGTGAAGGATGATGGCTATAGGTATGCGTAGAGGTTGGGCAAGTTAGTAAAACTTCACCCACTATACCTTTGTTTCTCTATAGATGCTTGAGAAGCTAGGAGTTGATCTTGCAAGAAATCGTTAGAAAACATACAGCAGGTTGGACTCTTTTTGCACACATTGAAGAGCACTGTAAGGGAAGGGTTCTCTAAGGGACTCCTGGGCAAAGAAAGGGTAGTCCTTTTTGTCGTCTGTGCAAGTGGTAGATAGTTCCATGGTCGTTGTGTTTGAATGAGATGCTTGTAATGCTTTGTGATAAGGAGATTGAATAACCATGAGAGAAAATGGGTTTGGTTGAGAGAGAGGGAATCTTATAGCTGTTTTTTGGCCTTGGTTGCGTCATAGTTGGAGTTGGGGGTGGCATCAATAGTAGGTACTTATGATTGGGTGGAAAATTGCTCTTACATAACTAGTTTCTTGGATCTTCTTCATTTTAAAGATAAGTTTTATTGTTGTCTATGAATATGCAAAATTCACATTTGCTTTCTATTGTGAATATTGTTTTAATATGCATGTTGTGTGTTGTTTCTTTCTAATTTCTGCATTTGCACACATATTTTCTTAAAATTTTGGCACTCACGGGAGGTTTAATTAGTTCTGATTTCGAATATTAGCCTCTGTGGGGTGGAATTTGGAAGTCAGTGTTTGTAGTTTCCCATCTTGTGGTTGGAATGTTGGGTGGGAACGTTGCATTGTGGTATGAGAGCCCTTGGTTGCAGCATTGGGGTTGTATGGGCCAGAATCAGACTCTACAAGAAGAAATTTGAGTCACATGTTAAGTGTTTGATAAAATGTTCTCGAGGAATTCATGGTTTCGATTTGCTAGATGTTGTTGTGACTAAGCCCATCAGCTGGGTATTGTTGGTTATGAACTTGAATGGCAGAACCCGATTATTAGAAAAGCCACTAGGAAAATTTCCGGAATTAATAAAAATGACAGTTTCGTTAATTGATAGAAGCTTGAACTGCTAATTGTGGGGTCATAGTTTTGTTTGGGGGCCAGAGGATGATCCATTGTTGAGAGTTAACTTGCATAACCCGATGATGCAGATCAATACAATGTTTATGGCGTGCAAATATGCCGTGAACTGTGGAGATTAGATTTGCTTATTTAGATCGATGGCTATTGAACTGTCATGGAATATTCTAGTTCGTTAAGATTCCAATGTTTGAGAAATGTTGTGAATGGCCAAGATTAAATCAAGCCTTTGAGATTAATGATCCATAAGCGCTCGTGTTGAATGGTTAGGAAAAATAAAAGCAGGCAACACAAATGTCCCAATCTCCATATTTTCAGAAACTATGATAATTTTAAGAGTGGATATACAAAGTTGTAGAGTAGATAATGAAAGTCTTATTAAAGCTCAAGAAGAACCAGTTGATTGCATCCATGCTTCAAATCTTGACAAACATACATAAGATAAGATAAGATATTTTTATAAATTTCCAACTAATGACCACATGGAGGAGAATGCATCATGGACCGAACTCAAACAATGACGGTAGAAGCATATTTTTGATCTCGGGGTTCTAATTATCTCGGGTTTTTTTATTACAAAACGTAAATATCATCAGTCGCAGGGGGAGGAGTTTCTGTCTAGGCACATTTAGTAGCAGCGATGTTGACCTTTTTTACTCTCCCCTCATATAATTAGGATTATATTACAATGGTCCAAAACCATTGGCCGAAAAGGCACAAAAGCACACAATTTTTTATATTTTTTATAGCAAGCCCCTGAACCCCCCCAAAAGGAGTCATTCTCACGAGTCACAATAGGTCCATAGTACAAGAAGAACCTCTAGAGATAGGACATATACACTAGCATAACTCCTTGCTAGTGAGTCATTTGCCTTTAGGACTCAATCAACGATTCAAGCTCTTCATCTCATAGGTTTAAGAGAAAGAAGCCTTTTAGAGACAACTCACATGGAGAATTTCTAAAGGCAAAACCCCCTATATTTGACGGTGAAGTGAAATTGGGTCAAGGCTTTGTGGGACAAGGAAATATTTCCAAGTCCATGATTACTCTAGGATCATGAAGGCTAGAGTGGCCGTATTCAATTGAAATACCAGGGCATCAATTTTGTGGGATCATCCCAAGCAAGTTAAAAAGATCAGTGAGAGAAAGATTCTTTGGAAGTAGTTCAAGAAGTACTTCAAGAAGAAGTACCTCTCTGCTAGATACTATGATTGTAAAACCAAAGAATTCCATGTGTTAAAGTTGGGACAAATCACCATGGATGAATATGTAATTAAATTCTTGGTGTTGCTGAGGTATGCTAAGTACATAAGAGATGATAAGATGAAAATCGAATGTTTTCTAAGTGGATTACCTTCGCCTTAAAAGGATAGAATTGAGTTTGATGAACGATGAGACTATCTAAAAGGCTAAGCATTGTTATAATCAAAGCAAAAGAAAACCAGAATTCCATAAGGTATGGAATGAAAAGAAGAGGGAGAAGTTTGACCAAAGAAAGAAAGGATTCAAGCCTCCTCATTACAAAAATCAACAAAGGTAACCAACATGTGGTGAGGCTAAGCCAAGTAAGTTGATAGGAGAGAAGCCAATAGAGCTTATTCAGTGTTGGGGATGCAAAGGTCATTTGCTCAGAAATTGTCCATATAGGGATGGAAGTTTTAAGCATGTTCACAACATTCAAGGGCTACAACTGTTAGGGATGTAGCAAGGAATGTTCCTAGGAATCTATGCTTCATTAGCGTATCGCGAAGCAGATCACCAATCGGTTGTGGTTGTGGTTGAGGTTGAAGGTGAAATTGCTCAATAATCTTTTTCTATTTTAATTGATCCTAGATCTAGTCATAGTTATGTTACTGCTAAAATCGTTGGAATTTGTGTTCTTGTGAAGATCAAGCACACTTAATCATGGCTTGTCCAGTGCTACAACTGTTAGGGATGTAGCAAGGAATGTTCCTAGGAATCTATGCTTCATTAGCGTATTGCGAAGCAGATCACCAATCGGTTGTGGTTGTGGTTGAGGTTGAAGGTGAAATTGCTCAATAATCTTTTTCTATTTTAATTGATCCTAGATCTAGTCATAGTTATGTTACTGCTATAATTGTTGGAATTTGTGTTCTTGTGAAGATCAAGCACACTTAATCATGGCTTGTCCAGTTGGCCATTGGAACCAAGAGAAATGTTAGTGAAGTGGTGGAGAAATGTCCATTACATTAGAGTTGGATAAACTCTTCACATCGACAATTTTGATTTTTCCACTTGGTTCTTGTTATGATGGTACCAGTACCAACGCACCTGCAGAGGTGCCCCAGGGAGAGGGGGTCATTTTTTCTCACCAGGAGGGGTGTTTAGCCAACTTTTTTTGGGTAGGAGTTATGGCCAGACCCTCTGGTTTCTCCCTTGGAAGTACTATGGCTTAGTGGCATTGCTGACTGCCTCATGAAAGGGCTTGAAGCCCCGAGGTTGGTGTCCGAGGCTTCCAGGGGTGGGTCACTTGGTCACATGACCCCAACCCTGATTTAGCATTCCGGTGACAGTACTTTCAGCATTGAGGCATCTCTTTCTCCTCCAAGTCGCCTCCAACACCCTCCTGGCCCTCTAGTTCACCAACGCCCTCTCTCTGTGGCCTCCTTCTGATGATGACGTCATCCTTAGAGCTAGGCTGTGATGCTTGATTAGGGGAGCATTGAGGGATTTTCACTTTTGTTGGGGTTAGTTGGGGCATGACGACCCCCCCTCCGCAGGTTGTCCTTCTAAACAGGCTGATATGCTTATTTTTAGCCATTTTTCTCATGTATGGGTAAAATCTGGGGAAAATACCCCAATTTACCCACATTTTTTATTATTGTATCTTATTATTATTTTAATTTTAAGTTGACATTTAAAAAGGCATGTCGGCCTGGATATATTTTATTTTTGTAAAGTGAAGGTGAGAAAGGTATAAATACACCTTCTCCTCACTTCATTGCATCATCAACTTATGGGATAAAACTAAATTTTCTGAGTTTTATCCTTCTTGGGCTCATGGAGTGATGCACACTTATTGAGGATGGATATGCTTGCTAGTTTGGGGACATTTCTTTGAAGTATCTTTGCTCTTGATCTTTGCTAAGGTGATGTTAGGAGTTTTTTGATTAACACATGCACGAGGAGGTATCTAAGTCACTTCTCTTGATATTTTCTTTGTTAAATGTTGGATGTGTGCTTTGTCTAAGGTTGAATGGTAGTCATTGATGTTGCATTTTGCCCTAGCATAAGTCAGTTTCAGCCTTTAGTTACCCCAACATTGTCAACTTGAGCTTTAGGTCTCCAAAGTTTGTCTTAGTTAGGGCATCATCAACCAACTCTTGTAGTTGTTGAGGAAGCCATAGTTTTCCAAGCTTGGTAAGTGCCATCTCGAGGGGAGGCTATGCTCCTTGATGCCTAGGGTTAGGGTGATTTTCTCTTCAAACCCTAGGTTGTTCTTCTACTTTTTATAATCTAAATTTTTGAGTTTGTGTTTTTGTATATATTATATTAGTTTTTATTTTTTCATGATTTCTAGGTCTTTTTTTTTACTTTTGTTTGCATAAAAGCTTTTACAAAACTAAAACTAAAACCCTAATTTTCTATATAAAACCCTAATTGCAGTTTTTCCTAAGTCCTAACGGCCTACCTTCCTCTCTTCGCCAACCTTCTCTCTTCCCTATTCCTAGCTCGCCTTACCTCTCTCCACTCTTCTGCACCCTCGGTCTCTCCTTTCCCTAACTCGGGCCCTTTTCCTTGCCACTCTTTCACCCTCGACCTCCCTCATCCACAGCTCGGCCTCTACCTCCTCTTCCTGCTGCTGCTTTTTCTCCCTTCCACCCGCAGCCCTATCTCCTTCCCATCCTCCCTTCTTCTCCCTTTCTTCTCCTCTCCTCACTTCCTTCCTTCCCTATCCCTTTGTCTCCCTCTACCTGTGGCCTCCTCTTTCCCTCCATCTCCTCCTTGTTCCTTCTTCCTTCCCTTTCCAACTTTCCCTCTCCACCTCTATCTTCCCTTTAGGCTTCCATCCAAGCCCTTTCTCCTCCCACTCCTTACCTTAGCCACAGGTCTGCAATAAAATTGTAGACCTTGTGTGCTGCTTCGCTTCCCCTACCTGCAGTCATCAACAGTAATATCGTAAGATTTGTTTACAAAAAGGTTAATGCAAATTTAATGTTTTCTTAATGGTAGTTTTAATCCAATCTTTGGTGTCATTTCAAAGCTAGATCTTCCTTTTTGGTTCCTCCTTTTAATTCTGAGTTTTAATTTCTGTTGGCAAGTTGAATGTGGCATTTTGGTGAATATATATATATCCTTTATCTACGCATAATTTAATGCTGCTACACATCTTTAAATTTAACTATTGGTTGCATCAAGGCTTCTATGACTCGTTGCACTGTACTGATCTGAAGCCTACTTTTTGGTCAATAAAATTGGAGCATATTTGATCTTTAGTTTTCATGGTTAATGATCATTAGTGCGTTATTTGATTGGTAGGTAAACCACTTGGGCATAACCTTTATTAGTCTTGACAACTTTTGAACTTGTTTAACTCCGTTGATGATACATATTTACATGACAAGTATTAATGAATGATCTTTCATATATAATGCTCTTAGATTGACTTTGATAGAAGCCTCATTGGATGATCTAAGGTTATGATGTGCTTTAAACACGTTGAATACTACCGGTTGTATTGCATGTAAGAACACTTTGAATATAATTGACTCCATTTAAGCACTGGTCTAACTAATATTTGCATAGAGAATATAGTCCTTTTGGGTCGCACTAGTGTTCTACAGGGTCTTTAAGTGTACTTCTCCTTGGAGGTTCCGACTCTCTGAAGAAGTTCGAATTGTGATCAAGGTGACATTGGGTCACAGTTCTTATATTTGCTTATCGAGAACTAGCCCTGCTAGTTTGCTCGGTAATAGTTCTTATGATGTCCTCGTTGGAATGGATTGGTTGGAAGCACATCAAGTTTAAGATTATTGCTACAACAAAACTTTTGAATGCATTGATGACGAAGGAAACCCAAGGATAATAAGGGGCATTCTAGAAACAATTTTTGTTAGGCATATTTTAGCCTTGCAGTTGAAGAAATGTTTCAAAAAGGTTGTCAATTATGTTGTTATGACCCTCCCTAGGGGTGTAATGGGGGGTCGAAGCGCCCATTAGAGTAATAGTGGAGGCCATTCAATGTAAAGTGGAATAGGTCCACTGTGTTTGTTATTATTAAATAAGGCCCATTATGGTAGTTATTATTGAATAAATGTAATGGGGCCTCATTAAAGAAGGTCCATCGGTTGGTTAGGAGGTTGTTATGGTTAGGAGTCCTCCTTATGAGTCATGTGTGGAGTATATTGTATTTGTAGCTTATCTCATAGGAGGTTTCCGCCTTGAAGAGGCAAGTGAACAAGAGTGGATTCCTTCTAGGATTTATTGTAAGATGTTTCCCTACCTTAAGGCTTTTAACATTAATAAAGTGTGGAGCATTTTTATATTCATCTTGGATATCTTGTATGTGGTAACATTTTTAGGTCTAAGGTACATAAAGTGGTATCTGAGGCTGCGACCAAAGGCAAAAAGAAGACTGTGACACTAATCAATTTTTGAGTATTTTTTGGAAGAATTGGTAGAAACTAATTGTAGATCTGAGCTCCTCTCAAAAGAATACACGATTCAAAAAAAAGTCGCACAAATCAGAGTCCAAATGAAGGAGATATTGTAGTTTCAAATCTGCTCTTTTTAACGGGCTCCGGTGATAGCTGCAACCCTTGCAAAGGACATAACTTTTGACAGGGGGATCAAATTGCAATTAGATCGTTGCCATTGGAAAGAGAATTTTTAGGGCTTTGATCTGACATATTATTGGATATATTTCCATTGAATATCCACTACGCTATAGCCCTTGCAAAATTATACCCTCAAATCCTCATGGAATTGAAGAATGGAAATGTGGAACATGACATTGAAGGAATGAATGTGGGCGACCAAAATTTTAAAGGATATGTGTGCAACTTTGGAAGCTATAAATCAATCAAGCTATAAGTTTGAGGAGAAACATATTCTTGATAGCACATATTCTTTTCATCATTGAAGAGTCTAACCGAGAAAGGTTTACATGCTTATGAGGATTGGAATTTGGTATATGGATAGTTGTAATTTTTGGAAAGACAGCTTCTTCCATTTTCTGTTTTGATGATTCTTCTCCACAACATAAAGCGACCTTGTGGGTGAAAGACAAGAGCAGGTGGTGCCTACCAATTTCCAGTATGCTTCTATAGTGGTAGAGTTCTTTTTAGATCCATCGTTTTACTACTTTATGGAGGATTTGTTTGCTTTGGATGGGTATGCTTATCTGGATCCACATGACCATGGTGGGCATTTGAAGCATAACACTAAGGGATTTGTGGAGCTTAGGTGTCATCAATGGGGCATTAGCTTGAGCACATGGAGATTGGACCTAAGTTTATTGATAAGTACCTTAGACTAATTCACCATTGTGATTAGTCCTTGCACATGGGACATTGGCTACTTTAGTAGGGCAATTAGCACTCATACATGGGCCCCAAGTTTATGGTTGAGATTCTCGAAGTACTCTAGCTTTGTACCTATCCTTTGTACATGGGACCTTGGTTCCTTGGCTTACTTCAACCATGTGGTCATTAGTTGCCCATGGGACCCTGGTTTATGATTGTACCTCCTCACATCAAGAGTCGAGGACAACATTTTTATAAGGGGGTGGAGTGTTATGACCTTATCTAGGGATGTAATGGGGGCCCAAACGACCCATTAGAGTAATAGTGGAGGCCATTTAATGTAAATTGGAATATGTCTACTATGTTTGCCATTATTAAATAAGGCCCACTGCGGTAATTATTAGTGAATAAATGTAATGGAACGTCATTAAAGAAGATCCACTAGGTAGTCAAGATGTTGTTATGTTTAGAGTCGTCTTGTGATCTGTAAATAAGGATGGAGTCCTCCTTATGAGTCATGTGTAGAGTATATTGTATTTGGAGCTTAGCTCATAGAAGGTTGCCTCCTTAAAGATGCAAATGTACAGGAGTGGATTCTTTCCATAAAAGGATCAATCGTAAGGTGTTGCACTACCTTAAGGGTTTTGACTTTTAATAAAGTGTGGAGCATTTCTATATTCTTATTAGATATGTTGTATTAGACTGATCAAAGAATAAGGGTCGCAAGATAGAAGACTATCTTGTCTTGCAAGATTTCAATGATGTGTTCATTGATGAAATGCCAAGACTTCTTCAAAAAGGGATATTGATTTCACAATTGATCTTGTGCCAGGCGTTGCATCAATGTCCAAGACTCCTTATAGAATGAGTACCCCATAATTATTGGAATTGAAAATGCAATTGCAAGAGTTATTGGAAAATAAATACATTTGGCCAAGTGTGTCTTGATGGGGAGCACCAATGTATTTGTGAAAAAAGAGAAAATGGAACCTGTTGTCTCTCAAAACTGCCATGCGTATGTTGAAGCCCAAAATGTAACACACCAGCTGGATGACAACTCTCAGGAGAGAGGTCAATGTCACCACACTCCTCTCCTCTTCGCTTCAGGTTGGCTTTTCTCCAACTCTAGGGGGGTATCCCTAAGGTAGAATCGCTAAGGTAGGTGCAATGGAGGGCAAGGTGAAATGAAGAGGCTGCCTTAGAGAAACAGTAGTAACAAAAGAAAAAGGTTTTTTTACTTGGGTGATGGGAAAGACGGGAGGATCAACCCTCGAAGAAAGGCCAGTGCCCAGTACCAAGCAGGGAGAATGGAGTCAAAGAGAACTCAAGGGCGTTTCACACAAGAGAGATTAGTCTAGGACGTCGCATGATTGAAGACACGGGGAGCATAAGTATAACCGACTACATTCCTGCTACCCCTAAGATAGTTCGAAAATGTGACGTAAGCAAACAACTTGACAACCGCAAATGTTTGCCCAATGGGCTAGAAACCCTCTACGCTAGATTTACTCTACAACTTGAAATAAAACTCACAACCACATAAAAGATGCTCAATCTATCCAAAGAGTTCCGTCATGGTATTTTTTCTATTAAGGTTTGAGGGAAAAGCTCCCAAAATTTTCCATGGTTACAATAGAGAGGGCTGGCCCCTTAAAAAGACTTTTCAAAAAACTTAAAAAATAAATAAAATAATAAAAAAGTGGAAAAAAAGTGAATTAGATCCACTTTTTTTCTCTCCAAAAACTGTTGTCTAACAGTAAAAAGTAATCAGCCTCCAATTGACTGATCCTAAGAGTAAGTAACACGCCAGAACTAAGGTCGACTCATCAAGCATTAATAAAATGGCAGCCAATGGAACTACTCGAGGATCAACAGGTGGCTATCCTAGCTGCTCCCAAAAATTCATGAAGTCTATGTGTAACTGTCATAGAACAATAGAAAGGCCGCCGATGAAATCGTAAAACGTGACCTTTGTTCAAACTTAACCTCTGCTGCATGCTGATGAAGTGCATCTTCAATTTCTGAAAAAACGCAGATTTATCATTTGTTAACCCCCATTTGATGTGTATCATGACTCGGTGGCTGATTAGTCACCTAAAAACCCTGATGTTATGACCCAAAGCTGCCCCATCCTCCAGCAAAAGTCGATGTTTAGCAAGACGTGGAACTCCATCACGAATGCAGGGCTCCGAGCTCGATGGCGGCTGACACTTCCGCTTTATGATTTGTTGCTGTGGCAATAACTTCCACTCGGAACTGTAGAAAGGCCGCCTTTGATGATGAGTGTAAAAAAATATCATTTCTTTGAACCCCGAGCTCTGTGAAAACGCCACCGGTGACTATGACTTGCCCCTTTTCTGATTTCTGCCGAGAGCTGTAAGCTACAGCTTCCACCGCGCGTTGATTGATTTGTTTTGAAAAACTGAGCTCCGGTGTTTGACTGCAATCCGTGTTAATTTTTGATAGCGTAAAAATAAATAGCAAAAACCGCCGATGCTGTGACCAACCTCGGCCTTTATTCAAAATCCGATCCATAAAATCGTGTTCATGTTTGGCTGCCACGATATCAACAGAAATCTCCACGTGAAAATGCCGGTTATCTCCTGGCAGAATTATTGGCACACAAAATTTATGTTGAAACTTTGCAATTAAGCGAAATCCCTGGTAAATTTAGGGCTGTCATCGCAGAGGTGGAAACTTCAGTCAATCCATAAGTTACGGGTTCTTTACACAGTGATGATCACTGACAGTTTTGACAAAACGGTCCTCCACCACTACTGCCAAGCGGAAGCTGGTTCATTAAATGATAATTCTGATGTGCTCGGGGTCGTAATCTCATAAGGAAAAGATACCACATCTGTAAGAGCTCTGACAAGAGGCATTTTGGGGGATCCAAGGATCGTTGTGAAAGGGAAATCCCGATATAAAACAGGGTAGACAGCTCCTCTAACTTTTTAGTTGCCACGATTTCAAGGAAGAAAGTGGAAAATACAATAAACTGTATGTTGATCATATTGCTAAAACCCCGAGCTCTGTAAAAACAAACGGCTGCTAGTGTGACCCGCATCAAAAATCGGTGATCCCTCAGCGTTGCAACCTTGCTGTAATTATGTCCTTACATGTTGAAAACGGCGAGCCCCATCAGCTACTGAATGCAGTGTTAATACCAATGACAATGAAAGCTTTCTGTCGCTCCTCTGTCAAATGTATGGTCCCTGAATGCCTTTGAATTTCAATTAATGCGTTCTGTGACTGAACTGAAACTGATCTGTGATAGGGGACCCAAAAGCTGTGCAACTAGGTCTAAAAGGAGTCCACGCAGGTCGACCAATGAATGATATACAGTTTAGCTCACAACTGTTTACTTTGAATGCCCGCTGTTGATTTTCCACTGTTATAATTTCCTGTAACTTCAACTCTTCAGCCAGAAGATCTGTATCATATCTCCATTGATCCCGGGGTCATGCTTTTCACAGTCCTTATCTGATATTTGTCTTCAATTCGGGGGGAAATCCGTGGACTGTTAGAGTTATCGCAAAGTTAGCAGATGCTGATAATAGTAATGGACTTCCAACTATTTCATCAAATGGCCCACTTCTATCACTGCTTAACATTAAAAAGATGACTGCATTTCCTGTATTGTCACCAGTCTCTCCATTGAATTTCTCATGTAACAGTTTCATGCTGTCTTCAAGTGGCCACCCATGTCAAAAAAGGAGGTAACAGAACCCCAAGGTTGTGTATTGATTACAGGTAGTTAAATAAGGTTATTATGAAGAACACGTTTCCTCTACCTCGAATTGATGACCTCTTTGACCAAATGAAAGGGGAAAAGATCTTTTCAAAGATTGATTTGAGGTCTGGTTACCATCAAATCAGAATCAATGAAGAAGACATTCATAAAACAACCTTTAGACCAAGGTATGGCCATTATAAATTTGTGGTGGTGCCATTCATGTGCTTCATGAAGTGTTTTTAGTAAGTACTTGGATAAATTTGTGCCTGTTTTTATTAATGATACTCTCATTTATTCCAAGAGTGAAGAGGATCATGCAGAACATTGAGAATGGTTTTGCAAGTCTCAAGGGAAAACATAAATTTGATGCAAAGTTAACCCAATGTGATTTCTATTAAAAACAAATTCATTATTTTAGGGGAAGGGATATCTGTGGATCCATAAAAGGTTGAATCCATTATGAATTGGCCAACTCCAAGGACTGTATTGGATGTAAGATGTTTTATGGGTCTTCTTGGTTATTACAGAAGGTTCATTGAAAGATTTTTTCCAAGGATGCACATCCAATTACGTCTTTGCAAAAGAAGGGGATGAAGTTTGAATGGAAACAAGAATGTGAGGATAACTTTTAGCTGCTGAAGAAGATTTGATGTTTGTTTTCATGAGGCACTATTTGATGGGCTAGAAATTTGAGTTTAGAATTGACCATAATGATTTGAAATATTCGTTTAAGCAACCAACCTTAAATGCTAGAAAAGCTAGATGGCTGGAATTTCTTTGTGAATTTGATTTTTGGATCAAACATATAAAAGGGAAAGAGAACAAAGTAGTTGATGCACTCAACAAAAAAAATGCATGTGGCAACAAGTTTTAAGAAAAATGATTGTTGATTCCCTTGCTAAGGATGAACAGTATAGCCAAGTGAAAAATAAATTTCAATGAGAGAATTTAGAAAAGAGGTATGAAGATTATCAACTAAAAGGTAATGGACCTTTTTTATAAAAGGAGAATGTATATGCCTATTTCTTCACATATGAGAAGGATTATCATGGATGAAATCCATAAAATGCCATAATCTAGACGTCCAGGCTACCGAAAAATGATTGGTACGGCAGGAAGGCAAATGTTTTTGGTCTGGGATGAAGAAAGATGTTGTTGAATACATATCTAGATGTATGAAATGCCAACAAGTTAAGGATGATTACCAACACCCAACAAGTTTATTGCAACCTCTGCCAATTCTAGAATGGAAATGGGAAGTAGTGGCCATGGATTTTATCATTGGGTCACCAACTACCTCAAGAAAACACGTTTCTATCATGCTTCTATTGGGTGCTAAGGTTTCTTGGTTTCTTAGAGCATCTTGGATTCTAGGGTTAGAGTTTGATCCCTTAGGAGGCAACAGATTAGGGTTTGGAAACTCTTGGATGTATTTGGGGAAGAAAAGGAGGAGGACATCTTGCCTTGGAGAGTGTTGGAGGGATACTTGCTCTTGGAGGAGCTAGGGTTTGTTGACTAACCCTAGCTAAGCATCTTGGGCGGTTGGATGTTGTTCTAGCCTTGAGAAGAGGCTATAGTAGGTATCTACTTTATTCAATGAGCATATATTTATACAAGATTTCCATTATCCACATATTGTGTATATTGCAAATTTGATTTCAGCATTGTATCTTTTTGGGATGGTTATTTCCAGTGCTTAATTGTCTTGTATTAAATTGTTAAGGGAATTAAGACTAAGATTGAAGATTCTAGTGTAACCATCTATTGTTGTTGTGTTTGCTGTTATATCTGTTGTATAAAAGGACTTTTCAGATCTGGTCTGTCTATGTGAGGTTTCCCTAGAGGGATGTAAACAAATTGGAATGATTGGTATCTTTTCTCCTTGAATTGTTGTGAATTTTGAGGCCACTAGAAGGAATTGTTGTGATTGTTTTGTTGTTGTTTTATGCATTAATTTATAACACCCCTAAATGTTGAAGGTTCCAGGGTTAAGATTTGAGAAGCCTTCTTGGAAGAGAGCATATTTTCAAATTTGCATTAATTTGTCAGTGCAAATGAAATTTCAACAATTTCCATGGCTGTGATGGCTGAATGGGATACCTGCATTGCTCTGTGGTGAGCAGATTGGCTAGGCATGATAGCAAATGGGTTGGGCTGAGAGAGACAGAGAAGCCTGTAGTTGTTTCCTTAGCCTTGGTGGCATCATAGCTTGGCTTGGGGGTGGTATTTGCAGTAGATAACTACGGTTGGGTAGAAAATCGCTCTTACACAACCAATTTATTTGGATCTTCTTCATTTTAAAGATAAGTGTTTTTTTTTGTCTATGAATATGAAAAATTCACATTTGCTTTCTATTATGAAAAGTGTTTTATTATGCATGTTGGGTGTGAAAATATAGTTGTGTTCTGCGTTTTAATTTTTGCACCTGCACATGAATTTTCTTAAAATTCTAGCACTCATCTGACGTTTAATTAGTTATGATTTCAAATATTAGCCTCTATGGGGTGGAATTTGAAAGCTAGTATTTGTAGCTACTTGTCTTGTGGCTGGAATGTTGGGTGGGGACATTACACCCCCTCCCATATCAAACCTTTTTCTATTGACCCATGTTTTTCCTTTCATTGTCTATCCTATAATCTGTGGCTTTGATGAAGGGAGTAATGGAGCTCCACCTCTTCTTCGAGCCCTTTCCTTGGCCATATGTACTTGTTATTGCACCCTTCTATATGGAATAAACTTTTCTGGCTATGCAGTTATTGTGTAGCCCTCAACCATGTATTCAGCTTGTAAAACTTGAGTGTAGGTGCAATAAGTAAACGTTTCCATACAATTCACACCTACAGTCATAACTCTTCTGAGTTCTATTTGGTAATTTCTGTAACTTTGTAACATGTATCTAAAGAGAATAGTCCTTTCTCGTTATTATCTTCCAAGGTTTTGAGGTCTCTTTCATGGAAGCAGCTCCAATTGATTGATAAGAATCCTTAAGGAAATGGGAGTCTGAAGTTGGGAAGATACAAAAAGGAAGTGAAGTTCGCACATGCAATTTTGGCTTGATCCTCACAAATTCTTCTCACAGCCTGTTGTTTTAGAGAAACTCTGCATGAAAATTCTGTTTAGATAGTCCCTATGTTGCAGGAAACGTGGGCCCCAACCCCGTTTCCAGCGTTTCGCCGTTTCGAAACTCGGAAATGCATACCGTACGGCCCGGCAACGCGTTTCCATATGGACAAAACGTGTTTTCAAGAAGGAAACGTGTTTTGTCCATACGGAAACGCGTTTCCAGTATGGATTCAGTCAATGGGGTCGCGTTTCCGAAAAAAATATCACCATGGTGCAATAGTATTTTGGTAATATTAATGGTAAATGTTAAATTCTTAAAAGTGACATTCTCCTTATCTTTTATTTTGAATTTTCCATCCTTTCACTTAAATGTTTAACATTACCATTAATTGTTTCAGGATGTTTGAGAGTGGTTCCAACCTCATCAGACTTCATATGCAAAAAGTAGAATTTTATATCCCATTTAGAATTCAGCAGACTTAATAGTTTTCAGGATTTCAGGATTGCAAAGTCTCCACTAGATTCATCATGTATGCGGGCATGGAATTGGCATTTAATCAAGCACACCAACCCCTATATGTCCCTTGATGTTGGTGGTGTTGATTGTTGAACTCCTCTGTCATGACCTTAATAAAAATGTACTCTTCACTCGAGCAAAATCACTTATTATGCATGGGAAGCTTTTTCTACCTCAATTTAACGATTGGATTATGAAGTTTCATCAAAATTGTAGGGTGTTGAGCTGTTAACTACTGTCCCTTGGAGGATCAACTTTGAAATTCGAGTTGGAGGCAAGGGCTAGAGCCTAGAGGAGGGAGGCATAGGGTGCTATTGATGAATAGGATCCCAATATAGGCAATGATTCGCCGACATGTATGATTTGTGATTTATATTTCACATTCATTTTTTTAAATGTTCTTGCTCGTATATATACATATATATCGCGTTTCCCCATTTCCAAAATTTTGGGGGGTCACGTTTCCTTGTTTCGTCCCTGTTTCCCCGTTTCGTGCAACTTAGGATAGTCCTTATTCTGTACTGGTCAGAAAATCTGCTAATATAATGCACAAATGGCACTTCCATTCTTGACCCTTCTCTTTGAAATCTTTTGCGACTTTGTGAAATGTCTCTAAAGAGTATAGCGCTCTCATTGCTCTTGTAGAGTTTTGAGGTCTCTTTCATGGAACCAAAAACATGTGACAGTCAAGCCATTACAAAATGGAAGATTGAATTAGAGGAAGATTGAAAGATAAGTGAAGTTTGCGTACACATTTTTGCCTCATCTTCACAAATTCTTCTCACAATCGATTTCCAGAGACACAAGTTTTGTTGAAAATATCTTTTCACATAATTCTCAATCGTTTCCGCTCAGAAAATCTGCTTTTATAATGCACACAAATTGTGAACAGTGAAGCATTTAATCTTGGACAAATATGTTCGTAATAAACCTTTAGTTACACTTTAGGGTTCAGGAGTTTTTTTTAGGTTTTAAATGTTTACATTAGTGGCAGGTTCCCACCTATTGAAAAAACGATAAAAGGAGAAATTCAGTTGTCATTCGTAGACAATTAGAAAATTCCACGGAAATGTTTACCTAGTGTTTGTGTGTGCTCAACACTTGATAAAAAAAAGAAATGCTAAAATAGGGAAAATCCAATTTGTCACTGTCATATGTTTCAAAAATACCACAGAATCCTTGGTGTTTTGCTTTTGGAGAATGGCTGAAAATGTTTTCAAGGCATTTCCCGGACACCCTTGTGTCCACACCATATTCTTTCGGGAAATATCCCTTTGTTGGGCGTTTCTTGTAGCATAGCTCTATTCTATGAAATCTTATTTGCTCACAAGTGTAATCTTTCCACAAGGCTAGCTTTTTATTTGTCAAGATTTTGGTACTAGGTCTTTAATCCATCATAACCATAAAGCATTTCCTAAACACTGTTGTCTGGTCATAAGAAGTTTAATGACTTTTCAACTAACTTCTATGCTTGTTTTGATGCCTTTTTTGTGTAAAAAATACGTCTTATATTACAAAAAGATGCACAAAAATTGGAAGGCAATAAGCAATGAACTTCATAACATCTTCCGTAATGCAACTAAAGAAGAAACAAAATTAGAGTAAGTTGAATGATCTAATGATTGAGCATCTTTGATTAGCAGAGCATCTTTGATAAGAGCTAATGGTGTACCCCATCTGTAATAAACATAGTATTAAATAATCATAAGTATTTAACATTAAATAAACAATAATAATTATTAAATAAACATTAATAGTTAAAGTTGACTAAAATGTGTAACCTTTGTGAATAGTCACCTGTCAGGACTGTCCATAGACTAGAGCTGTCAGGACTGTCCATAGACAGTACCCTTCAGTCCCACAAGCAATTGAAGAGGTAGCAGCTGCAATTAAAGATAGGCTTTTTGACAGTGGCATCGGTGCAGAATTAGAGTCATGACCTTAAATCCTATGGCACGGGAAGGCTCTGTTAATGCAAGAGTTGAAATTTTCAGACAAGCACAAGATTGTCTTGAAAATGTTGTTTTTCTTTAAAATTTAAATATTTTATGTATTTTTGAGTAAACCGATTCATTAAATTCAAATCGGCCGATTTATGACCGATTCATTACCGATTCCGATTCCGATTCCGAGTTGACCCTCGACCGATTCCGAGTCCGATTTCGATTTTTCAAACATTCTGGTCCTATCAGACCCCATACTGAGCAACTGAGCGGATCCTCGAAGCCAAATCCTTAGGCTTGATTTTACAGGAAATAACGAGCAAAGTGATAGGTCACCACCCGTCGATGGAGTCCCTATCTGCATTTTTCGGAATAAGCTTAATTGATCCTTGGTTATGAAACTCATAAAGGTGAGTAGAAGCAAATGTTTCAAAGGCCAATAAATATAAATCATCCCAAATGGTATCCCACATAGCCTTGTAGAACTCGCAAGGGAGACCATCCATGCTTGTAGATTTACCATTCTTCATGGAAGACAATACTCCATGTAACTCTACGCTGGTAAAATCTCTATCCAATTTGTCTTGATCACCACTAGAAACCTTTGGGGGACCACTCTGCAACACGCATCTCTATCAACCACCACCCCATTCATTAGCATGTAAGGAGCAAAAATATTTTGGAAATGTGTGCTAAACATACCGTTGACCTCAGCAGGATTCTCTGCAAGAGTACCATCAACTCGACGTAGTCCAAGCACCCTGTTTGCAGCCACCCTCCTCTTGAGGAAGTCAAAGTAAAACTTGGAGCCTTCATCTCCCTCCTGAAGTCAGTAAAGCCCAGATAGAATTCGAGCACCCTTGGCTATATACTCCTCACCGTAGCAAACAACCATCTCTAGCTTCATAGCTTCATCTGATGAGTCACATTATTGCAAATCCTCTTCAATAAAGATGTGAACCAACTCAAACCATTGTTGGGCCACCTTCAACTATTTCCTTTGCTTCCATGCTATAATCCTGCGTGATGGGGTTATAGTGCCCCTCTGATCACAATAGAAGTAGCATGCAGACTGAAGGATGGCTTAGATGCCTAAAACGTGAACCTCCTCCTTGAGAAAGTCGCCCAAGCAGAGAAGACATCTTCTTGAGGAGTGATATGTTGATAAATAGCTTGAGAGTCAAGCTGACAAGCCCTTCTTCCAGGGGAAGGGTAATAGCACTGCTCTAAGAAGAATGGAAGCAACATTCAGAAGTTATGGACCCTGTAGACTGATTTGCGAATAGATATGTCCTTGAGCAGTGCACCCATACAAGGAGGGCGAATCCCTCAATCTAGTATAAACTCGAACCCTGTAGTAGCTGAAGAATAATAGTATCTGATGATGAAGCAACGCTGAATCGGGATGATCCAACCTGATAGTGACTAGGGCAGATAGATTTCGTTGCCAAAATACACTAGTTAGCTGAGTGTATGCACTCAACCCCAACTTAGCTCACTGAGCTCTCCAATTCGAATCCACAAATCAATAATCATATAAGCAGGCCTTCTTTACTTGCTTTACCTTTCTTTTATAACATTCACCTGTCAGGCCTAACTTTTGACCTAATTAGGGCACTTTATCTTATAATTCTCAGTTGACTTGCATGCGGTGCTTTTGGGGTGTCTGGAGACCCAATCGGTGCATGCAACATGAAATAAAGCTCGGATGTTATGCATGCAGGTGGCCTTTAGTTCCCGTGGCCTCTGTTTACGTATTGATTATATAATAACCATGCTATAGATCTTCTTAGGGTGCTATAGATCTTCTTAGGTTGCATATGGCATCAATCCTCAGTTAATTCCCTGAATGTCAGTGCTTGCTCGAACCTATGGAATCAGATAGGTTAGCGGGATGGTCCTCTGTGCTTAAGCAGAAGAGGGCATTACATTTTCAAACTGATGCAAATCAGTAGGCAGAGTCAGAAACTCCAACCAAAGCAGGTAATGGGCTTGTCCATGATCTTTGGTTTTGAAGTCTTCCCTCCATGATTGTACGCACGCAAAGCTACCAACAATATTCCAAGTGCCGAACTGTAACACATGGTGGCATTAAACCCATTTCAGAAGCTTGGCTAACGCTCACCACAGGCATGATCTCCTTATCAGTAGCAGCCCCTAATGAAGGAAGGAGTGGCCATTCCATGGTGATCAGGACACCAGGATTCAAGCAGGATTCAAGGTACTGGAAAATTGAATTCAATGACTGCATCACTGCTTTCACAGAACCATTATTTGCAGAACTGTTGAGAGTGATGTAATCTGGAGGAGCACTCTCCTTGGAAGTACCTTGCCTCCTGTAAACATTGTATTTACCCTCTGTAAAGCTCCAGATATTATACTGAAAGAAACTGTGAACTTCAGATCCAAACTGGAAAACCTGCCCAGTAGCCAAGCTACCGTTTTCTGCTTTTCTATCTGCTGCTACAGAAGCTGTACGTCTACTTGCACTTGCTGTGGCCGTACCTGAGCATGTCATATGTACTGTCTTTGTGCTTGAGGCTGAACCCTTGACTACCATACCAAAAAAACAGAGAGATATGATGCCTGTTGTCCCTGAGATCCATAACACCTCCTACGCTGTCATGATTCCTGGCATGCAGGTCTGTACCCATGCCTGGATGGACACCTCCTGAACCTGCACTCTCAATTATGGCCATACAGTCCGGTCCTCCATCGCTCTGCTTGATCTGTAATAACTCAAAGAATCAGAAAAATCTACAGAATTCCAATGAGAATTCCCAGCATGCAATTAATTCCTAAATGATTCTTCTGCTTTGCCTTTGTTAACTCCATCCCTTTCTCCTTTTGCATTTCTTCTAGGTCTACCTTCACCCATGCATTTATTTGCTTAAATCTTGGAGCTTCATTTCCTGCATGCTCTTTTTTCTGGTAGTGAGATGACTCTCTCAATAATAAAATTATGTTATCTTACCAAATCTTTTTGCAGTGTCTGAAAGTGCTTATTACTCCCTTGTTTCTCTCAAGCTGCTTTTATACCTGAGTTCAACTGGAATATACAAGTGTCCACTTTACAAGGATGTGTCCGTTGTCAAGCATAAAAGACAGATTCTTGAACTATTTTTTATTTGCCTTTTTCTGTTGAAAATGTCATATAATATTTTAAATATCAATTGGGAAGTACATCAAGCACAACATATCCAGGTGCTACGATGCCACAGAACAGCCAGACCAGATACCCCTGCGTATATGGTTCTCTAACTCTTAGCTATAATTTTTAGGGTAGTGTAATTGATTTTGACTTTACCTCCCTACGTTGTTGTTGTTGCCTGTGGAGGTGATTGTAAAACCTCTGCCAGCATTTTGTCATTATTTCATTTTCTACATAACTAAGTCCCATGGCACTGGGACATGGGCAGGAATGTGTGTGTAATATAAAATTATAGAAATAAAATATAGATATAAATATGTAAATTGTTTGAACATTTTGAAAATAAAACTACGATGCATTAATTGCATGGGTACAACATAGTTCATACAACTAAAATTATGAACTGTAGTTTTCTCATCTGATGTTATCAAAACATATGCCATAGATAAGACGATAGATGGGAATGCCAATGGAAAATACAAAATAGGGTAGAAGATAGCTCATTCTCCTGGATCTCAGAATCAAAATAATCTGTTTAACCATGTCTCACACTGCAACTTCTCTCCTCCCTCCTTCCTCCTCCAGTGTATCCATTCCCAATGCTGCATCTGCTGGTGTGGCAGATGACCTTTCAAGAATATGACCATCATCAAAAGTAATTGGCTGGTGCATTAGGATTCAAGTATTGATACTTTGAAGTAATTGATCAATGCCACTTTACAGGATATATATTTCTGTACATTCTTTGTGCAAATTTATTTCATCTCGCAGGTCTGCAACAATTACCAGTGCTGCACCTCATATAACTTTGGCATATTTCTTTGGGTTCCATCTTTAAGTTTATTGGCTGGAGAATAATTACATCTTTCTGGAGTAGTATCAATTAATATTTTGTGCCTATTTCTAAATGACTAGCTTCTTGTTAGTCTCCTTTTGGCTCTCTTGCACCTTTTTCGTAAATATCCTTTTGCCTGCTCTTTCAGAAGTATGTTTTTTTTTTTTTTTTAAAGTACCCACGGGGATTTGAACTTGTGACCTTCCATTTACAACTTCTCATTTCATTTACTCATTACCAATTGCTCTACTCCCCATGGGCCTCTTTCAGAAGTATGGTTGCTCTAGGTGCAGATTTGATTTAATTCGGTCAGCATATCTGGTGATTATGTTCTTTGTAAATTTAACAGTTATCTTTGTAAAGACTTGCGAGCATGTTGATATCTTGGTTTTCATTTGTACTTGTGCAATCTGCAATGCACTTTCTAGTTCAAATATTACAAGCAAGGTTACACGAACCGTGGATGCGATCGAAATCGGCTGAAGAATCGATACGGTTGCGGCACTCATCCCAAAATTAGGAATCGGGGATTCGGAACCCTAACCCTAATTATCCTACATTTATCCTATGTAAACAACTTTAGATTAGTCAAAACAAGGTGGAAGAATCCGATAAAGAATCCAAGAATCGGATTCTGAAGAATCCAATTCTGGTGCGGTTAGGCCTAGGGCTGAATCCGGTAACTATAATCACAAGTATTTAAATCATCTGTAATGGCTTGTTTGATGTAGATATCAATACCTCTGTGTTTCTGTGGAAGATTTTTTTAGAAAGTTGCTGCTTTATGCTTACTACTGTTTGTTGGCCATTGTTTGGTGTTTCTTAGCTTGTTCCTGGCACGTTCAATTCCATTTCAATGCATTTTTATGTAAGGTGTGAGTTTTGCGTTGTTGCTTAATGTGCTTATTTTATTAAATAAATTTAAACATGACATGAGTTTCTCTTCAGTGGATTCAATTGAAAACTGTTCTTTGTGGTTGCTACTATTTGCTACTCATCGATTTTGATTGATTGCAGGTGGTGATGATAGCAGTTTCAGGAGGTCATTCATGTCAGAGAGGGGTGATAATGGCGAGCAAAGCCTTCAGACCTTGAATTTCCAAACAATAAGTATGGATCCATGGATGCAGATGCAGCAAAGATTTGAACCTTCTTTATCAGGGATCCAGTCCACTGCATCATACCATGGAATGCCTGCAACAGTCTTGCAGCAGACAGGGAATCTCAATCAATCCAAACAGCTGAAATTTCAGCAGCAGCAACCTATACAGTCTGAACAACTTCAGTGCCGGCCACCGATACAATTACAGAGGAATATTATTGAGCAACAACAGCAGCATCAGCTTCAGCAGCAAGTTGTTAACTTAGAGCAACATCAACCACAAAATCATCTTTTGCAACAGCAATTACAGCAGCAGACATTGCAGCACCAAACGGTGCATCAGCAGCTGCAGAATGCAATTAATGAGCAGCAGCAGTCATTTCAGCATCAACAAAACAAGCAACAGGCATTTCAAGTTCCAAATGTCGTCAGTTCATTCACACAGCTCTCATCATCTCAATCTCAGTCACCATTAAGTGATATTTCTTCTGTGTCCTCACGGCCAGTCTTTACAAACACTAGTGCTACCATTGCTTCACCTAGGAGTTCATCTAGTGCATCTCCTTTACAAAGCATCTTAGATTCATTGACTTCAGAGGGAGCTTCTACCTATTTAGGCTTGCCCAGACCAAGTCAACCTGTTGTGCAACAACCAGCTGAAACTTGGTCTTGTGTTTCTCAGGATCAGCAAGTTGCTGCACCATGGTATTCTTCCAAAAGAATGTCAACTAATCAGATTCCTTGTCTTCCATCTGGTCAGGGTGAAGGCTCTCTTCCTGCTGGTAGTCATCGTATCCTGTCCCAAACAGAACCTAAAAGTCAGGCGAATATTCCAGCACAACCAATGCCACTGCCTCACTTTCCTTTAAGAGATTGCCCTACAGAACAAGAAGGAGTTCAGTCTGATTCCCAGAGCAATCTTCTTTTTGGTGTTAATATAGATAATAACCCAACTTTGGCTATTCCTGATACAGTTTCTAGTGCAAGGAATGTGGGCAATGGTGCTTATGTAGCCAGTTCTTTTTCTGTTACGGACTTACTGAATGTGCCTCCTTGTGCTCCTGTCTCGGGGTTCTCTATGAATTCAAATATGGGTGTATCTGGAGGTCCAGATGAAAGTGGGTTTTCACAGCCTCCACCAAATTTTGCAAAGATGAATACGCCTACAAGAACATTCACTAAGGTCAACTATCCATTTTCCTGTTTTTTACTTTACCTACCTAAGGTTTCCATTTTGTAGCTGAACAATAAAAACATGATTTGGTGTGTTGTCAGGTTTACAAGCTAGGTTCCGTTGGGAGGTCAGTGGATGTAACACGTTTCAGGGGCTATCCAGAGCTGCGTGCCGAGCTTGACCGTATGTTTGGTCTAGAAGGCCAGCTGGAGGACCCAAGATCAGGCTGGCAGCTTGTATTTGTTGACAAGGAGAAGGATGTTCTTCTCCTTGGGGATGATCCTTGGGAGTATGTTTCATGTTTCTTTGTGTTGATAAATTTTTAATAATTTTCGTATGCTTGATATGCCCTTATCATTGTCTGAATGCTTGTTTGTAAAATTGTCTTTTTGTTACCCACTCAAACAATGGCTGTATTCTTTTCAGGGAGTTTGTCAATAACGTTCGTTTTATTAAGATACTGTCTCCTCCAGAAGTCCTGCAGATGAGTCAGGATGATATGGAGTTGTGGAGTTCCATTCCTACTCAGCAGCAGACAAGCAGTAGTTCAGAGGACTGTGTAGCTAGAAATTCTACTCGCAACATCAACTCAGTTCTCCCATCGACTGGATCACTGGAGTATTGATTATAGTTCAATTGTACTATATCAACAGTTGTGTTTTATCTTTAAAGGGGATCTGAAAATGAGATGTACTTCAATTCAGAACCCTTAGGTATGCCCCATAATATGTTCTTCCAGGATATCTAAATGATGAAGTGGCATTTAACATCATTTTCTCTGATTGAAGTTGATAACTTGCTGCATTGTTCTAGAACCGTCTTTGAAAATTATTGCCTTGTATCTCTATTTATACTCTCGTTTGATCTTTTTTTTGCAAGGATGAATAATGTTTTGTTCCCGAAATTCAAATAACCGTAATGTTTGGTGTGCTAGCAAACATACTTTTCTTGGCAATTTCTTATAAGATTTTAGTTCAGGTTGTTGGTTTGAGTAAATTAACATTGTAGTATTTGGAGTTCGACTTTGACAAGATCTTCAGAATAATATGTAAAATGTGGGCTGAATTTTTGTTATTGGAGCAGTTTGTGCCAGTTTTCAGTTTTAAAGGCTATTAAGATTGATAAATCATAAAGTGATATATATCTCTATGAACATTCGGAAGTCCAGATTGGTGATTTGTATGAAAATATTGAAGAGGCACCTTTGGTACGATCAGATAATTGGATCAAAGTTGATTTGATTGAATTTTTCCTTTCATTAGTGTTTAAGCTGCAAATATGAGATATTTATTTGAAGCTAAGGTGTAGTAGTTGATATGTTAGGTAGATAAGAAGTTTGTTAAGAATTTTGCTGAAAGTTGTTTGTATAAAGTTTGTTAAGAATTCTGTTGACTGTTGATTTTATAGAGTTTTTAAAGAATTTTGTTAAAAAGTCGATTTTATCTCATTTCTTGGCATTAGACACTTGATCCAATCGCTTCATTAATCTTGTTAGGTTTGTACATTCAAATTAAGGCTGTTTCCATTTAAAGTTATTTTGCATATGATGGTAGATACAAATCACATTATTAGTCTCGTGAGTATAGTGTTTCTATAGTTGAATTCATATCACATTATTAATCTTTTAAACAGACAGATTGTATATTTTCAAATTCAAGTTGATTTTATCTAAAGCATTTTTGCGTTAGACAATTGACCGAATCAATTGTTTCAAGTTCACCATAGTTTGGGCTAGGACGACATGTATCCCTTACTTTGGACGCGTGCCTTTAAGTTGCCATCCAGACAAACATTCACATAAATTTTATTAATAAGATATTTTGCATCTAACCTTCCAATGGAAACTGTCAAATGAACAGAAAACCCTAGGATGCTATCATGCAACCATCATCATATATGTATCCCTTACTTTGGACATGTGCCTTTAAGTTCCCATCCAACCATCATCATATATGTATCCCTTACTTTGGACGTGTGCCTTTAAGTTGCCATCCAGACAAACATTCACATAAATTTTATTAATAAGATATTTTGCATCTAACCTTCCAATGGAAACTGTCAAATGAACAGAAAACCGAAGGATGCTATCATGCTATTTTAATTATTTTAGCCCAAACCAGAAGTTTTACATGGTATTGTTGGTGAGAACTTCATGAAAGCTACATTACCACCTCACTTTTACCAATTGAGCAAGCTGCTACTTGGAGCATCTAACCATCCATCTATTTGCACGCCCTCCCATATTTATACATAAATACTTGTAGATATATGGATAGTCCTTGAAAAAGAAGTGCTAGCCCCTGCTTTTGGCTCTTGGTGATTATTAAGATGTTGGTTTTGAAATTGAACTAGTTTTGCTTAAATTATGATGTGGCAAGGCTTTTTAAATTATGGCCTTGATGATTATTAAGATGTTGGTTTTGAAATTGAACTATTTTTATTTAAATTATGATGTGGCAAGGTTTTTTAAATTATGAGGCTTTTTAAATTATGATGTGGCAAGGTTTTTTATGAAATGATTAAAAAGCCATGTTATATGATATGGATCATTGATTGCTTTAGTTATTGTGTCGAAGAGGTGCATTTTACAGCCTAGTAGGTGGAAGATGTGTAACTTCTTCCGTGCTCATCATCGCGCTGGCACGTGTATTTTAAAAAAAATAATAAAATATTGTAAACAATAACATGTTGGCTCAAATTAATTTAAAACATTTACAACCGCATATATATAAAACTACATAAATTGGATAAATTAAAACCTTTTTCCACACTTACACTCTAAAAAGAAATTTGCACTTGGAAAGATTTGATCCCTCTTGGCGCTTGGTAGATCCCCTTTAGATGGATCTATGCTGGTGCTTACTAATGTGGGGATTTTTTTGGTATCCTTGTGGTTAAGGGTCCAATGAGTTAGCTGACATTGGAGAGCTATGTAAAGATGTATATCCAATTTTTTTTTTCTCCAATAACAAGATAGCCCAAAAAAATTAATCTTATAATATCAATTTTTTATATTAAAAAGTCATGTTATATGACATGGATCATTGATTGCTTTAGTTATGCTTATTAATGTCGGGATTTTTTTGGAATCCATGTGGTTAAGAGTCCAATGAGTTAATTGACATTGGAGAGCTATGTGAAGATATATATCTAATTTTTTTTTTCTCCAAAAACAGTAATCCAAAAAAATTAATCTTATAATATCAAAATGTAGTTGGAATTATTAAAATGATGTCTTGTATGAATGTTCCAAAAATAAACAAATAAGTACACATTACCAAAAATAAAAAACCCACAAAATTTGATCTTATAATATCAAAATGTAGTTGAGATTTTTAAAATGATGCCTTGTATGAATGCTTCAAAAATAAACAAACGAGTACACTACCAAAAAAAATAAAAATGAGTATACATTATTATTTATATATACTCCTTATGTGCCAAGGAGTGTGCCAAAATAAAAACATGAATAAATATTATTAATTATATATATATTATTATTTGTTTTTTTTATAAAAAGTGGAGAAGTAAATATTAGGGTTGTAGTTGAATAATATAAATTGTGTAGGAATACTTATAAGCCGACTTATGGTTCAAGCTAGAAGTTCTTGTGTATTCCCCTCAATTCATAAAACAAGAAAATAATTTGGTTGATCTGTAATAGAGTCTTCAATTGTCAAAATTAGAAATCACATTTTATTAATAAATAAATTTTGAATATAAATTGGGAACAAATTGGAAATCACTTATCTATTAAATAACAAATTTAGAATATAAACTAAAACATAACACTGAAAATAATTATATTAAATTGTCAATTCCTGCTAGCTCACTCGGTTAAAGTGTGGACCTCGTCAGCAAGGTGACTTGAGTTTAATTCCTCTTGGGGGTGATTTAGTTGGGAGGCGACACCCAAAAAACTAGACAAGTTGAGGGTGGTGCGATCGAGGCCGGGTGCGATCCTGGGGTGATTTTGACAGCTTAGATGCTCATGGGTTGTGGTTTCTCAGACCACAGGCCACTCCCGCAAGTCAGAAAGATTTGAGCAAACACAAAAAAAAAGAATTAGAGCAAATTATTAATAAATTTATGTCAACTATAACATTCATTCAATGATTTGGTTCACTCGTTACATTTTCTCTAAGTTTCTCTTAAAACAAGAAAACAATTTAGCAAATATGTAATAGAGCTTTTGATTATTAAAATTAAAAATCACATATCCATTAATAAATACATTTAGAATATAAACTAGGAACAAAACAAATTATGAAAATTGAAAACTACCTATCTAGATTTAGAACATAAACTAAAATAAAATTATGAAAAAAATTAGATTAAATTATTAATAAGTTGATGTCAATTGTAATATGTATTCAATGATTTGATTCACTCATTACCTTTTTTGAGTTTCTATGTGATAAAATGTATTTAAATTATGTCATTTGCATATAGCTAAAACCAAACTTTTATAAGTGTCTTCCTTTGTCTTTGTTTGAGATAAATGATACTTATGATACCATTTCCATTTCTTTTATAAATATCGTTATTGTTATTATTTTCATTTCTTTTATGAGTATCATTGTTGTTTTCAAATAAAATAAGTTATTGGAATAAACTTATCCATAGTTACTGTGATAGAATTATGTTTGTAATGTAATTATGGTTGATCTAGTAATAAATTTGATTTAATGTTTAATTATCTATAACAAATAGTTACTGTGATAGAATTATGTTTGTAATGTAATTATGGTTGATCTAGTAATAAATTTGATTTAATGTTTAATTATCTATAACAAGAAAAATAAATGCTATTAAAAACTCCAAACACTATTTTATAAAGAGTTATACATCAATATAATGTAGTTAATATAGTTTGATATTTAACATGAGTATATATTAATATAACTTAAATGAAATTAGTATAAAATTCAGCCGTCTAGCATATTTTGTAATTAAGTGTGCTTGTTCACCTTCAACTTGATCCCTTAGAGAGAAGTGGATTTTATCTAGTCTCTATTCCCCTATATAGACAAGTACCAATATATATATATATATCAAGGAAACATTGACTAATTTAGTCTATCGAATATTTCTCGCGAATTTTACCCAACCTTATCATGAAAAATGAATTAGGTATTTAAAAACATTGATCCCTCAGAGGGAAGTGGATTGTATCTGTTTTCTATTCTCCAATGTAGAATATTTAAATATTTCTCACGAATTGTACCCAGCTTTATCATGAAAAATGAATTAGGCATCTAAAACCAAGAATTGGAAAACTAGGAGCTGATCGATTTTCTTTTTAAATACTTACTTTCTTTATAAATAATTATGATGTACCATCAAAAAACAAGTTATTGCCCCATAATAAATCTCTTCCACACCACATGACCCTCAACTTTCTCAAGATGCAATAACAACATTACCAATATGATTGCAATCCTTGCAAACCAAATAATCTTTGAGGCGATGATATTCTCACTAGGAAATTATGTCTCCAGATCAATCTACAATGTAGATGCAATAATGCATATATATAGATCATTTAGAATTTCAGAGTCCTCTCTTCGGGAAATTAAAAAATAAATATAGTGGACTAATTTATCGACTTGGAGTGAACTAAGCCTTTAAAATATGGCCATTGACATCTCTTTAGAGTTTGAGTTATTGTGATAGAGGACATCCCTTTGAGCATGTGGTCTTCATTTTTTATGATCACTCAATTATGCAGATGGTATTGGAGATTGTACATTTCTATCATGGAATGAAATAAAGGTTATTTAATGACACATTGATGAAAGCATTCAACTCAACATTGTCGAATATTTAGATGGTATTGGAGGTTCTACATTTCTACCATAGAATTAAATAAAGGTTATTTAATGATACATTGATGAAAGCATGGAATACAAATAATTTAATGTGTTTCATAATTACTACATCAATATATAATGTTTAGTAGTCACCAACAATTCAATATGAAATGCTATAGAATTTTGCCTTTTTATTGTAATTGATTTCAATAAGTTTTTTCTCATCAACATAAAGTCACAACCATAAAATATTAAGAATATCAAGATTCACAATTAAATTGAGAGAATGAACAATGATTTTCTTTTTTTGAAATACATTCATGGTGCATATGTGTTGGTTTTTATATAGATGATTTAAACTTGCCTGGACCAATTAAACAACATGACTCCAAAAAAATTTGCACTTGGGGGAGGATATCATAGTTTTCAGCCATTTGATTTCTTGGCAGTTAAAATAAGTAACACGTTATTCTATGCTAAAGACACACATTAACCCTTGATCAACACATTGATTTGCAACTGAGGCATCCAAAACTCACTCCACTTGGGAGAATCGAACCACCATTTGTCATTACAGTGAGCGAAGGGAGAACTAATATGCTTGATGCATATTGCGAGATGGATATGGGAATATAGATATTAGTTTCAAGTCGTGTTCTAGAAGTTGAGATAGGGTTGCAGAGATTGGATTGTTTGCTTAAATCTTTGTATTACTGCAACCATGAATGCATAAGCTATGAGGTTGAATGATTGGAGACATTAAAGCGCAAAGGGAAACTATTCCAACCTATTGTGACGTGTGTCAAGCAATTAATATCTCATATTTCTTCTGAAAAATGGTCATTTTAGTATTATCTTTATGAGAAGTGCAAAGCCAATTCTATTCGATTTCCTCACCTCAGGCCTAGCCAAATCGACTTATATTTCTGAATATTGTATTTTTATTATTGAGCAATGGTTAAATTTGAAGTTAGGATAAGCATAATATACCTTTAATTCCTGGAATTTCTAGTTTGGAATTTGAATTTGAATAAAGCTAATGTTGGTTCTGTTTTTCAAGCCAACCACTGAAACAAATGATTCAAATTGTTGATCGTCTCCCAGTCGCGAAAGAATTATCACCTAAGCTTCTCACTCATTCCACAACATAGCTCAACAATGGTGTTGAGCAAGATTCACATAAATAAGTAGATACATTGGTGACTTTTGCCTCCTTTCCTATAGCTAGGTATAACAAAACCTTTAGCTAACTTAGTCTTAAGGCATTTGATCTAGATTCAGATACATCCTGTACTTATGCCTTTGTTGTACACAACCAATACAATGCTCAGGTCATTGTGATCTTTGGATCAAATTTCTATCCTTATGAAGTACATCTTGCACCTTTTGCAAACAATCTCTTAACAAGTCAGGGGTCTCCCTCTGTTTACCATGGGATTGAACAATAATATCGCATAAAGGCTCCTCATACGTTTTAACTAACTTTGCAGAAGCCTATGGTTCTCATCGAAATGAATAACATTGTCTATTTGTTGGATGAATGGAAGAATAGCTCTGCTTATTGTGTTGCATATGATTCCTTGTTACAATATGCATTGCAAGCTTGAGGAGTTTGATCAAATTATTCAATTAGAAAAACATAAAAAAAACAAACATGGTAGGCCGAGTAGGCTATCGATATGACAAAAAGGAGAAAAGCAACAAATAAAGGAAATATATTAACATTAGGTTAACCAAAAGAATAGGTTAACTTACAGGAAAGTGGATTGTATGTACAAATATAAAAGCAGGAAATTGGATTCTATGTACAAATATAAAGGTTTATGACAAGATTTGATACAAATACAATAGAGATGTGCTCATCTTTTTTTGTGAATAAGTTAATAAAAAATTTAAGTAAGTTTTGATGTAAATAGTTGAAACATTCAAAAATTTAAACTAGTTTTAATGCAAATGATTGGGACAAGGAGTACGTGGCATTTTTAAGTTTTAAAAATTTTAAAATAATTTTTTTATTATTTAAAAAAAACAAATGGCACCTCCAAACATGAATATTTAGTTAAATTAAATCTTTAAGCAAATAAACAAAATAAAAAAATATATTAAAAATAATATTTTAATATTTTCTAAAAAATAAAATTAATAACTATTTTTTTACAAAATATTGAAAAATAACCATAATTTGTATAACCAATATTAAAAAGTCAATTTAAATGAGTTTAAATCTAAATAGTTTTTTTTTCATAGGAAAAAAAATGTACTATTGCTATTCATTGAATCAAATAGTACAAAGATATATCTTGTCTCATAGTTTCAAGACTTAACACCATATCTAAAGCACACATGCTCGTACAAAATACAAATATTCAAGAAATAGTTATATAATTTAACTACCATCCATCAAAATAAGGATATTCACCCTCAAAATTCCCCAAAAAGTAATGGGCACCCTTATCCAAGACCTTAAGTTCATGCCATTCTTCCCAAGTAAGATATCCTTCAACTCCATCGAAAGCTTGCTTTGACAGCTTATTTGCCAAATCATTATGTTCACTGTAAATATGTTCAAATGTGATAGTCTCACATTTGTCAATCTCATCCCTAGTGCGCATGCACCAATGTCGAAGAGCCAACACATGTAACATGTAATCACCAGTAGCCCACTTAATAGTAACATGGGAATCACCAAATACCTTCAAGTCAACAAGTCCAAAGATGTTTGCAGTCTTCAATACACACCACAAAGCCATTAATTCTGCCTTCATGTTTGTCCCTGATCCACAATTGAGACGGAGAGTAAAATAGTGATTCTTGTTTAAAAAAATCACACCACCTGCTGCACACAAACCATGCTGAGCTGCCCCATCAAAAAAAAGAACCGGCTGGTTGACTGAAAAGGAGAACAGACTGATCCGTTTAGTACCATGCTTCACCTTATCAGTATTATAAATATGCACCATTTTTAAAACAGTAATCCCACAAGTCTTAACCGCAAGAAATCTCCCTTGGAAAGTAGCACAATTTCTTGCATACCATATTACCCAAGACACGGAAATAGGTAAAAGAAAATATGAATTTGCATTTCTGTACCAGCTAAGAAGGCAAAACTCAAAATCACCAACATCCCAAGTATCATTAATATGTAAATATGCACAAACTAATTCCCAGATATCCTTCCCAAATGACATTCAACAAAAAGATGACAAACTGATTCCAAATTTTGTTTGCACAATATACACCAGTTGGGTCCACACCAGCCACGCCTAACCAGATTGTCCCAAGTTTTAAGATTACCCTGTAATGTTTGCCAAAGAAAACACTTAATTTTCAATAGATATTCCCATTTCCAAATTCTTTTATACCACCAATTCTGCGGGAATATGTAATGTTATTGTAGAATTCTAATATATGCAGCTTTAGCAGTCACAGTACCAGTTTTCTCATCCCTAGTCCAGACAATCTTATCAGCTTCAACATTTAAATAACAACCCGCAACACATAATTTATGCACATAACCATCCCATTAAAGTGCATCATATCCTTGAAGCCCCAGGTCTCTAGAACTAAGCCAGTAGTTGCCATCACCAATAATACAGTTTCCATTTCTCACCCGACTCAGAGTAGATAATCCATAAAATTTTAAATAGTCCTGCAATCTTTCAGAAAGTTTAAATGAGTCTTCCATACCCAAAATTGGGTCCTTCCCAACCATAATCTGTTCACCAGATCCCACCTGCCATCTTATGTCATCAGCAATACAGCCGAAAAATTTCAGCATACCTCTCCATATAGGAGAGATACACCCATCCAGTTTCTTCGGTTTCCATAACCAAGAATTCACATCAAACTTAATATATTTAATTTGAATAACCCGTGACCATAGAGTACACCCAAAAATCCCACGCCACAGGCTTTTTAATCTCAATGCTGTACTGAAAATCTTGAGATCCTTAATACCCCATCCGCCATACCTTTCAAGCCTAGAAAGAGCCTCCCAACCTGTCATGATAAGCTTTGCGCGCTCAGCACTTCCAGTCCACAGGAAGTTAAATAAGAGTTTCCTAAAAGCATTTAAAATTGTAGCCGAGACTTCCAGAAGAGACATCCAATAAACTGGCAAACCTGTTAAAACTGCTTTCACAAGTATAAGTTTCCCCCCGATTGAGAGGAACCTGTAAGCCCAATGTGAGATACGAGCCTCCACCTTGTGAATAAGCCACCTCCAGTCATTTATTAGATAATGGTTTGGTTTTAAAAAAATCCCAAGATATTTAAATCCATCCTCCAAATCACAACATTTATAAGGCAGAATTCTCTCTATTTCCAACCTTCTTAATGTATTCACATTAAATTGGAAAAAGTTGGATTTAGTAGAACTAACCTTCATGCCTGAGACATTACAGAACATCTTGATGATATTTCTAATAACCATCCATTCCTCAACAGAAGCAATACCCGCCAATGACACATCATCAACAAAAATCAAGTGTGTGAGAACACAACCATGGCCCACTTCAATACCTTTGATAAATCCCTCCTCTTTTGCATAATTCAAAAGCCTGCTGAAAGCATCAATCACTAAAATGAACAGAAGAGGTGATAAAGGGCACCCATGACGCAACCCCCTTGTACAATGGAAAAAATCAGAAGGTGTACCATTAGCCAACACATCAATACTCATCGTAGAGACACAAACCATTATCCAATTTAACACAAGAGGAGGAATCCCAATCTGTATCAGCACAAGTCTTAAAAATGACCAATTCACTCGATCATACGCCTTCTCCAAATCCATTTTTAACATCAAAGCTTGTTGCTTCCTAGTCTTTATAGAATGCAAGAGTTCTTGAGAGACACCAATAGCATCATGTATCTGACGATTATGCAAAAAACCAAATTGTTCCGCAGTAATATGCTCAGACAAGGCAGACTTGATCCTTTGCGCAATGATCTTAGAAATTAACTTGTATGCTAAATTACAAAGAGCAATTGGCCGGAATTCACCAAATGATGATGGTTTATCACATTTAGGGATCAAGGTTACAAAAGTAGAATTCAGGGCACTAGAAGAAAATCCAAACACTCTAATGTATTCAACCATATTTAGTAAATCCTTACCCAATAAGTAAAAAAAATGGATGTAAACTTCAACCGGCCAACCGTCAGGACCTGGGCTTTTTTCCTTCTTAAAAATTTCAGAGTATGTTCTATTTCCTCTAATGTAACCATTTTCCCCAATTCAACAACTTCATGATCATCAAAAAATCTAGGAAAGAGTCTAGCAACTCTAATCTGGTCCATAAGCTCACCATCCCATCATCCTTATAATTTTTGCTACAAAAATTAACAGCTTTAGTCTTTAATGAGACCTCACCAGATTTTTTTTTGCCCAAATCATCCTTCAGTTCCCAAATTGTATTCATGTTTCGTTGAGCAGAAGCAAAGGAATGGAAAAACTTTGAGTTTTTGTCACCATGCTGTACCCACAAAGCTCTGCTCTTTAATCTCCACTCCTTCTCCTCTTGGAGCAGGATCTGCTCTTTCTTTTTCTCAAAATTTTTAACAGCTTCAAACCCATCCATATCCAGAACACCAGTAACATTATCCGCATAATATTTCTGAATATCCAATTCCAACTGAACCAATTCCTCCTTATCAACAACTTTTTTATCCTTTATCCATTCACTGACATCACTCTTTAGCCTTCTCATTTTTTTACAGAAAAAATCAAGCGGATCGTATCCTACAACATTCATTGAAGTCCAAAAATTTTTCACCATAGTGCAGAACTCCTCATGACAAAGCCAAGAGCTATCAAATTTGAAAGGGCGATGCAACTTCGCACCAATATCCTCAAATTGAAATAAAACTGGCCCGTGATCTGAAAATTTAGACCCATGAACCCAAGTACGATACTTCTGAAAATGACAGAGCAATGTTTCCTTAACCAAAAAACGATAAAGTCTCTTATGAATACCATCACTACCACATCTTCCATTTGTCCAGGATGGACACACCTTAACAGGGAGCACATCAATTAGTGCATTTCTTTCAAGAAAAGAAGTGAAATAGTCCGCCAATGGATCCTGTCTAGCCTTCTGACCCCAAATTTCAGAAGATGACTTAGTAAAATTTAAGTCACCTGCAAAAATGAGGTTATCTACATTCAGAATTCTTGAACAATCCAGCGAATCCCAAAATATTTTCCCGTCATTATATGGTGCATAACAGTTACAATCAAATCTAAATTCAAACCCAAATATAAACCCCTTATCAGAATTCCCCATGGAGTTTTGAAAACTTTAAAGGAAAAGAGATTAGGGTTCCATGCAATAGCTAACCCTCCAGAAATACCATTAGAATAAACAGCCGAAACCTCCCAAGATGGAAAAACCCCACCAATCCTGGCATCAATACTGAAGCACATAGTCCCTTGAAATAAAACAACCCCCGGGCTAGTAACTTGGAAGAGGTTGGTTAAGGCCCTAGCCCTAGAAGCCTTACCCAACCCACAAACATTCATAGAAAGTAAAGACACCACGAACCATCACCCAAGGGTTTCTCTGATCTAAGACTCGAATCTGATAAAAAATCTCTCCCCTCAGCCTTCAATCTATCTGCCACAGAAAGATAATCCTCAACAGAACTTCCCTTAACAACCCCCAACTTCTCCTTTCTTCTTTTGCGAATAGTCACATTTTGAAGCTTAATAGAGCTAAGGGGAAGAGCTTCCGAATTCAAAGAAGGATTCTTAGAATAAATTGGAAGCCAAATAGTTAGAACAAAGAGTATGCGACACTTTTAAGTTTTTATTAATTACTTTTTAAAATAAATAAAACTTCGAAAGAAGTCTATTTAGTCAAATCAATTCTTTTAGCCAATAAAAAATGTGATTTTAGAAATTAAAGAAATATTTCACTATTTTCTAAAAAATAAAATTAATTAATTGTTTTTACATAACATTAAAAAAAAGGCATAACTTCTACAAAAATATTAAAAAAGTTAGCTAATTTTGGCAACTAGGTGACTAGGGACTAATATTGGCCGTAAGATATTAATCATTAACATATATATAAATGTATACATTATCTATACTAAAACAATATCATGAGACATATTGGTGTACATGTGTGGTTATCAACTGCATGCATGATCAAAGTTTGGTGTTGATTAAAGAGAGCATAAGTAGAGTCTTCTACCTGTAACCTACATTTCTACACTTGGATTAAAATGTTAGAATTACATTTTAAAAGGAATTTAGTGATGCGATCATCATTCTAAACTCAAAATTCTAACCTCAAAATCCAACACTTTGGATTACAATGTTAGATTTATATTTTAAAATGATATTAGTGATGTGATCACCATTCTAAACTCAAATCCTAATCTCAAAATCCAACACTAGCATTAAAATGTTAGATTTATATTTTAGGAAGAATTTAGTTGTGTGATCATCATTCTAAACTCAAAATCCTAACTACAAAATCCAAACCTTGAATGTGGAATAGATTATGTTGCTAGAGACTCGTCCTCCATGTTGATGCTGAAGATAATTTGCGGTATAATTACATGAAAATGTTTTCAGATTGTTGTTGGGATATTATCTTGAATGGTAGCCCTTTCTACTCTAATTTCTAATTGTGTAATTCTTTAAAATGCTAATATTAGGGACATGAAACAATTAGTGTGTCGTAGAGAAAGCTTTAACAAGTCCTAATCATTGGTAATAGCTCAACTCTTAAGAGAGATTGATGATTGGATTTCAATTAAGTTGGTAAATGAAACTTTGTGGTTTGTGTATCTTGAAACTTTTCAAAAATAACAGAGATTGTAGTAAAGATGGGCAAATTAAGCAAGCCATGTTTTACGTCTAATCATCTATATATTTGCATACCTCTCTCTAAATTCCAGAGGACATTAATGATAAAAATATACAAAAGTACATGCATATTCTATACTGAAACAATATCATTGTTCATGAGCATGATTGTCAAACCAGATGCATGATTTAAGTAATGATGATTAACGAGAGTCTGAGTATTCCACTTGCATTGACTTGCCATTGTTACATTTGAATTAAAAGTCGAGATATTTTTAAGATGAATTTAGTGATGTGATTATCACTCTACTAAAAATCCTAGGCATACATGTAGAATAGATTATGTTGCTATAGACTCATCCTCCATATTAAATGTGTGCACACATCAAGAAAGAAAATGTTTGCACATGGTGGTTGGGATAGTATTATAAATGGTAGCCCTTTCTATTCCAATTTCTTCTTGTGCAATTTATTTTTTTAAATGCTAATGTTAGGGACATGAAACAATCAATATTCCAATTTCTTCTTGTGTAATTTATTTTTTTAAATGCTAATGTTGAGGACATGAAACAAACAATGCATTCCATAGAGAAGTTCTCAATAAGTCATAATAATTGGGGATAGCTTGTTTCTTAAGATCAATACACTTATAGAGATTAAGAGATCAATGCTCATGTTTCAAATAATTTGGCAAAGGAAACTTTGAGGTTTTATCTTGGAACTCTCCAAGGAGGAATACAAATGGTAGTAAAGAGGGGAAAATTGAAACTATAATCATTTCCCATGGATAACTTGCATTATGAAGGCATGCACCTACTATGAAATAAGATTTATTTTGGATTTCAAAATCCACAGGGCCATCAAAAGACACAGACATTAAACAAGTTGCTTAGGTGAATTCTCAATTGGCTTTTTTAGACAACAATTAAGTTTTCCAAAATCATGTGAACTATAGTGAACTATAATGTGCTATATGTAGATGATTTCCTCTTAAGCTGAAACTTGGTCAATAGAAATTGATATTACTTAATCTTAATGGGTATGGATGTGCATAGTTGAGTTACACTGTACCATTTTTAATAGATTCCCTTTCACCAAAACATCGTGCATTTTAGGATTTATCATTTCCTTTGAATTGATATCTCCATAACTAAATGAAAATTGATTATGCAATGCTTGCCAGTGCATGTACACTTTTTATTGTATAATGGTATGTTTGATGGCATTGCAACTTTCACTTGTTTAATTTTAAAACATTTTGAAGCATGACGGGAGAAACAATAAAAGTAAACAAGTTCATTATGATCTAACTCAATAATATCTACTAGGTTGTCGATAATACCTTACGTTCATCCTAGGGCTTACATATCATTTCTTGAAAACTATTAAGCTAGTCACATGCTTCCCTCTAGTTTATCAACTGTTTATGTGTTATCCCTACCTAATTTTGGCTTCAACAATTGTCTTTGTCCCGATGATGAGGCTCAATGGAGGGTTCAAAATGTTGACTGTTTTATTTCTTCATCGTCAAAACTCCAATGTCTGACAACATGATCACATGTGAATTCTCAGCACACATTATAATATAAATATCGTCATACCTTCTTTTCTTTTCTTTAGATGAGCATAAAAAATGAAATTATGAAGAAAACAAATAATATAATGAAGGATGCTATAGAAAAGATGTTCAAAAGACATTTATGGGTATATTGTTTTAAATCATAATGTTGGAAAGAATAAAACCCAAACAAAGAAGATTGCTTGGTTAAGAGTTCTTGATTGTTTTGTTGCACACTTTAAGGAAATAATATAAGCATAACACTCCACATTTTGATGGGACATCTAAAAAAAAGTTAGACCTATATTGTATTTATTTTCTCATTATCTGTGGGATCCATCTTGACAGAATAAACTATGCGTGTGGATTTATGAACCTACTTATACAAATCAATTATGTTTTAAGTTATCGTTTATTTGATTAATGATGACAAGTGTGATTTGTTTCCAGTATGCAAAATTTAAATAAATGATAGGGTATGTGGATACCAATGTATGTGACGATTAAATAAATGAATGGATTCCATGCACATGATAGATATATTAACTTGTTTATATTGATTAATGGTTGATAAATCAATAATTGACTTGAAACCAATGAAATAATATGTATGTTCTTATATTTTAGATGAGACTAACGCACATGATAGAGGGGTTAAGCGATTTCAAGATACTTGTTATTATGTGTGGGGTAGTGCATGTTAATGCAAGAAACTAGTAATTTGATGATGCAACTCTAAGAACGATAATAGTAGCACAATGTGATTACTAATGGGGTGTTGATCCTAGTTCGGTTAGGTGGGGTGGAGGTATTGTCCACCATGTTTCCTTCAAAACTTGGGGTCGTGAGAGGGCGGTGTTGAGTCACGCTCCCCAAGTTGTATGATGACGAGTAATGTTTTCCCATTGGGGAAGTTAGGTTGATTTATTTGATGCTTTCGCTCACATGTTATATTTGGGGTTAGGCCAATACAGTTGATGTTCAGAGATATTCCGATGAGAGGAACATATAGGAAGTGGAAGTTGGAAGTAGGTTAGGAAGGAAGGATGATTAGATTAATAATATTTTGGTTTGGGATTTGACACACCAATCTAGTTGTAATTGGTTTCTTTCATTGGTAAATCATGGTTTAATTCATTAAGGTAGATCTAAGTATAATGCTAAATAGTATTGATGTGTTGTGACTTAGTTAATAAAATTTCTTAATGTTGTGGGTGTTGGATTATTGTCTTGCATGTGAGGTTATTATTGTCTTGTCATTTATGAACTATACATTAGAGGTGGTAATGGTTTCCTATAGTACAAGCATAAGCTATGTGTATGATGGACACACACACACACCTTGCATTCGTACACTTGTGTGTGTGTGTATTATCCCATGATGAGTGTAATCGGGTTGTCAATCTAATCCAAGAGGTAGAGCCCAGATGAGAAGGCCATGTGGGGAGTGGTTGGCATGTGGTCAAGTGGTGGCCGACACAAGGATAGTTGTAACTCTCATGATTTCCCATTGAAGGAATAGGTATGCCTTTGTACTTCCATTCAGAGTTTGGCTGTGCTCCCCTGCTTGCCACCATGTATGGGATTTCATAGCCAATTATGCCATCTCTTACCATGATGGAACCACCTATAGCAAAGAGAGAATGCTTCATTTTTGGGACACTTTGGTTGACGTTCCCCCGACAACCGCACCACTAAGGCTAATTGTCATCCCAACCTTGAGGCTAGTTTTGTCCTGGTGTCACCCAGTTTCGTATTATGTGTGGACTGTCATGGGTATCTGGTGTAGTCCCTTGGTCGGGACACTGGCAGCATGGTTTGCATGAAGAAAACCACGAGGAAGACATCCAAAGGGATAGGCGGACTCACATGCCCAATGCCCTCAAGGACATGGAGAATGAAAAGGGATTCTTTGCAAACAAGGTTGGGCCGTGATCCAAGGAAAAGGACGCCTGGATGGAAGGGAGGGTTCACAGGAGTATGGTGGATTGATTGAAGAATCAAGCTCTTCTCGAATGAGAGAGACATGTCATACTCACACCCTGGGTCTTTGATGTAGCCAATAAACTTTAATTCATTCACAAGATCTAAAAACCATGCAAACACGTGGGAGTGGAAAAATAACAATCTTGTATTCCTTCTCCATCCTGACTATTACAATGGAGGTTCAACCTCTTATAACTGATATATGAGATTTTCAAAAATTGCTAATTTTAGAAAATTCTCGCACGAATCTAAAACTGACCACTAACTTAAAGCTAACTAGAGTGCCACTTTTTTTCAACTCTCTCTTCTGATTAGGTGCATAAACTAATAGATAACTGATATATGAGATTTTCGAAAATTTCTAATTTTCGAAAATTCTTGCATGAATCTAAAACTAACCACTAACTTAAAACTAACTAGAGAGACACTAGCTGTCAACTCGTTTTTCTGATTAGGTGCATAAACTAACAGATAAATAATAATTACAAATTTAAAAAATCCCGCAAAAACACTAAAACCCCAATTTGAGGAACTATATGAAGGAATTAAGCATTGGAAAAGTGTCGAAAAAAGGTTCGATCAGAAGGATTTGATTGGTCACTGCAGTGAACTCTTCGAAACACAAAAATTTATGTTAAATTTGATCCCAAAAGGATAAACGAGTCAAAAGTTATGACCCTAGGAAATCCCTGCATTATTTTTTTATTTTTTATTTTATTTCAGCCCACGAAAATCGCTGCATTAGTCTCTTTTGTTGCATGAAGGCCCTCTTTGGGATGGCCCTTGAGGCTTTCAAACAAGGATGGGAGCAAGGTGCTAAGGACATGCAGACCATCTCGACCAGGATGCATAATGTTGAGGTTGGGATGCAAACAATCACTTGCAACCAGGTCACCGCCAATGCATAGGTCAACTCCAAATTGGACATTCTTGCTCGAGAGCTCAGTGGGAAACGCTTCTTCGAGCCTTATCCAATTAATCTTTACTAAATAAATATGATGTGATCGATAGTGGCCTGCCAAATAATAAATACATTGGAGATATTTGATTATTTAATATTATTTGGCCTTACGGGATCTACTTTGAATAAATGTGTTAGACCTGATCTGTTAGGGAGTGTTGTCAATCCTTAATTAGTGAGGTGACTTTAAAGTTTTATTTTATTTTATTTTGGTTGGCCTTCATAGGACCCTTCCTAAGGAGGAGGAAGGAAGGCAGTGTAATGGGGGGGTAAAAACGAAAGTTGGGAGGATGAGAAGGGATTATTTTTTATGATGATTTACTGGGATTTTTTATTGGACTGGGAGAGTAGTATAGATATAGATTGGTAAAGAAGAACTTATTGTTTTGCTTATTGGAGTTGTGGGAATGGAGGGCTAGAAACTCCTCATGTTTCCTATAACTAGCTGCTTAGCTATTAGTTGGTTGGGAGAAATAATCCCAGTTCAAACAACATAGTTGACTGGTTGGAGCTTTACCAATGAGATTGTTAAATCAACTATATATTAAGTTATTCTACTTGATCTTACGCGAACATATTATTTTTTATTATTATCACATTCTAATGTTACATATGCTCTGAAATTGTATATTTACTATTTAATTTGTCAGATAAAAGAAAACATGCAAATAACTCAGAAAATCACACCATTAGTTGTTACTAGTTGATTTTCTTAACAGTTGTTTTAACTTAACACCCATAATTAGGATGGGTGTTACATTTGGTATTAGAGACCAGGTTTCAAAACTGGAAACTTTAAGGCCACATGGATTAAACACAATATACTATAGAACGAGAATCTGCATGAGTTCTCTTTTTTTTGGAGGTCACATTAGGTAGTTGTTTTTACCTCCGTTTTGAAAAGTAGTGATGCTAGTAGCACCTTTTATGTACCTGATCTAATTTACAACTTTATTGAAACCCAATCAGGTGCTCTTGCAATAAAAACTCTAAATCGTCTCTCGAATTGAACTAATAGAAATCAACCCCCAATCGACAACTAAAATTACAACTTGATTGACATTGTTTGTCTTAACGGTTGATGTCGTTGCAACGTAAATGCCCAAACCAACTTGTGACTCGAAAAGAAGTGCTACCAGTAGCACCCCTTTCCTCGGTCGGGTTACATTTCCTCGGAAAAAAATATTTTTTTTAGAAAAATAAAAACATAAAAAACGAAAAAAAAACACATAAAACAACTCGAAAGAAAACAAAATTAAAAAAAAGCCACAAACACTTAAAAAAAAGAAAAAAAAGTGAAATTGCATAGTAACAATTTCAAAATTTATAAAAAAACTTAAAAAAATTCCCCCTTCCCCCTCACCCGTCCCCCCTCTCCCCCCCTTTCCTTTTTCACCCCCCTCCCCCTTCCCATCTCCCTCCCCGCTTCTGCCTAGCCCTTGGGCGATTCTTAGAATCACGCCACCCATTGAGTGATGCGATTCTTAGAATTATTTATTTATAATTTTTAAATTCTCCAAAAATAAGAATAAAAGCAAATTCATGAAATTTCTTTTCTACCTTCTAACATAAATAGGTAACAAAGCTATATAATTTATCCTATATTGTTAATTGATCCATTCAATAACTAACTTATAATCTGTCAATACTTGAAGTTACTTTACTCCTTTGTTAATTACACACTTCAATAAGAAAAGCCTTATAATCTCTCGATACTTGAAGTTGCTTTACTCCTTTATTAATTACACACTTCAATAAAATCTAGAACAAAGAACACAACCCTATTATTCATTCTTTGATCACTTTCAAACTTTAAAAAACAATAATATAATACCTGATATCATTCTTTTAGATGTATTCTTGAACCAAATTACATTTTCATAAAATAAAAACAAAATTAACAATAATATAATAAGTTTATGTAACTACTAACCATTAATATATATATATATATATATATTTTAAAAAATTAATATTTAAAAGCCAAATTTTAGAGTTGAATATTTCAATTATTTCACTCATCTTTCTATAAGTTGGGATGGAATAATGGACTTTACATAAACTACTATTCCACAAATATAACTTCGTTGCTTCCTTAAGAATACAAATATTCATTAAGATTTTAAGCTCAATTTTTTATATTTTCTTTTGAATTTATTCTCACACATCCTTAATTGATTATATTAATAGTTTCATTTTATGTATAAAAGTAATAAAAACGTCCATCAATAATTTCTGCTAATTATGAATAAAATAAAGTTATTTTAAAAAAACTGACATTAAACATGCCAATTATTAATGGAGTACCAATACTAACTATAAAGTTCATTCATCAATAATATAATATACAATTTTTACTATTTTGAAATCCATAATATAATATACCTATATGAATACGTTGAAATTAAAAATGAAAAATTTCCATCGTATTTCCAAGTCTTGATTCTTAAGAAATAAAAGTGATTGTTAAGATTTATATGCTTATCATCACTTGCGACCCTAAGTTTCCTTTCTTTATCATCAACCAGCCCGCTGGAGATTGATGAATTGAAGGGATCCTTCTTGCTTCAATTGAATGGTAATTTCTTCACACAAGAGGGAATTAGTCTTGCTTATTTATAAATGCTTACGGGCCATAAGTAAGAAATAGGATTTGGAACTTACACCAATGGAAATATTGGAGCTCACCATGGTCACCTTATAAATTAGAATGAGATGGATTTGCTTTCTCTAGAGCTTACTGGGAGGATGGTGGAAAAATAGCTCCCATCCTATGTTTGGATCGACTTTCTCAATAAGCGGTTTTACCGAGGCCGATAAAATAGCTGCTCTCATCATCAGACTTTGGTCAAATATTTTATGTTATAGAATACATGTATATTCACCCACCTATTCCATAGGGCGCCCTTGCCACCACTATACATATATTCAGTCATCCATCTATCTTTCAATAAGATTGAGCAACGATTTAACTTCTAAAGTCTACATAAGTGTACATACTCTACCCCCTCCTGATTTGAACTTGTAACTTCTTAGGAGGGAACACATGCTCTTAACTGTTAAACCCACTTAAACTATACTTTTAATATATATATATATATATATATATATATTAAAAAAACCAAAGATAACTAATATATTTAAAAGTGAAAGGGAAATGAATTATTTTATATTCAATTATATAGTTAAAGAAAGAGAGAAAATATATTAAGAATGGTAAATATAATAAATTAAATTTATTTAAAATAAATAAATAAATTATATTTATAAATTTTCTTTCTTTTTTTCTATATAACTAGCACAACCACTTAATTCGTGGTTGGTAAATATCGATAGGCCACAAGTTAAGTGCCACAAATAAGTTCTCTGTTACTTGTTCTCTATGCGTTATTCTTTTAGTTAAATGAGTTGTCTACCAGTTGCTAAGAGTTATCCATGCATCAACTACCAACTATTTTTGATATTCTTTTTTATTTCATAATTGTTTATTTTGAATTTAGAACGACTGCCCTAATATCAATCTAGATAGTACACTTGTCTCATGCTCATGTATTCTAGGAAAAGCGTATATGCTAATTCACCCCAAATTCTAAGATATAAACACTTATCGGTGTAATTAAAAAAACATAAAAAATAAATAAATAACAAAAAAAAATGAGACGACTTCCTATTTTCTGGCCACATGCCACATCCATGACAGCTATGGTTGTACCCCAAGGGCATAGCTATGGCTATGGGCTAGTAGGCCATTGCCAAGGCATCAACGACCATAAAAAAATCAATAAATTCATATTTTTTAAAAACAAAAAAATACATAAAAAATGGATGGGGTTTGGTCGTGGCTACCGTAGGCCATGAAAGCTCTAAGACAAATGGTAGGACGGGCCAATCCCTATGGTTTCCCCTTCGTAAAAATTTTAAACCCTTCATAATTTAAAAAAAAAAATGAATCAAGGGGTAAAACCCCTTAAGAAAATAAATAAAAAATATATTTTTAACCAAAGAACAAAATTCCTTCATTACCCGAGGAACGCCACCCTGAAACACTGTCCAATTGATAATTTGTTGAATAGTAATCATTTGGGAGCCAAGGAATGTAGGGACGAGATAGGGCCATAGCTCATCGTGAAACATAAAAAGGTTGGCAGATGAGAAGACCTTAAACGAGTTACAGAGCTAAAAATTTCATGAGTGAAAACTGAGATGGAGAGGGAAGGGTAGGGGGTTTTGTTCAACCTTGACCCCCTGCCTTTCCCTGCCCCACCTTGACTATTTTATTATTATTTTGTTAGCGTGGATTTGTTGGAAGGGGGTGCGTGGCCTTCATGCAAAGGCCCATGTCACTCGTTCTTTTTCTTTTTTTTCATTTTCCTTAAGTTAAGTTGTTAAAATAATTTTTTCGTTTATTAATTTGCTACAATATTAATATTTTGTTATATTATTAATAATTAATATGTTAATTTTATTATTATTAAGATATTTTTATTATTATTAATATGTTTTTACTATAAATAATATATATAATTAAAAAATAATATTAAAATAAATCATTATAATGGCGGTTATGGTCTCGAGGATGGGGAAACCGGTCTAAGTTTTTTTGCACAATGTTTGAGGTTTAATGCGTTGAGCCTTCCGTGCCTTGGGCTTGAGGCTTAATGACATTGGACTTTTCTATCCCTTATTCCCGTCCCCTCTTTGATTCTCCTTGGTACTTGCTCTATTCCCTGACTTCCCCCTCCCTCCAGACTTTTCTGTCCAAGCCTCTCGACGGTTTCGCCTGGCTTTTCCTACGGTTCTCTTTCCCCAATCTCCCTTTTGGTATTCTTCTATGGAGTGTCTTTTCGGAACATTTGGCGACATTTTTCCACTCTGATGCTTTAAATGGAATTGATTCAACTAGATTTCAGGGAGGACACCCTCTTTGAAGACAAAATCTTCCCTTCAGACTCTGAGTTCATCTCTTGTCATTCCCTCTGCTCCTTGACCCCTTCTCAGCTGTCGATCTCTCTAGATGGGAGATCGACATTTGTGGGCAGGCTTCTCAACCCTTCTCCCTTGGTTCCCCCCACTCGATCCTTGCTTCTCCTTCTCCACCATGTTCTATTCCTCCTCCGTTTTCTTGTCTCACTTCCTCTCCCTTTGGTCTCTCTCTCAATTCTCCTTGAGCTTGTGCCCTCCCCCCAATTTTGTCTTCTTAGCCTCCCTTTCCTGAGTTCTCTATCTTGATTGTTACTTTGGGCCTATAACTTGCTGCAACTTGATATACAAGTTGATTGCCAAAATTATAGCCCTAAGGCTCAAGCATGATTCATAGTGATATCTTCATGGAAGGGCAATTTGGGTTTCTATGGGGAAGAAAAATCCATGATGTAGTATCGTTGGCACATGAGCCTATTCACTCTATAACAATTTGTTGGCAAGCCAACAACCTTCTCATCTTTTTCTTTGCCTCTCATGTAATAAAAGATGACATCATGAGATAAATAACTGACCAGGGTAAATCGGGAAGAAATCAAATAGATATAGATTATTTAAAGGAGTATCTTCAGAATCTTTGATTCCGAAGGTACTCCCAATTGGGGAAAATATCAGCAGGAATGTTTAGATTCAGTTTTGGGTTATCACAACAATAATGCTTATTTATAATAAAATCACATAAATTCTACCGCTGCTAAATTTATCGTTTTTAGAAGTTCAATTTCAACACTTGTAAATTTTCTCTGATTAATTTCAAGTTATATTCATCAAATTAAAAAATGTGTTGAGCTATTTATGATCTTATTTTAGCGTTGGAATATTTTAATTACAAGTTTTTCATGACATATGTTTTAAGTTATGTATGCCTAGATATTACTTAATGAGATATGATAATGTTGTTCCTAAAATACATTGTAATTAATCAATTCGATAATGACATTAAAACCCTAAACGTGCATCTATAATGATTCTTTGATCCTTATAATTTTATTTGATTCATGAACTATGCTATGCTAATCTTGTGCTATACTTAGGATAATTGTTTAAACGATATGATAATTTCATCCTAGGTTTTCTAATTTGACTTCATGATAATGTCACAATCACTTATTAATTCGAACAACATTTAAGATCCCTTATCTGTTGAGGGTTTTGATATTCAATACAAGACCTACAGTGGTATGATGAAATGATAATTCCTACAGCTGGCATCATTATAACTTTGATCAATATGTATTTGTTGTCAACTCACTCGGAACTATAAGTAAACCATAGGGGAATTGTAGTTCTCTACCTTCGATGTTGTAATATTCCCGATCTAGTATCTGTGATGGGTTATGAAATCATGGAATAACATCTAGTTCGGGTGGGACTCCAAACGTTGGCGTAATCCTAAGTTCGAATGGTTGTTTGTATTCAGTACTACAATCCTCATCATTATTTTGACACCTAAGGATTACCGTATCGCTAGCTGTCAATTTGTGAAATCTCATGATGATGATAACTCTTATTTCCCATGCTCCACCTGATTGATTCCTCTCGTAGAACCATAATTTCTTGTCAAAGGGTTCTTGTTTAGGGGGTTTGCTTGATTTACATTGTTATGAAGAAGCCTGGTACGTACAGTCCTTAGAAATTGGAGTTTGTATGGATACCCATACCCTCTATTCTTACCTTCGACCCTGCGTGTTCCTTTGTTAACAAACCCCACAGTAAGGGGATGTCTCCTCTTAGTCGAATAGAAGTCTCTGGCAACGACCTATTGGAGGCCAACGAAGAGGTTGCTCGCAAATTTGAGAAGATAGGTTGGGAACCATTCTTCAAGCTTTTCAGTGGTCATAATACAGAAGTAACTAAAAGGTTCGCATTGTCATTTAAGGATGGAGCAACAAGGATTGGCGATTTGTATTTGCCTCTCACAGAGGAATTTATAGCAGAAGCCACCCTTTTTCCCCAGATTGGCGAACGCTAGTTTAAAGGGGAAAGGATTAGTAAAAAGAAATGGGAGTTGTTTCTATTGTTAATTCCTAGCGACCACGAAACTAAACACGGTTTTCCTTTGAGATTCCTCAAACTGCATTGGAAACCTCTGCTCAACATCATAATCAGGTATATCACTCTGGATGATCGTTTTTATGTGGTTCACTTATACCATCTTCGATTTTTGATGGTTTTTAGAGGTTCCCCCTTAAATTTTCCATTCTTATTTCTAAGCAGTCTTACAAAAATGGCATTGACTGTTCAAAGTACCATTGGTGATTTAGACATAAGCCTCTTTCATCATGGGCTTCTTAAAATCCTGGTTCAGTATCGTTTAGGCTTAGAAGGAAGGAGTTGGGAAGAATTTTTGGTTGAAAATGGATTTGGTGAAACTCAACTTTGGCCAAATCCACTCCCAAAAACGCGACAGAAGAGAAGAAGGCCTCCTACCATTAACCCTAACCCTATATCGGGGTATGATCCTGCTCACACACATGATGGATTAAACGATGGAAACCCCACTCAAGGGTATGATGAAAACCCCAAACTTGCAGATGACGAGGATGCATTAGTTCAGAATTCCCCTAAGAATTCACCTATTTCTGGCTTATATCATAATGAGTCTGAAATGAAAGGTAAGGGGATAATGGATTCAATGACAAATCCTGAGTGTAGTCACTGGCCTGAGAGTGAGCAGAGGTATATTAAAAAAGTATCCACCATATCTCGTTCAAGCACAAATCGCATCACAAGAAGCATGATCGTTGCTTCTATTCCCAAAACAGTTGAATAGTATGGTGAACCTTCGGTATTAGAAATTAGTGAGTCTAATGACCAATTCTCTGGTGATCAATTATATCATGAAGTTTCTGATAAGAAACAGGGTATTGGATTCTTCAATCCGGCATCATCTCCCGAAGCGTTATCTGAGAGATTTTCTCCATTAGCCAATCATCCTGGGCAAGAAGTAGAACAAAAGTTTTCTCCAATTGCTAGTCTATCATTTGACTGTGCTATAGAAAATATAAAAAAATCTCTCAAACTGTGTTTTAATCAGAAGATTGCTCGTTTAGAGGACAAATTAGAAAAGGCCAATTCTGCCAATATCATCTTGAAAGATGAAGTCCAGAAGTTGTGAAATGAATTACTGGCTTGGGTGGACCGATGGCAAAATCTGAAGCTTAAAAATGATAAGTATAAAGCCGTTAAAGAGTCATTAATCTTAAGTAATGAACGGTTAGTCGAACAAGATGCTTGTCACCAGTCCAAGGTGCTTTGGTTGAAGGGCTAAGTTGAAAGAAGCTAGGAGAGCTTCACGTATTCAGGTTTCCATTGACCCACGCACATATCCAAACAAAAGGTCTTCATAAATTAGTTTTGATCAATTTTGACTACAGGTAAGATTATATGTCTTCATTTGCCATAAGATTTATTTTTTATAAGCATACCTACAGAATCTTCTGTAGGCATGCTAATTATCTGTTTTGTTATATATTTGTGATTATATTGTTTAACAAATGATTGATTGTATGTCACAGGTGGCATTTTGAGGATTAGTAATCTTGCTGCGACGAGGAAGAAGACGATTAGCTACTACGTGTTTATATGCTCTATCTGGTTATCGACAAAGCCACCCTGCTAAGCATTATTCGAATAGTTGGTTGCATATGCTCCAGTTTTTTAGTGCTTCTTAATCACACGGTGCGATCTCCAGGCAGCTCCAGCATGATGCGTCTATTTTCAGGCGAGAGCTTCTCGTTAGTTCTTAATGAACCTTTCCTTTGATCTTTGATTCGATCAACAACCGCTATGAAAACTATTTATTATTATAATTTCTATTGATGTACCAGTTTTATTTGATAAGATACTTGAGCTAAATTATAGGAGGTCATTATGATTGACTATTCAATGTTTGATTATAAGAGACTGTCATAGGATTGAGTTAGGGAGGGGGAAAAGCTCTGTAATTTTCCAGGGAACTACTTCCTAGAAGTTCTATATGCTTTTCTCTCAGAAGCTTGATACTTGTATGAAGAACCTGGAGATGAGTTAATTGTAGTTGATGTCACTGTTGCTATAACAGAGTCCTGCTATAATTTGCTAATTGGTATTTTGTAAATTTAATTCCAAAATATAAGAATCATATCTACATTTTTCATACTTATACCTTATCTTATGCATATATACACTTTGTGATCTTGTGCAATAAGATTAACTTTTGTTCTTGAGCATACGTTGTTTTTCAGGATCATTATAACTAGTTGTACAATTGTTTTTCATGATCAGTATAACTAGTTGCACGGTTGTTTGTAAGGATCAGTATAACTAGTTGCATGGTTGCTTTATGATAGTATTTTTATTGTCATTCTATGAGTTGTGCTATTAAATATTTGTATTGTCCAAACACACCGATTAACTTAGCATTATCACTTTATTTTGCAATATTTATTTTAAATTTAGGTCGAAAAAATAACATTATTAATATTTCACTTTGCTCTCGTGCAAGATAGGATAGATCTGATAGATATAATTAACATTTAATTTGTTTTATAGTTTTCTTTCATATTGGAAAGATACAGGTTAGCAACTGCTAAAATCGTTTTCGGTTTTAACAGCTATTAAAACTCTTTGTTTTCAACTATTGAAATCAACATCATAGATTAATTAGATTATTTATGCATTTCATATTTGTTAGTTTACCTCTTTGGGATTTTAAATGCATTTTAAGAATTCATATTACTAAATTGTAAGACTCTTTTCGAGAGCACGAATCTGAAGGTAGCAGGACCTAGAACCTGTGAAAATTAGATAATCCAAACATACCGGGGGCTGTGTTAAGTGCCTTGTATGGGCTATTTGTTTGTAGTTGGCCATAGTCAGAAAATCCGACCAACACAATCCTAAAGCAATCAACTGTCATCCTTAAGGTCCACCTCTCCAAGGCCTATAACACGATCAACTAGACTTTCTTAAGAATGGTGTTGCTGAAAATGGGTATGCGACTCTAAGTTGTGAGTTGGATTATGGGGTGCATCACTTCGACTTCCTTTGTTGTTTTGATAAATGAATCCCCCCCTCCCTTCTTCCGATCTTCCAGAGGGTTGCATCAAGGCTACCCCTTATCATTGTTTCTATTTCTTATTATTGTCAAGGCTTTAAGCAGACTTATCAATGAAGCAAAAGATAGAAGGAAGCTGACTAGGGTAAAGGACCCCCAATCAGAATCATTAGGATAGTTTTGAGGTAAAAAATGGGCCTCAAAACAACAAATATACCATAAAAATTCACTTCATAAGAATCAATAGGATTTAAGATGATGATGTCAACCATGGGGACAAAATTTGTAAAAAAAATTGGAGGGAAAAAGAAAAAAACTACTTTTTCTTATTGTATTTTTGACATGCTTTATCGGTTTACCCAAATTTCATGTTTCAGAACTCATTGGATGCGAAATTCAAATCTGCATCCAACACATACCCACACTTCATACTTTTGAGGCACCCACAACACGAAAAATGAAAGATTCAATAAAAATGTATTTTTTGAATTAAATCATGTTTTTTATTTATTTTTTCATTTTTCATGTTACGGGTTCCTCAAAACTATGCCATGTGGGTATGCGTTGGTTGCAAAATTAAATTTCGCATCCAACAAGTGCCCAAACATGAAATTTGGGTAAACATATAAGGAGATATGTAAAAAATATGATAAGAAAAAGTAATTTTTATTTTTCCCATCCAAATCAAAAGTCTTATTTTATTATTTTGACTCTTATTTTATTATTTCCCTTAGAAGGCCCATTTTAGACCTCAAAAATCCCCTAATGCTTTGTCTCACCTCCTCTTTGTGGATGCTGTCCTATGCTTTCTCTAAGGTACGCCCCACAATTTTCCTTCCCTTAAGAGTATTTTGGACGTCTTTTGTCTTTCTACCAACATGGAAGTCAACATTCAAAAATCCAGTCTAATGCTCAACCGCATGTCAGATGAATCCTCCTAGAGCCTCTCCATATTGGAGTGAGCTATTCTCTCAATGATTTGCATCCATGGCCTTGCTGGTGTCGTCGAGAGAGCCCTCACATCGTTTGTAAATCGTCTCTGTCTCCGGTCGTCATTTGAAAACCTTGATCACTGACTTGCTGGTTCATCTTGCCATCGAGACACTAACAAAATTGGGAGTGGGAAACAAGAAATTCCCACGTCAACCTACATTAATTGCATGGGGGATTTTGAACATTGATACTCAACTGATACTCTCCCTTTCCTCACTCCCAAACACTGCACCTAGCTATTGATTGATCCCCTGACTCCCCTATGTCCTGCGAACTACAACTCAATCCAACTCTCATCCAACCCTATGTGATTCAAGATCGAACATAGACTCCACGTTCCAGCAACAATGAGTATGCTGGAAATTCAACTTTGAAGATTTCTCTAGCTGCAAAATCGACACACATACAGACCACAACATTTCAAAAAACTAAAGCCTCACCATGTTTATGACTGGAAACAATAAAGTGTTTCTATTATACAATAAGTTGATGTTGTTGTGGTTAAATGAACATTGAAACCTGCCTCAAATTAATTCCCTCTGACCAGTTCAGAGTCCCAAAAGAATTACAAATATTTCATCGATAGTCTTTCTAATAGACAACAAAGGTTTGGATTGTGAAGCCCTTGCATATTTATATATCTCTTTTCAGTTTGAGAAAGCTAAAAGGGCCCTGCATATCTAAATATCTATATTCAATTAGAGAAAAAAAATCGATAATGTCTTTGAGAACACTTATTAGAGGGTTCATAATGTCTTTGATAACACTTATCAGAGGACATAAAAGCTAACTTGAAGAAATCATTTGACCCCATCCCTCAAAGAAGATTGCAATATAAAATTTTCTACTTTCCATCACCAAATCCATTACAAGAGCAAAAACAAATTAGTGTATGCACATTCTAGATAATCTAAGAGTGAGACACTCAATTTGTATAAAAGAAATAGAGCAAGGTAAGAATCCCTCTTAGGACTACTAGTGCAAATAAGCATAGTATCAAATCATGTAATTGAGTCTTCAACTATTTTGACTTGCTACATAACGTGGAAACTCGCAGAGTTGCATAAAATCTGTCTAGTCTCCCTTGGATCCTCAACTAACCCCTTTGTCAATTGGACCTTGTGTACCACCATGATACCTACAAGGTTTTTTTCTAGAGATTAATGTGGCAATAATCAGTATTGGTTTTTTCTTGATTATTGGCCCAATACGTAACTCTATAAACTCAGAAAGTAAATACTAGGCTCTTTTGGTTGTGTTTGTGTTGACGTGTCTTGGTTTTTTTTAGTATCTCCATTTTGATATGGGGCGTATGTTAGTATCAATTATATAGGGTTTCCAATGTTAAGTATTGTTAAGTAGCCATTTTTGTGCATACATATCGTGTGCACATAGTAGTGATGATGAACCGAACGATCAAGGATAGGTTTCCATAAAATTGGGCAACGAACTTAAATACCTTCCTATATTAAAAGGAGGAGAAATGAACAATCCGACAACTACAAAGTGATTTAAAATCAAGAATAGAAAACTCACTAATCTACAAGTCCCTTGGATGAAAAAGGAGGGGGGGTGCACATGTATCATTCAAATCCTCCTCAAGTCAGATGATGTCAAGAGAACTTGGAAGCGATGGAAAAATTCCACAGAAGTGGCATGGAAATCAACGTTGATAAAACTAGGAAAGTCACATTTTTCACTAGAAAGGAAGAAACCCAACCTCGACTAAAGTTAACAAATGAACCTCTAGAGATCATACACAAATGCAAGTACACAGGGTTACAGTTCCATGAAACACTGAAACTGAGATCAATTCATAAGAAAGAGACTACTTGTAGCATGCAAAACAACATTCTTCTTTGATAGTCAATGCAAAACAACATAGATATGGAACTAGAAGAACATACACTCCCTATTTCATACACCCATCAAAACGGTGCTATTATGTGTATGTGAGATATGGGGCACAAATATATCCAAGAACAAATGGAGTCAAATTGAGAGGGTAGAGAAATACATAACAACCTTATTTTTGAAGACAAAAACTATCTTATTGGCAGAAACATGTATATATTTGATTATATATGCTAGAATTGCTAAGGATGTTGATATTATATCGATAAAAGGTCGTTGAAATAGACAGTCATCAAATTCCAGTCAAATAAGCAAAAGACAAATTATAAAGAAGGAAAAATACATGGAATTTGCAATGCAACAAGCGGCTGGAAAGTTGGGACAAGGAGGAATGACCATGAGAAAATAAACAATGAAGAATCATCTACGAGGTCATTATTGGAAAGGAAAATGGAGGAAAAAAATCTACAAGCTCATTACTTCTTTCAGAGGGAAGCACTCTTTCTCACTTGTTGCAAGTACATATGTTTGGGCAGAAGATCCATCTTTAAATAATCTGCATGTTATTTGTGCCCTGAGGTTATTTTGCAGTGTTGATTCTACAAACTCTACAAATTGGGCCAATAATAAACACTATCATTTAACAACATCTAGTAAATGGGTCGTTCCCACTATCCACAATGGTGAAATTTAGCCAAGAGGCCACCCCGTAAATTGCACCTCCTTTCGAACAACTAACAATCAACAACCGAAATCTAAAACAACAAATACCAGGTTCTTGCAATGAAAGAACATTTTGTCTATGATGCAAATGGCATTTAGTATGAGAGTGCACCTACCATTTCCTGAAGCACCTCTCACAATACATGATAAAAGGTTGAATTTCATGGATAAAAACACAAAATTGTTGTTTAATGCCACTACACATGTCTAAGGTGAAATAATTGTGCATGAGATGAAAAGGGTGTCCACAGTCAAAGATTTATAAAATTGGCCTAATTCAGTGGGTACTAGAAGGAACTGGTTTCTCTTTGTCCACTACATAGAAAATTCATGGTTCTTTTGTGATTATGTGGTACCCATTCTCTCTTCATTTCATTTCATTTCTTGCAAGGATTCCTTTTGCTCCCATCTTCTTTAACCTATTTTGAACTTTAGTGGATATTAACACAAATTTCAATATCAATTTTTTTTTCAACCATCAACTGAGCACTCTTTCCTTTCCCATTAGAACTGTATTTATTTTTTACTAGAAGTACAACATTGTCTAACTATCAATTTTTCCATTTTACCGTTACTTAGTGTCTTGTTTTATCTTTCCTTTTCCACACCTTAGTCCAACTACGCTCTTTGTCTTGTTTCTTATCCATTTCTTGGTTAGATAATTGTTCATTCCTGCCTTGCTATCCCTTTTTTCCATATTTCCTTATTTTTTAAGACCATACTTCGATGAAATGGTAGGGACTCAAAACATGCAAAACAGGTTTTTGGCGATTTAAGAAAAAATTCCTATTGAACATATATTGGCCCTCGTAGCTGCAGTTAGATTTCGAAGGGGGGAAATACCGAGTTTGGTCAATCTACAACACACCTACACCTTTGGCCTCATTGAGCACACTCATGTTGGTCTCCCGCAAGTAGCCTACCAAATGGTTTCACTGTCTCATCTAACAAGTCACAAATTTATCTTAAAAAAATCTTGTACATTAAAAGCAACATACCTCACGAAAGTTTCCATCTTCCTCTCCTATAATGTTTCTTCCTCAAATGGGAAATGGCATTATACATTTGGAAGGGAAAATGAGAGAGGTTCATATGGGGGAGAACACAAAAGGAGAGGCTGTATATTTGATGTTGTATATTTCAATTGAGATGTATGTATACTACATGTTTATTGATTTTGATTATATGTATATTGATATGTATATAGCCCATGTATATTATGTTTTATCTTCATATCATGTTCATGTTGATGTTGTTTGATTTTTTAAAATGTATGTTTATTGATTTCAATGAGATGTATATATGAAATGGATATTAGTATATGTATGACATGTTTATTGATTTTTATTTTGATGTATATTGATATATATATGGCTCATGTATATTATGTTTTTTTCATATCATGTTGACGTTGTTAGTTTTTGATTTATAAAATTTATAATTTTTTGACTTTGATGAGATGTATATGTGAAATGTATTTTGATATATGCATGGCATGTTTCTTGATTTTAATGAAATGCATATTTGAGATTTATATTGATATGTACATCGCTTATGTATATTATGTTTTTTTGGGATATCATGTTGATGTTGTTGTTGTTTGAGTTGAATAACTTTAATTTTATAAAATAGTTTAATTTTGATTGTTATTGCAAAACGTTATAATGATTAATCCAACATAATGTTTAACTCTTCTTTACGGTGATTTGTTTGTTGTCTAATAATATACAATATATTGATTAAACATGTTTACAAACAATATGAAATCATGAAAACATTCATTAATCATATTAATTGATAAATTGTTGAAATCAATTTGATTTATTAAATCTTTTTATTAGATCATGGAAATAATTAAATCTTTTTATATTAAATATAGAAAAATGATATAAAAAATGCATTCCATTAAAATGACCAAATGATAATAATTCATATTATTAATATTGCAAATAGTGATATCATGTTGCTTATTAAAACACTAAAACAATGATAAAAAACATTTCATTGCCTTTCAAAATTAATTTGGTAATTAAACAATGTCAAATCATTAATGAAATATTATCATTATTAACTATTATGAAATATTAATATTATTAATATTAATAATATTAAAGAATCCAAAATCATATTTCATTAATAGTTAATATTATTAATATTGCAAATAAAGTCGTTTCTACTTAAAAAATTTACTTTTATAATACACACAAATTGTGAAAGGTGAAAATAGAGGGGGGTGGTGATGCATTTAATCATAAAAAGTTTAACGATTCTTCAAATAACTTCAATGGTTGTTGTTATGCTTTTTTTGTTGTTGAAAAAATACATCTTATATTACAAAAAGATGGACACAAGTTGGAAAGTTATAAACAATGAACTTCATAACATCTTTTATAATGCAACTAAAGAATAAACAAAATTAGATTGGATCTAAAAATTGAGCATCTTTAATTAGAGCATCTTTGATAAGAGCTAATGATGTACCCTATCTGTAATAAACATGGTATTAAGTAATCATAAATATTTAATATTAAATAAACAATAATAATTATTAAATAAACACTAATAGTTTAATAAACATGATATTAAATAATAATAAGTATTTAATATGAAATAAACAATAATAATTATTAAATAAACATTAATAGTTAAAGTTGATTATAGGGTGTAACCCTTTGTAAATAGTCATCTATCAAGACTATCCATAGAATATATCTGCAAGGATTGTCTATATATAATACTCTTCAGTCCCACAAATAATTGAATACGTAGAAACTTCAATTAAAGATAAGATTTTTTAGTGACATCGATGCAGGATTAGAGTCAATGACTGTAAATCCTATGGCATGGGAAAAGGCTTTGCTAATACAAGAATTGAAATTTTTGAAATTTTTATACAATCACAAGATTGTATTTTTCCCATAAGTATTACATCCAAAAATGTGGCTGAGCACTAACATATTGCTTTGAAAAGTACTAGTAGAAGCATCAAAAAAGAATTGCACAATTAAATATTGTCTATATCAAAGCCAATGGATGGCAAGAGAAGCCCCGAAGGTATTTTCTTGCTATCTCTATACAATCACAAAGATAGAGATATATTGACAATGATATGGAAAATAGTCTTATGGTTCTGTCATCTTTGTTTCCTTCACTTCCCTTAGGCCGCTAGAAAAAAATTCCTCAATGAGTCTTTCTCCTGCAACTCAAGTGGAAGAAGAATGCCCCAACAAAGATGGCTGGGATCGTTGACTATGCGCATAAAGAAACACCTTTGCGTTTTCTAGAAATTATTGAGTCACCGTCCATAGTATTGTCAAGTGAAGCCAATCCGAAGGGTTGCATCCTTTTATGCTACCTCTAGCATAAACTTAATACTTGTGAAGATGTGGCAATAAACAAATACATATACATATTAAAATTTCAAGAACAATGATATTAATTGAAGAAAAAAGTTTACTTTTAAGTGAATGGAAATTTTGTAACAAGTTTATTAAATATTGCTAGTGAAAGGAATTATTAATAGTCACTAAGTTATGTGGACGGATGGACTAAGGATTGGTTAAGTGAAAAAGAAAATAATTATTATAAAAGGGAAAAGACAAACATTATAAAAGTATTATAAAGGGGAAAAGACAAAAGTGCTAATGAAAATAAAGGAAGTCGTGAAGATTTTTTAGAATATAAGTGTTAAGAGGAAGAGCAAAGATAGATTTAATGATAAAGCTTCTTTAAGAGGACAAACAATGCAATAAACATAATATTAAATAAACAACAATAATTATTAAATAAATATTAATAATTAACTTTGACTAAAGGGTGTAACCCTTTGTAAATTGTCACCACAAGTGCTATATATATGGGCATACTTATTGGAAACTACCATTCATTCATTATTATATATTATAGATCAAATATAAATATATTGTCTTTTCAATAATTATTGGGGGCATGCATGAAGATGCTCCCCAAATTCATTGTAACTGGAGCGTGCGAGCGGAAAAAAAATAGCGTGCGTGCACTCTTGAGACCGTGTGCGTGCAAAGATTTGCTAATGTCCTGAACCGGTAGGTAGGTTTCCATGTAGGTCTTAAGAGCACACATGCACTATTAGTGCGCACGCATTTAACATAGATGCACTATTAGTGCGCATGCGTTAATAGTGGACGTGCACTTCTCTGTCTATTAAAAATTGGGACGAGGCCCATTTCTTACCCACCTTCCCCGATTTCGTCGATTCACCACTGTCCAAGAATGCTTGACAACCATGCACGCACATCGATTCCTCCACCAACATCCCCCAATAATAATCCAAGTAATATTTTTATCCTCTAATTACAATTTTTGTTTGTATTTTCAACGATTTAAAAAAAAATTACATTATAAAAAATCCAAAAAACTCAAACAACATTGTAACAAATTCAATTTTTTAATTATAGTTAATATCTACTCTATCACAATGACAAAAAACCAAGAGCCAAATCCCCAAACAAACAACCCATCCACATAAAACCCCGAATTAAACATTCACCCTGAGGAGAACCCAAGCACGAAAGCCTAAATAAACCAAAATTTACACCAATTAAGAAGCTTGGTTCAAGAACTTAGAATGACTACGGAACCATCAAGACTCTCCCTAGCCACATCCGTCGACAACATCATTGCCTCAGTTGATAATGCTCGTGGTCAATTGGCGAGCATAATTGAATATAGGTCTAGGATGAGAGAATATTATTCCACTAGTGTTAGTAGAGACCAAATCAAAGGCTTGAACATCTCAAAACAAACTCTAGTTAGTTATTTCATTGACCCCAAGACTGTTAGGAACCCATGTCAACCCTTCTATTTACTTTGCTAGTATATTGTTGTTGGACGCATATGCTTTGTAAGTCACCCTGTAGTATTTGTTGATCCATAGTTCGTATTATTGTTGTTGGATGCATATGCTTTGTAAGTCGTCTCGTAGTAATTGTTGATCCATATTTTGTATTGGCCCATGGTTTGTATTGACACATGGTATTGACCCATGGTATTGGCGCCTAGAATTAGTATATAAGTCTGTGTTGAGACCAATGAAGGTACCGTGAAGTTATTTGTATTGAGCTTGCTCAAAGGAGGTTGCCCCCTCGAAGTGGCCTGCGATCAATATAAAAGTGATTCTGAGTTCTGTCATTTCTGCTATTTCGCATATTCTTATTAATTAATTGTTGCAGGTTCTTCACATCTGGTATTAGATCACTTTCTTGGGCTCGTTGGGTGGAATTTCTGCCAATTTTTTTTTTTTTTTTTCGCATCTGTTGCAGCTTCGGAATTGGGAATAATCCATATCCGCTTAATTGTGGTAAGTACTTGGGCATAAGCCCTAAAACTCATTGTGAGGAGTACCACAGGAACCCCAAAGTAGCTGTCCCATTGAGAGGACCTACCAACGAAAAGGGCAATGACCCCTACCTGATTGACTAGTTCCCACCCGTGAGGTAAACCAAGAGCTGTCGTTTGTGGCAAAGTGGTTATCAGTTTTACCTGAGCCGTGGAGTGAGGGGTACTGCCCCAATATGCAAGCCGTTAGACAACATTGGTGGCCGAGTGAAACCCATGAACTGTTAGGAAGCCGCACATACCTGGGGTCCATATCTATTTTCAGCTGAACTGTTGTCGATCACTGCCGCACCGTTTCAGCTCCATTCTGAAAGCCATTCCAGATCCAGTCATTTCAGATCTATTTCAGATCCAGCCTTTTTCGATCTAGTTGGCGCCGCTTCAGATCCCTTTGTTTCCGATCACTTCTGCGCCATTGCAGATCTATTTGTTTCAGATCCCTTCCGCGCCGTAGCAACTCCATTCTGATAAAAAAAAGAGTATAAAATCCATTTTTTTCTCCATATCTCCCTTGTTTTCACTCTATTTCCCTTGAAACTTCCCTAGAACCCCTGTAATCCCATTCTGCATATTTCATTCATGAGGACCCTATCCCAAATTCCACTTCCTAAAGTCCGAAATCCCACATTTGTCTATTTTTAGGGTTTGCCATAACTTCCTTAGATTTTACCCAATCACCTTCAAATTTTACCACAGAGTTCCTTTCCTAATTCTGCTTCTTTGTTCCTCTCTGCCAAATTTTCTCATTCTTTCACCTCGCTTCTGAAATCCTCCTTTTCTGCTTCCTTGTCCCTTCGACAGTGTCCAAACCTAGTCAAACCCCAATTACCCATCCGAGTTTTTCCCAAATCCAAATTTTCCTTTACTAAGAAAGCTTTTGTTTGTGTTTTTCTATCCATTCCCCCGCCTCCAAAAAAAAAACTCCTGGTTATGGTTGTCACCCGCGTAGGAGCAAAAACCATGGAGGAAGCACTTGCAGCCATCCAAACCAAACTCCAAGATCTGGATGAAAATTTTCTCAACCTCCATCTTTAGCAATCAGCCATGAACAATAACCGACAACTAGAATCTTCTGCAGCCAATGGGTTCTCTTCTTCCAGCACTTTCCATGGTCTGAAGCTCGAATTTCCTCGCTTCAATGGTACTGATCCGACTGGATGGATCTATCGTGCAGAACAGTATTTCAGTCTGCATAATACTTTTGATGTCCAAAAAGTTGCACTTGCATCCTTTCATTTGGAACAGGAAGCCCTTCAATGGTACCATTGGTACATCAAGGCTCATGACGAGCCAAAATGGACAGATTTTTGCCAACTCCTTTTGCAATGATTTGGTCCTACTGCTTTTGATGACTTCAGCAGAGCACTCACTAAACTTTGTCAAAGTGGCACTGTGAGATAGTATCAAACAGAATTTGAGAAACTAGCGAATCACACATAAGGATTGTCTGATGAATTCTACAGAAGTTGTTTTATCAGTGGTCTTAAGGATGAAATCCGGTTAGAGGTTAAAATGTTTTGTCCCAACACAATGATGGAAGTCCTAGGGTCGGCTAAGTTGGCGGAAGATAAGATTGCAGCCCAACAACACTCCAAACCCACTTTTGTTTCCTTCTGAAATATGGGTTCTCAACAACCTCCCATCCCGCCGGCTCCTTGACCAACTCCTATCAAGCATTTATCTAAAACAGAGATGCAGGCACGCAGAGAAAAAGGGCTTTGTTATAATTGTGATGAGAAATTCACTCGGGGACATAGATGTGTTCAACAAAAGATCTATCTATTGGATATGGATTCTCCGCCTGCCTCTACAATTGGTCAAGAAACTGCAGATACAATGGATGATCAGGTCGACATTCAAGAGCCGCCTATTGACCCCCCATCTCAGGATGAACAACCAGAGATATCTCTCCATGCTTTATCCGGCGTCACCAACCCCCAAACAATGCGGTTCAGGGGTTACTTCAAGAAGCTTCCTCTTACAATACTCATTGATTCTGGTAGCACTCATAACTTCATTGACCCTCAGATCGCTAGACATGCTGATTGTTTTTTCCATCCTTGCTCCAAATTTGAAGTCATGGTTGCCAATAGGGGCACCTTACCTTGCAAGGGAAAGTGTCACAATGTGCGCATCTATCTGGAATATTATAACCTGCGTTCTAACATGTTTTCCTTGTCCCTAGGCGGATGTGATGTGGTTTTGGGCGTTCAATGGTCATGCACACTTGGCCCCATCTTATGGGATTTTGTTGAACTTTGGATGCAGTTTTCAGTCAATGGGAAACAACACAAATTTAAGGGCTTACAAGAAGGGTCTCTCCACATCATCAGTTCACATCGCCTGGAAAATATCCTTAAGAAGAATTAACATGGTGTCATCTCTCAACTCCATTCCATTCAGATGCACCCATCAACGGTCTCCCCTACTTCATTGGATAGATATGCAGGTGTCCTTGCTGAACCAGTGGGCTTGTCGCCTTCAGGAGACCTTTCCGGTACGAATTTAGCCACATCTACATCTCAGCAGGAAATGATGGCTATTTTGCATGCAGTACAGAAGTGGCATCCATACCTATTAGGGAATTATTTCTACATCAAGATTGATCTCCAGAGTCTGAAAAATTTCCTGGAATAATGGGTCTCCTCCCCAGCACACCTAAAATGGGTTATCCAACTCATGGGTTATGCCTATGCGATCACTTACAAGAAGGGTAAGGAAAATATGGTGACAGATGCTCCTTCTCGCACATTTGATGACCCAGTTTTTGTTACAGTTATTTCTCTTCTTGTTCCATATTGGTTGTAATCTGTTCAACAATGTTATCTCTTCTATGAACTCCATGCTCCTTCATCAGCAGGGCACTCTAGGTTCCTCAAAATGTATGACCGGGAACAATGTAACTTCTTTTGGAAGGGAATGAAAATGACACTTCAACAGATGGTGGTTGACTGTGATACTTGCCCGGTCAACAAGGGTGAAATGACACTCCTTTCAGGACTGTTCGAACCCTTTCCCATCCCTACACAGATGTGGACAACTATTTCTATGGATTTCCTAGAAGCGCTCCAGTGGTACAATACCACATCTAAAAGGACACCATATGAAGCAGTTTATGGATAGGCACCGCCAATTCTTCTTCCATACATGCTCAAAAGCTCCCCAGTTCAGGCAATTGACTCGGTTCTTCGAAACCGCGATCAGATTCTTCTCATTCTGCAGGACAATCTTCACATGGCAAGAATTCGACTGAAACAACATGCCGATCAGCACCATTCTGAGCACACTTTTTACGCAGCTGATATGGTCCTTATTCTTCTACAGCCTTCCAAGTACTCCTCCCTGAAACTCAAAAGGCGTCAGTGGACTGGAATGCAACTCGAGGATGCTATAGGGGAACCACTCCTTCAGATTCTACATCAATTTCCACCTCTAAAGCTTTGAGGAAAAATCTTTTTCTAAGGGAGAGGGGATGTTAGGAACCCATGTCAACCCTTCTATTTACTTTGCTAGTATATTGTTGTTGGATGCATATGCTTTGTAAGTCATCTCGTAGTATTTGTTGATCCATAGTTTGTATTATTGTTGTTGGATGCATATGCTTTGTAAGTCGTCCCGTAGTAATTGTTGATCCATATTTTGTATTGGCCCATGCTTTGTATTGACACATGGTATTGACCCATGGTATTGGTGCCTAGAATTAGTATATAAGTCTGTGTTGAGACCAATGAAGGTACCGTGAAGTTATTTGTATTGAGCTTGCTCAAAGGAGGTTGCCCCCTCAAAGTGTCCCGCGATCAATATAAAAGTGATTATGAGTTCTATCATTTCTTCTATTTCGTATATTCTTATTAATTAATTGTTGCAGGTTCTTCACAATGACCAACCTACCCCTTGATCCATGCAAAATGCACCTTTGCATGGGTTGGTGCACATATGAGCCATGGAGACAAAACTTGATGAGTCGATGGTTTATGGTTTTCGACAAACCTCCTTGCAACAATAGGGAGGTCCCACTTTATTTTCTTCAGAAACTATATGCGGAGTTTGTGTTGGGCCTACATGTCAACTACTTTGACATTAGTGAGTTTCATGGGGTTGGTCTTGGATTTTCCCAAGATTGACCCACCGCCAGGCATAACCCATTAAGAGGGCCACCTAAACCTAGGTGTATGCCTAACCCACCTCCACATACACCTCAATTACTGGATCACCTAGCCGAGATTGCCACTGCCATATCATAGCTTACTCATATTGTATTACAACACAACACATTTGTGGTATCATGTAGGTATGACACATCAGATCAGCATGGAGAACCATCAGGTGTAGGTCCTTCAAACCACATTGGTCATGGACCATCCATGACTACTAGTGGGCCAAAGGATCCTTTTGACACTCGAGGATTACCCCATCGTTGCACTCACTGCGACCATACTTTCCATGGCCCTACAGAAGATCCTGCACGAGATACATTTATGTCTGAGGTTAGTACATGGTGTGTAAATGGTTGATTGCATTTTTAAATGTACATTTTACAATTGTTAGATTAACATTGATTAGTGTATTGAATGTGTAATTGATTTTTTTGGCATGTGTAGTTGTTTCGAGATGAAACAATTGAATCAAGGTGGGAGGACATTACTGCTCCCAACCTTGATTGCGCCATGGAGGAAACAGAAAGTATTGTAGCACCTCACATACAGGTATATAAAAGAGTGTATGGTTGTAGGCTTTAAAAACTGAGTTAGTTTCAATTTTCATATTTTATATGAGAAATCAATATTAATGTTTTTGTGTTTCCACAAGTGCATGCAGAGGAGATTGAGCATAGGTCTCCACCTGTGCTGAGAAGATCACTTGTCATGCAGGTTACTTGTTTGAAAAAATTAATTATTAATTGGTTTGAAATTCATTGTGTTTGTATGGTTAATTTACATGTTTTTTATTCTAATTAAAATTATTTCATATGTTTATGTGGGTTCCATCTACGACCATACGATCACCATATCCACACATTCCCGTGTATATTCCACATAGTTTTGTTTTTCCACATTTCATGTCAATTCAAGTGATTGGGAAATATGCTCCTATGATCGGAATTCTCTTATCCCCCCGTAAGGCTCTCCCACCCATTATAAATCCACCGAGGGTATATCACCACACACGCCCATCCACTCATGTGTTTACCCCTCTTGTCCAACATTTGGCTCCATCTGTCCCATCCACATCAGATCCATCCATTTCCCATACATACACTCCCACCCATTTACCTACATCAACAGCCATTCCCCTACCTACATCAACCCTCACACACCTACTTGCATCATCCCTTTCCACCACTATTGCCTCATAGCAAGTTGTACAACCCAGTGCTCCACTTCCTAGCCCGGAAGGGAATTTTCCTGCATCGCCTCCGATATTCATGATGATATTTATAAGCTATTTAAAATATTATAAAGGATGAATGAATTTCATAAAATAATTCATTTTGGTATTATGTATTAATGATTTTTTCTAATTGTTCTAGGGAGGCATTGCCGTGAGATTGGGATCGAGGAGACGAACACCCCCATTGCAACTTGTTATCTCGCCTCAGGTGAGTACTAAAGATTTGAATTATAATTGTTTTTTTTTAAGTGTACTAATTTATAGAATTGTGGGAAAATTAGCATGTTGTTGTTTCCCTTTCAGACCACACCTAGACGTAGGGGGGGGAATCTTCCTCTAGCTCAAAGAGGAGGAAGATCGATTTTGGAAATGAGCGTCAAGGTGTCGATGGTGGCCAAGGTGATTGAGACCCACTATGTACATTAGCCATGATGTGGCATTTTTGTCATAAGATGGTTATTTGTGTGTAGGCCATAAGCCTCCCTTATTCCATTTTTGTGCATGAACATCCACTATTGGGAATGATGCTCCATTTTGTATAAAAATGTAATTTTGAACAAATTTCCAATACAAATTTATAGCTTTCATTTGGTGTATATTACAAAGTGTTTATGGATTCTTACATTATTTATGTGGATTTGATGTTATATATCATGACTTTTACTTGGTTCATGGTGAATGCAATTTTATATGTATTATTGAAAAAAGGTATTTGTTGGACCTTAATGGGTGATTATGTTTGCCAACAATGGAGATAAGAAACATATTGATGATGTGTATTTAGTTCTAGGTCTGAAATGCACCAAGAACATAATGTTCCAACTCACGATGAAGAGTGAAATTCAAAACTCAATGAATGCATATAAAGCTAAGGTTGTTGATCAAACATGGATTTTGCATTCAATGTTTGGAAACTTTCACTTTGGAGGTTTAAGCCTAAGAAATAAAATGGTTATGAGACAAAAGGACATGAAAAGAATGTCTATAAGCTAAAGAATGTCTTGTATGGGTTGAAACATAGTCATAGAGCTTGATATATCAAGATAGACAACTATTTGAATAACAATAAGTTTAATAGAAGAAAAAGTGACCTCGCTTTGTATACTAAAACATATAAGCAAGGTAAAATTATTATGCCAATGATATATATTTTACACGTAATTTGATGTTGAACAAATTTAGAATAGCCATGAAAAATGAATTTGAAATAACAGTGTGATGAAGTACTTCCTTGGTATTGAAGTTGATCAATCAAAAAATGGATTTTTTATATGAGAATCAAAGATGATAAAGATGTATTAAGGAGATTTAGAATGTTGAATTGCAAGAGAATGCCAACACCCGTAGTAGTAGGTACTAAACTAAGCAAAGAGGATGATGTATCTTTTGTAGATCCAAGACAATTCAAGAAATTAGTTGGAAGTTTGAGGTACTTAATAACAATTAGGCCATATATGTTTGTTGTGAGTTTAATATCAATGTTTAAGAAGTCTTCAAGAAGTACTCATTTGCAAGTTGGTAAAATAATTTGAAGATACATTTCAAGTACATCATATCATTGAATTGTGTATTCCATAATTGAATGGTTTCACAGATAGTGATTTTACATGCAGTGTTGGCAATAGGAAAAACATATGAGGTAATATGCTTTTAATTTTGGTACGAGTACTTTGTCAGGGGAACCAAAGAAGCATTTGATAGTTACAATTTGTTCAACTGAATAAAAATATGTGGTTGCAACATTAACAACTTCTCAAGTAGTTTGGATGAAAGGCGTTTTGTCCAACTTATTGCATGGGAAAGAAAATCCTACATTGATATTTTGTGATAATAATTCAGGATTGCCCTTTCAAAGAACCATGTATTTCACATGAAGTGCAAACATATCCAACACTCAATATCGTTTCATGAGAAAATTAGTTTTAATAATGGTGAAATCTATTTAAAATTATGTAAATTGTAAATAAAAAATCAATTAATTGACATATTCAGAATTCATTGGCAAGAGATGTTATTGAACTCGATAGACAAAATTTAAGAGTGAACTTTGGAAGTGAGAGATAGTGCAATTATTGCACAAGGGGTTCAAATTTGGAAATGAATCAACCGTGAACTCGTCTCCAACCTTCACACATCAAACTTGGATGAACACACTTGCAACATCTCACAGAACTCAATTCTTCTTCCTAGATCAAATCATATGCCCCCAGGACCAATTCAACATGTGTACCTAAAATCCTCCAGGAGGCGAGTTGCAACTAGCCATAGAACTATGATCGTGGATTTGATCGATGAACTGTAGAAATCATTGGAATCAGGATGCCAGAATAATGCTAGGGGTGCCTCTCTCCCCTAGGTCCATGGCCCTGAGTCTCTCTAATTTGGTGATTTTGTAATCTAGGGATTCCCTCAGTGAAAGACAATGCAATTCTTGTACAAGGGGGTCAACTTTGGAAATGAATTCATCGTGAACTTGTGGCCAATTTTTACACATCAAACCTACCCAAAAACACTTGTAGCATCTCATGGAACTCAATTCTGCTACCTAGATCAAATCTTATTTCCCTGGGACCAATTCAACGTGTGTCCCTGAAAGCCTCCAGGAGGAGAGTTGCAAGTGGCCATAGAATGATGACCGTGGCTCGGATCGACGATCTGTCAACACTGTTGGAATAAAGATGCTGAAATAATGCTAGGGGTGCCTTTCTTTCCCAGGTCCATGGCCTAGAGCCCCTCCATTTTGGTGATTTTGTAATTTAGGGTTTCTCTTAGTGAGAGATAATGCAATTCTTGCACAAGGGGGTCAAATTTGGAAAAGAATCGACTGTGAACCCGTGGCCAATGTTCACACATCCAACCTGCAGAAACACACTTGCATCATCCCATGGAACTTAATTTTGTTGTCCTGATCAAATCCTATGCCCCGGGACCAATTCAACATGTGTCCTTGAAAGCCTTTAGGAGGCAAGTTGATAGTGGCCATAGAACGATGACCGTGGCTCGGAGTGACGAACCGTATACACCATTGGAATCAGGATGGAGAAATAATGCTAGGGGTTCCTCAATCCCTTGGATCCATGTCCTAGAGCCCCTCCATTTTCTGCAATTTTTTAATCTAGGGTTTCTCTCAGTGAGAGACAGTGCAATTCTTGCACAAGGGGGTCAAATTTGGAAATTAATTGATCGTGAACCTGTGGCCAATGTTCACATGTAAAACGTAACCAAAAAACTTGAATCATATCATGGAACTCAATTATGCTTCCCAGATCAAATCATATGCCCCCAGGACCAATTCAACACGTGTCTCTGAAAGCCTCTAGGAGGCGAGTTGCAATTGGCCATAGAACAATGATTGTGGCTCGGATCGATGAACCGTCGACACCATTGGAAGAAGGACACCAAAATAATTATAGGGGTTCCTCTCTCCCTTGGGTCCATGGCCTAGAGCCCCTCCAATTCGGTGATTTTGTAATCTAGGGTTTCTCTTAATGAGAGACAATGCAAATCTTGCACAAGGGGGTCAAATTTGGAAATGACTCAATCATGAACCCATGGCCAATGTTCATATGTAAAACCTACCCAAACACACTAGAAACATCTCCTGAAACTCAATTCTTTTTCCGGATCAAATCTTATGCCCCCGGGACCAATTCAACATGTGTCCCTAAAAGCCTCTAGGAGGCGAGTTGCAAGTGGTCATAGAACGATGACCATGGCTCAAATCGATGAGCCATCGACGCCATTGGAATTAGGATGATGGAATAATCCTATGGGTTCCTCTCTTCTCTAGGTACATGGCCTAGAGTCCTTCCATTTCAACGATTTTGTAATCTAGGGTTTCTCTCAGTGAGAGACAATGCGATTCTTGCACAAGGGGGTAAAATTCGGAAATGAATCAATCATGAACCTGTGGCCAATGTTCACACGTAAAAAATTACCAAACAAAATTGCAACATCTCATAGAACTCAATTATTCTTCCCAGGTAAAATCTTATGCCCTCGGGACCATTTCAACATGTGTCCCTGAAATCCTCCAAGAGGCAAGTTGCAAGTGGCCATAGAATAATGAATGTGGCTCGGCCATAGAATAATGAATGTGGCTCGGATCAACAAACTGTCGATACCATTGGAATAAGGATTCCAAAATAATGCTAGGGGTGCCAGAATAATGCTATGTTTTCCTGTCTCCTCTAGGTCCATGGCTCAAAGCCCCTCCATTTTCGTGATTTTGTAATCTAGGGTTTCTCTCAGTGAGAGACAATGTGATTCTTTCACAAGGAGGTCAACTTTGGAAATGAATTGACCATGAACTTGTGGCCAACATTCACACATCAAACCTACACAAAAACACTTGCAACATCTTACAGAACTCAATTTTGTTGCCCGAATCAAATCTTATGCCCTTGGGACCAATTCAACATGTGTCCTTGAAAGCCTCTAGGAGGCGAGTTGCAAGTGGCCATAGAACAATGAATGTGGCTCGGATCGAGGAACCATTGACACCATTGGCATCAGGATTCCAGAATAACGCTATGTTTTCGTGTCTCCTCTAGGTCCATGGCCCAGATCCCCTCTAATTCAGTGATTTTGTAATCTAGGGTTTCTCTCACTAAGAGACAATTCAATTCTTGCACAAGGGGGTCAACTTTGGAAATGAATCAATTGTGAACTTGTGTCCAACATTCATACATCCAACCTACCCAAACATACTTGCATCATCTCATAAAACTAAATTATGTTTCCTGGATCAAATCTTATGCCCCTAGGACCAATTCAACATGTGTCCCTTAAAGCCTCCAAGAGGCGAGTTGCAAGTGGCCATAGAACGATGACCGTGGATTAGATCGACGAACCGTAAACACCATTGGAATCAGGATGACAGAATAATTATAGGGGTTCCTTTCTTCCCTGGTTCCATGGCTTAGAGCCCATCCATTTTGGGAGTTTTGTAATCTACGGTTTCTCTTAGTGGGAGACAATACATTTCTTTCACAAGGGGACCATGAACCCATGGACAATGTTCACATGTCAAAACTTCCAAAACACACTCGCATCATCTCACACAACTCAGATATGCTTCCTGGATCAAATCTTATTCCCCCAAGACCAATTCAACATGTGTCCCTAAAAACCTCCAGGAGGCCAGTTGCAAGTGGCCATAAAACGATGACTATGGATCGAATCAATGAACCATCGAAATAATTGGAATCAGGACGCCGAAATAATGCTAGGGGTGCCTCTCATCCCCTGGGTCCATGGCCCAGATCCTCCCCAGTTCAGTGATTTTGTAATCTAGGGTTTTTCTCAGTGAGAGACAATGCAATTGTTGCACAAGGGGGTCAACTTTGGAAATGAATCGATCGTGAACCCGTGGCCAACATTCATATGTAGAAACTTCCCAAACATAGTTGTAGTATCTCATGGAACTCAAGTATGCTTCCTGGATCAAATATTATGCCCCGGGGACCAATTCAACATGTGTCCCTTAAAGCCTCCAGGAGGCGAGTTGCAAGTGGCCATAGAACGATGACCATGGCTCGGATCGATGAACCGTTGACATCGTTGGAATCAGGATGCCAGAATAATTTTAGGGTTGCCTCTCTTCTGTAGCTCCATGGCCCAGAGCCCCTCCAATTCAATGATTTTGTAATATAGGGTTTCTCTCAATGAGAGACAATGCAATTCTCGCACCAGGGGTTCAACTTTGGAAATGAATCGACCGTGTTAAAACCCAAAAATTGTTCACCTATCTCATCCCCCTAGTCACATAACCCCTCATCCATTTTTTCTACATATTTGGCCTCCAAAAACCCAAAATTCCCTAAGTTGGTAACCAAATGGGAAAAAAAATCATTATTTCCCTCAACGATTAATTAAAATCCCCCCAAAAGGGCCAAAATCCTCCAAAAAGGGGCTGAAATCCTCCAAGAAGGGTCAAAATCCCCAAAAGAAAAATTAAAGAAAAAGAAAAAGGGGAAATAGTCAAAATAAAAGAAAAAGGAGGGAACCCATCAAATACCACTAGCCAATACTAGTGGCTTCCCAATACCACTAGCCAATACTAGTGGCTAACCAATACCACGAGACAATAAACCACCACCTAAAATTATGATAAAAAGGTGGTAGAGGCCCCCCATTTAAGATACATCATAAATCATACACTCTTTCCTACCATTATGCATATGAAATTCCCACTGAAACCATAGCCTCCCTTTGAGCTTGAGTTTCCCCATTCTCGGTTGAGTTTCGGCCACCATTCGAGCGTTCGGAGGAGAGAAAGGGACATTGGAGACCTAGAGAACCACCCTTCATACAGCTACGAGGGCCCTAATGTACTCATCACCAATGAGGTAACCCATGTTGTAAATGTTTTTTAATATAATACAAAACCATTATTTGATTCATGGGTGTTGGACATGTTAGTTTAGGTTTCATTTTACAGTAGTAATCATTGGCATATTTACTTTTATTTTTATTTGCATGCACATCACATTCACAAACTATTACTAAGAGTTCATAAACTCTTAGTAAGTGTCCTTTTGCACTAGTTAGTGTGAATAACCTATCTACAGACCATGAACCCATGGAAAATGTTCATACGTCGAACCTTCTCAAACACACTTGCAACATCTCATGGAACTCAATTTTTCTACCTGGATAAAATCTTATGCCCCCAGGACCAATTTAACATGTGTCCCTGAAATCCTCTAGGAGGTGAGTTCAAAGTGGACATATAACGATAACCATGGCTCGAATCGACGAAATGTCAACACCGTTGGAATCAGGACACCTGAATAATACTAGGGGTGCCTCTTTGCCCTGGGTCCATGGCCAAAGCCCCCTCCAATTCAGTGATTTTGTAATCTAGGGTTTCTCTGAGTGAGAGGAAATGTGTTTCTTGTACAAGGGTGTCCAATTTGGAAATGACTTGATTGTGAACCTGTGGCCAACGTTCATATCTTGAACCTATGCAAACACAATTGCAACATCTCACGGAACCCAATTCTCCTTCCCGTATCAAATCCTATGCCACCGGGGCCAATTTAACATGTGTCCCTGAAATCCTCCAGAAGGCAAGTTGCAAGTGGCCATAGAACGATGAATGTGGATTGGATTGACGAACCGTTGACACCATTGGAATCAAGACATTGGAATAATGGTAGGGGTGCTTCTCTTCGCTGGGTCCTTGGCCCAGATCTCCTCCATTTCAGTGATTTTATAATCTAGGTTTTCTCTCGGTGAGAGACAATGAAATTCTTGCACAAGGGGGTCAAATTTGGAAATGAATTGATTTCAATGGCGAACGTTATATTCTTGTTCCTGATATGATACATCTACACAAAGAGACTGGAGATGTTATCTATGCCACACTGTGGAAGGCTACCTTGGAGCTATCCAAATTACAAACCAGTAAGAATAAGGTTCAAAATTAGCTTAGATTAGAAAAGGTGGAAAATAAGGCCCACAAGGCACAAATCAAAAAGTTGTAGTCTGCATTATTGGCTACTGAAAGCCAGGAAGACAAGAGGGATAGTATACAAAAGCTGCTGGATGAGAAATACAATGATATTCAGACATTGAAGAAGAAATTAAAGATCCCTTTCACCCAGCTGATAGAGGCATCTGAAATGACAAAGATCGAGGAGAAAAGAGAAAATCCGAAGAATGAACTAACAAACTGTAAGGCCAAGTTACTAAAGTTTGAAGAGAAGGAAAATCAGTGGCAAAAGGATATGACCCTTATGGTAGAGAGTGAGAAAAATCTGAAGGCTAGATCTGAATACCTAGAAAGTAAACTGCAAGAGAAAGGCAAAGAGTTGGAGAATATGATCACCCCCTCCTCCATTGAATCTGGTGACTTCTCCATTGTTCAAGAAATGGTGCAGGATATCCTGAGGGATTTAGAGCTAGAAAGGTTGTAGAAGCAGAACAAAGAGATGAAACGCTGAGTTTCAAAAGAAGAGCAGGAGGGGAAGGCTTGGGAGGCTAAGTGTCTATATTTGCAGGTTAAGTATGATGAATTAATAAAACAGGCTATAGGTCAAGCTTCACTGCAAGAAGCAAAGAAGGTTATTTGGGATGAAATCATTGCTGAGGCAGACAAATTAAGGCCCTAGATTGACTTTGTCCTGGACAAGGAAGTTGTAATTAAGCTGGCCAAACGAAGTGTAACAACAACGAATGAAAAGATGAATAAGAAGCCTATGGAACGCTAAAAAGGCCATAGAGTTCTTGAATGGCTTAACTGAAGATGAAGTGAAAGCAACGAACATAAAAGACAGATTGTCTACCATCATTTGGGCTAAGAGGGTGATAAATAAACATCAACAAATAAAAGCTATTCAGGCCAGGATTGATGTCATGGAACACCAATTGAAATACTTCAAGGATATGTTTGATCCATTGTTTAAGAAGGGACTGCCTCTCTTTTCAAAAGAAGATGGTACCATGCTGACACAGAAAGAGTATCAGGACAAGTTGATAGGGTGCAGGTTAGATTATACAGACTTTGCTGGCATGACCCAAGCACTGTCTGGAAAAATAGTGGTAGATAAGTTGACAAAGGAGTTTGAGTTGGTCCTGACTTTCAAAGAGGCTTGTACACCTTAGGAGCTATTCATATAGGAATCATACTGAGATGCGAGTATTGTTGAAGGAGGTGGCCATGTCAGAATTGCTAGCTCCAGTCTAGTGGAGGACTGTTGAGAAGTATGGAAAGGCCAAGCTAACATTGCACCCATGAAGATTCGAGGATCATGAATATTTGCAGCCTAAGAAAGTAGTTACCAAGGATTTTTGTTTATTTACTAGAGTTTGTTACTAGCTAGTAAAAGCTCATGGGAAATTGTAAAGGCTGTTAATACTACTTGTCAGCATTTGTTGTTTATGTTGTAACTAATTCTCAGAGAAGATGGACCTATTTGTATAGGTGTCATCATTTTTTGTAACAACTTTATGTTTTGGAAACCAGGTCAGAATATTTCGAGTTGGAGAACTGAGGTTATTACCTCCTATATATATTCATATGTAATGGAGAGTAAAGGGTTGGAACCCGTAAGACCTTGTGCTATGTAAATTTGAGATACTTCTTTAATAAAATTGGCAGAGCCGAGCAAGTGATTTGAAGTAGAGGTTCTTGTGTTATTTGTTTTACAGTTCGTACCTCCTTTTCTTCATGTGAATGTTTCCTTGTTATCTATGCCATATTGTTTTCTTTTCATGTTTGGATAAGTGTATATTGAGGCATAATTCATATGTTTATGCTTGGTTTCTTTGATTCCAAGCATCCACAAACCTTTTTCTACAAAATTTAATGCATAATTCATCTTATAATGCTCTGCGTTAATGGACTATTCTTATTTTCTTCCCTATCACCAGACAAACAAATTTTTGACTGTAAATGAGTAACTACCCCGCCTCTTTTAAGAATTCTGATGCAAAGCATTGCCACATTACCATCTTAAGTATTTTGACTCCATTTCCCAATGAATGCTTGTCTTGTTTCAAACAAACAACAATCTAATTTCAATTTTTATTCACATATTTGTTCTTGTTAAAACAATTAGTGAGAGATCCCTCTTTGGAAAGAGAGAATCCAACTCCCTTTCCTAAAGTTGGTTTTGTGTGTTACCTTGAAGAGACCTTTCCAAAACCTTAGGGTCAATTTGAGTGCTAACATAATTGGCACCATTTCTGGGGAGCGAAAGTTATATTGTCCTTGGGAGAAATGACAAAGATTTATAGTTTTCATAGAAAGAAATGGTTTATGTGGGAAAACAATTATTTCTGCATTCGAGGAAGGTTGTACTTTTTCCCTGGCGACTCCACTCATCAGGATTTCGGTTGAAGGTAACTCCACTGGGGAGATCGACGACTCCACGTTGATTTCCAAAGAATATTTCAGAAGACATCCTATCCTCTAGAAGGATACATACAAGAGGTAATCCTAACTCTGAGATATTACTAAGTGTGGAAAACCCAGAAAGTTTGCTTAGGCATTGAAGTGGAAAAGAAAAATCTGGCACTGCTAATGCTGAAATATTTTTATCTCAAGAAGAGTCTTATGGTTTGCATGATTGGGATTTAGGAGTAAATGTTGGAAAGTCTTTTATAAGATCAAAATAAAAGTCAGACCTAAAGCATATAGAAGTAGATCCAAATAGTTTTGAGTCATACTTGCTAGATCCTTTGTGGTATAACTTGCAGAACACTGTAAAGGTTGAAGAAAGTAACCCTCATTTCCAAACTTCTCAGCCTCATACTACAAATCTTTCTCACAACCCTCCTCCAAATCCTCCAAATCCTCTTTAGAACCCTTTTGTAGCACATAATCCACCTAGACAAATGGCATGGCTAGGTTTGCACTCTTAGCTTTGCCAGTTGCTTTGCATGATCTCCCTTAGAATTACTCACAGAGAATTTCTTTGTATGATGGAGATGGGAATTTTATAGCAAGAAAACATATAGATAGGTTTGAATATTTCATTGATTTGGAAGAAGTAGATCATGATGATGTGAAGATGAGGTTATTTGCTCAAATTTTGTCAGGGGAGGCAAATAGATCATTTAAGGATTTACTAGCAGCATCTATCCTCACCTTTGAAGCTTTTTAGACCTTGTTTTTGGATAGGTGGGAGGCAAAGAAGAGTCCCTTACAAATATTATCCCAATATGACCATTTAAAGAAAGGAAACTTTGAGTTTGTGCATGAGTTTTCTAGCAGATTTATGAGGGTGTACAACTCCATTCCAGCTGATATTAAACCCTTGGTAGGTGCTGCCAAGCTCCATTATGCAGATGCCTTTGATGGGGAATTTTCATGTATGTTGAGAGAGAGGAAGTCAACTACTTTTTTCGATATGTTGAAGGATGATCTAGAAGTGGAAGCCAATTTAATGGCCTCAGGGAAACTAAAAAATAGAGTAGAGACAGAGAAGAAAAGACAAGAAAACCAACCAGCCATTTTTGCTTCTTCCTTTGCAAGTGATGTTAAGTTTGATATGATGATGAAGACTATGGAGAAATTGATGGATAAGTTGGCCCTAGATAACAGACCACCAAATAGAGAGAAACCTGAAACCAAATAAGGAATCCCAATTTTAGAAGGCCATTGCCTCAAAGAAACCAAAGAAACCCTGAAGATCAGCAGATAAGACCACCATTCCCTAAAAATTTGGTTGATGAGGAAGGACAAGAAGATCCAATGGATAACCAGATTCATCACTTTGATGACATTGATCCTGAGATATATCTAATTGAAAAAGGACACAATTTATTCACCCAAGAAAATGATAGTTCTGTTTCAGAGCTAGATTCAGAACAATATCAAAGAGAATATCAGAATGCCATTGATGATTTTCAGAGAAAATTAAAGCTGAGAAATCATGATGTAAGAACAAATAAAGGGAAGTCCACTCCAAACCAACTTTCCAACACTCAACAGAATTCAGAAAGATAAAAGGAAAAGTAGGAGGCTGTTATACAAGAGAACCCAAAAAATAAGGAACAATAGCCAAAGTAAAGTAAATAGTCAAGGCCAATTGATGTAGATAAACTAATTTCATCCTTCAATATGAAGTCAGAGTTATAAAAGGTTAAGATTTATATCCCCTTTAATGAGTTGTTGAGGAATAATGAATACAGGGAAGAAATTACTAAAATGGTCAAGAATCAAGGTGAGTGTCAATCTAATATTTTAGAAGTAACAGATGATGCTCCCACTATTGTCTTTGGACCTAAGATTGAAGATACAGATGATGAAGAAGTTCCCCCATTTGATCTAAGTTTGAATATCCATGATATGATTTTGCACAATGCAATGTTAGATTCTGGCGCATCTCATAATCTAATGCCAAAAACAATAGTGGAAAGTTTGGGTTTGGAGGTTACTAGTGATTATAAAGACCTGTTTTCTTTTGATTATAGAAAGGTCAGGTGTCTGGGATTAATAAAGGATATGGTGGTAATGCTTGCACAACTCCCAGCTAAAAGCATTGTGATGGATGTTGTAGTAGCTGATATTCTTGTAAATTTTGGTATGTTGTTATCAAGATCTTGGCAATCAAAATTAAAAGGGACTATGCAAATGGATTTGTCATATGCCACTATACCCCTGTTTGGAGGCAATAGAAGGTTATACAGAGAAAATAGACTAGCCTATGTGGTCAGCAGTTAGGATAAGCTTGAAAATCATGCTATTTATGCTGTTGACACTGAATTGGGATCCTCTATATTTTTCAATGATGGGCCATACACTGATCTTGAAGTTCTTGTACAAATTGAAGCTAAAGAGGATGAGGAATTTGCAAAAAGGAAAGAAGCCTTGGAGAGGAAACATAATGAAGAAGGGTTATGGACTATGTACTTTGATGGGTCTCTAAGTAAAAATGGGGCTGGGGCAGGTGTTTGGATTATATTTCCAATCAGAGAATTTAAAGCTTTATCTTATAAATTGACTTTTGAATGTACTAATAATGTGGCTGAGTATGAAGCTTTGTTGCTAGGTCTGCAGGAATTGAAGGATATGGGAGAAAAGAGAATATAAGTATTTGGGGTTTCAGAGCTTGTGGTGAATCAAGTGAATGATAGTTACCAAAACAAACATCCCAGAATGAGAGCCTACAGGACTGAAGTTTGGGACATGTTTGGAAACTATTTCACAGAGCATAAAATCAGGGTGGTTCCCAAAATTGAAAATCAAGTAGCGGACTCTCTGGCCATGACTGTTGGTGGTTTCAAAACCCCTATTTATTCTCAGAAAAAGTATAAAGTTGAAATTGTGAATAGACCCTCAATACTAGACAAATCCAAATATTGGCAAGTTTTTGATGATGGTATGCAAACAAAGAGGTTTTTGGAAATGTCTGACGAATTTGTGAACACCCAGATTGATTCCCAAAATGAAAATTTAGAGTGCTTCCAAGATGGTGAATCGGATGAAGGTGAGGAAGCTGAAGACAAAGAATGGAAGAATGTGTTAGGAGGAAAGGATATAATATAGTTGAAAAGAAATTTTATTCCAAGAGGCTTGATTCCCCTAGAGAAGCTATTTAATTAGAATGACATTGCTAAGAATCCAAAGGTTAAACCTATTGATGATGCCATTGAATATCATAACTTGGGTACTGAAGAAGCACCACGAATCGTGAAATTGTCCAAGAAATTGCCTGCAAAGGAGAAAGAAGAATATGCCAATTTGATGAAGAAATACACAGATGTATTTTCCTTAAGCTATGAGGACCTGAAAGAGTATGATACAGCTCTATCATACAACACACCATTCCAATAAAACTTGGGGAAAATCCTTTCAGGCAGAAGCTGAGAAGAGTAAACCCCAAGTTGTTTCCTGTGATAGAAAAAGAGATCAAAAAGTTATTCAATGCCAAGATTATTGTAACTTTGAGGTTTTCTAAATGGGTGGCTAACTTAGTGCATGTTAGAAAGAAAAATAGTGAAATCAGACTTTGTATTGATTTTAGAAATCTCAACAGAGTTTCTATGAAGGACAACTACCCATTACCAAAGATGGAGCACATTCTGCAGAAGGTGGTAGGGTTTGAAAGGATTTCAACTATGGATGGTTTCTCAGGCTATAACCAGATTAAAGTATTCCTAGAGGACCAAGAGAAGACTGCTTTTACTACACCATGGGGTACATTCATGTATGATAAAATTCCCTTTGGGCTGATGAATGCAGGAGCTACATTTCAGCGTGCTATGGACATCGCTTTTGCTGAAGAAAAGGATAAATTTGTAGTTGTTTACATGGATGATATCACTATTTATTCCAGGTTTGACAGAGAACATATCAAACACTTGGAGAAAGTCTTTATGAAGTGTAGAAAATATGGTATTTCACTAAATCCCAAGAAGTCAAATTTTGCATTGGAGGAAGCAAAATTAATTGGACATATTATTTCAAAGGATGGTATTAAGATTAATCCAGAAAGGATGAGTGCAATTTTAAAGGTTGAAGAGCCTAGGAGCAAGAAGGAAGTGCAGTTATTTATTGGACAGGTAGGTTTCCTGAGGAGATTCATTCCCAGCTTGGCTGAAATATTGAGGAATATTACTAACATGCTGAAGAAGGAGAGTCAAATAAAATGGACAGAGGATGCTAGAGAATCTTTCAAAGGTATTAAAAGGGCCATCATTGAAGCTCCAGTTTTGGCAAGTCCAGATTTTACTAGAGATTTCCTGGTATTCTCCTATGCATATGAGCATACTATTGCTGGAGTCCTATTGCAAAAAAATAGCCATAATGCTGTGTAGTTTATAGCATTTTTCAGTAAGGTATTGAGAGATGGCGAATTGAAATATGATATCATGGAAAAACAGGCCTATGCCTTGGTGAAATATTTGAAAGATTTCAAAGTATACATTCTACATTCACACATTGTTGCATATGTCCCAACTAATGCAGTAAAGAGCATTCTTACCCAACCAGATCTAGAAGGGAGGAGAGCAAAGTGGATTTTTGTATTACTGGAGTATGATCTTGAAATCAGGCCTACCAAGTTGATTAAAGGACAAGGACTTGCTTAAATGATGATAGAAGCTAATTGTGAATCTTTAAAACTCAAATTCATGACCAGTCATTCAAACCATCTTGACACAGGGATACAGGTTAGGTCAAATTTTTATATGTCTCCATGGTACACTGATACTGTGTATGTATTGCAAAATATACAAGCTCCTGCAAAATTAAGTAAAACAAGAGCTAGATCGCTGAAGCTAAAAGCTGCAAAATTCTGCATTATGAATCAGTACTTGTACTGGAAAGACCCTGGTGGTATATTGTTGAATTGCTTACTAGAAGATTAAGCTCTGCAGTCAGTGATAGAATTCCATAAAGGAGATTGTGGAGGACACCACTCATGGAAGGTAACAAAAAATAAAATTCTGAGAGCTGGTTTTTATTGGCCCACTATATTTTCTGATGTTTATAAAGATACTGCCACATGTCACCAAGGTCAAATTTTTGATGGTAAGAGGAAGCTAGTTTCACTCCCTCTTAACCCAATTTCAGTAGAGGCACCCTTCCAGCAGTGAGGTTTAGATTTCATTGGGGAGATCAACCCAACTTATTCAGGTCAACATAGATGGATTCTGACAACAACTGATTATTTCAAAAAATGGATTGAAGCTATACCCAAAAGGAGAGAAACTGATGCTGTGATCATGGATTTTTTATAGAATAACATTTTGGATAGGTTTGGATGCCCCAGAAGGATTGTGACAGATAATGCAGCTGATTTCAAATCCAAGAAGATGATAAGTTTCTGCCATAAATATCATATCAACTTGAACCATTCTACTACTTACTATCCACAGGGGAATGGATTGGTTGAATCTTCTAACAAGAGCCTGGTAAGAATAATTAAGAAATTATTAGAAGAGAACAAAAGAGCTTGGCATACAAAGCTGAAATATGCTTTGTGGGATGAAAGAATTAGCACAAAGAGGGCAATTGGAATGTCACCATTCCAGTTAGTATATGAAGCTAAATTTGTTTTCCCAACATCTTCAGGATTTCCAGTCATGAAGCTACTGCAGGGACATGAAGATGAACCAAATCATATGCAGAGAAGGATAAATCAGATAATAGAACTGAATGAGATGAGAGACAAAGCATATGAAAAAGTACAAATACACCAGGAGAAGATGAAAAATACTTTTGATAGGAAGGTTAATGAAGAACAATTCCAGATTGATGATTTGATCTTGGAGTGGGATGTTCCTAGAGAAGAAAAACATGGGAAGTTTGATCATATGTGGGTAGGTCCATACATCATTGCAGCATATAGAGGTGCAAATTCGTTCATTTTGGAGCATCAGGATGGGTCTCAACTGGGAAGTGGCCCAGTAAATGGGAGATTTCTGAAACATTACCTGTCTTGAGGATAGAAGGTAATTTTTGTACCATAACTTGTACATATTTCTTTCTTTTTCAATGCAAATGGTGAGCTGAATATTTGAAGCCCGAAGAGAAGGCCCTGAGATCTTGTGGGGTAGCCATCTCTCTTTGTTTTATTTTATGTATAGAAAAAGTGAAAACCAATAATGTGGGTTTTTTTTTTGGAAGTTTGGAGCCGCCCAATGGATCAGGCACTGGGTCTACGGTGTTCTTTGCTACCTCACAGGGAGGATAGAATCCCCAATTGGAGCTAGTTATTAGCACCAGTTTTGTCTTGGACGGGTGGAAGGGTTTAGATCCATGAAAAATGAGTTAAGGTCTCGGTTTTATAAGTCATATGAACCAAAGGAGACTAAATGAAGTCTCTGAGTGCTTATTTCTAGCTTGGGAGTAAAAATGGCACAAGAGTTTGGGTTTTAACATTACAAATGTGGGTAAACTACCCAAAATTTGTCCGCAGTTATATGATGGCATAAGTGAATGGAGCAGATCTGTGACGATGAAGATCAACAGCCACAAGTGCTCTTCACAAAAGTAAGAAGGAGCGGTTTAAGCATGGGCAGAGTGCTGCTAGCCCACGAGCAAGTTGGAAATCAGATCAACGAGCAGAAGGGAAAATATACGGACGACAAGTACTTCAGTGATTATACATGCGTGGGGTAATGAAATTTTTAGATTTGTGAATTGGAGGTAGGCCCCGCATGTTGCGAAGGCGCAGATATGGCGGGGAAAGGAATCAACGATGGAGGTTTAGTTCGCAGATTGAACATGCATGGAGTATCGACTCATTCCATTTATTTGCAGTCGACCAAACCCTAAACTGTCCCAAGTTTGTCGACTGGTGCGCCACCAATTACTCCTCCTTTGAGAGGGTAATTATGGACGCACCCAGTTCAAAGATACTGCGCCCAGTCAATCCCCTCACTGTTAGGAAAGCCCTGTCAATCCCGGATGAGTTCTACCAAAAATCCAAAGAATACAAGGAAGAAGCCCTAATTCAGTATTTTAGATAGTCCACAGTTGAATTGAAGCAAAGTTTCTACAGGGCTTGCTTGAACCCTAGTGTCCCATTGTAGAGCCCTGCCTTCCCAATTGAAATCTGTCTCTTTACTGAAGAATTCAAATGTGTTATAACTATGTTAAGCCAATTTCTAGGATTAGATATAGACATGTATGTCACTGAGCCTTTAATGAGCCAATTTTTTGTCCTCAACACATGTCCACTTGAGTCCGATGAGCCCAATCAGTCCATCCAGTGTGCTTGCCTTAAATTTGATGAGTCCCAAGCTAAGAATATCCATTCTCAGCTAATGGAATTCCACAAAACTAGAAGCTTCATATTCCAGTCATATCTCCTGAGAATGTTACTGTCCTTTAATGAAGAGAACTTGTAGCTTCCTGAGATGATGCTCACTCAGGAAATGCTCATAGACTACAATAAATTCATGAAAAACCTCATGTTTGAGGTTCACAGTGTTTTCTTTCAGAAGAAACTGCCCAGAGTGTTAACATAGATGAAGAAGATGTTGCAACCTTCTCCTGAGAAGAAGATAGGTGACTGGTTCCTCTCGGAACACAGCACAACAATAAGAGTTTATGGGTTTTCTCATTCACCCTATGTACTGCCAACCTTTCTAACTCCTAGAATATTTACACTGGAATTCATCAGGAAGAAGCTAAGAGTAGAAACTGAGCACTTTTTAGATCATAAGAAATCCTCAGATATAACATTCCCATGGGCTGTAGGCCCATTCATTGTCAAGAGCAAGGTTTCCATTCTATCCCTTGAATGTATGTTAAGGGAGATGGGATTTAGAACAAAGGAAGCCATAAACTATGATCCCCACCACATCATCTCCAACAGAAGGAAGGAAAGTAACATAAATGGGTTTGTGCATTTTGATATTGCAGGTATGGCAGAGACTGCCAACTGGCCTTAATGCCCCAACAAAGGACAGATGGATGTAGATGTAGAGGATGATTCCACTTCTCTGATGCAGAAATCCATATCCCCACTGTTTCGCTCCTCTAGCTTGGTCCCAACAATTGGTGAAACTACATCCCTTCCCAGTGGCTCTGGAGGATCCAACAAATTGGAAATCATTGATGTCATGAATATAGATAAAGACACAGAAAGAGCTTCAAAAAGGCAGAAAGTAGAAGAACCTAGGAAGCAGATGATACCAGTGACAACTGGTCAAGGCAAGAATAAGCAAGTGAAGGCTAAGTTTCCTGCCTTCGAGGTAAAGGAATATGTATTCAACAAAACAACTACTGATCCTTTCACACAAGACAAAAGCAAAGTAGAGTTACTGAATGAGTATAAAGAGAGTACAAAAGCAACCTCAGAAGAGTCTAAGCTGTATGCAGAGGTGAGGCAGATTTCCAATAAAGATGTGTCTTTGGTAGCTAGTAGGAGCCATGCCCAGAACACCTTGAACTTGGCCTTAGCTACCAAAAAAAAAGCCACTGAATTGAAAGTGAATTTGGAATATATTCTTGTCCCTGACATGATACATCTACACAAAGAGACTGGAGATGTTATCTACCCCAAACTGTTGAAGGATACCTTGGAGCTGTCCAAATTACAAACCAGTAAGAACAAGGTTCAAAATAAGCTTAGACTAGAAAAGGTGGAAAATAAGGCCCACAAGGCACAAATCAAAAAGCTGCAGACTGCATTATTGGCTACTGAAAGCCAAGAAGACAAGAGGGCTAGTATACAAAAGATGTTGGATGAGAAAGACAATGATATTTAGACATTGAAGAAGAAATTAAATATCCCTTCCACCCAGCTGATAGAGGCATCTGAGCTGACAGAGCTTGAGGAGAAGAGAGAAAAGATGAAGACTGAACTAACGGACTGTAACGCCAAGTTACTAAAGTTTGAAGAGAAATAAAATCAGTGGCAGAAGGATGTGACCCTTATGGTAGAGAGTGAGAAAAATATGAAGGCTAGATCCGAAGACTTGGAAAGGAAACTGCAAGAGAAAGGCAAAGAGCTAGAGAGTATGATAACCCCCTCCTCCATTGAATCTGGTGACTTGTCCATCGTTCAACCAATGGCGCAGGATATCCTGAGGGATTTAGATCTAGAAAGGTTGCAGAAGCAGAACACAGAGCTGAAAAGCAGAGTTTTAGAAGAAGAGCAGGAGGGGAATGCTTGGGAGGCTAAGTACCTAGATTTGCAGGTTAAGTATGATGAATTAATAAAACAAGCTATAGATCAAGTTTCACTACAGGAAGCAAAGAAGGTTATTTGGGATGACATCATTGCTAAGGTAGACAAATTAAGGCCCTACCTTGAATTTGTCTTGGACAAGGAAGCTGTAATTAAGCTGGCCAAGTAAAGTGTAGCAACAATGAATGAAAAGATGAATAATAAGCATGTGGAATGTGCTGAAAAGGCCATAGAGTTCTTGAATGGATTAACTAAAGATGAAGTGAAATAAGCCAGCATAAAAGACAGATTGTCTACCATCATTTGGGCCAAGAGGGTGATAAATGAGCATCAACAGATAAAATCTATTAAGGATAGGATTGATGTCATGGCACACCAATTGAAATACTTCAAGGATATGTTTGATCCATTGTTTAAGAAGGGACTGCCTCTCTTTTGGGAAGAAGATGGTACCATGCTAACACAGAAGGAGTATCATGACAAGTTGATAGCGTATAGGTTAGATTATACAGACTTTGTTGGCATGACCCAAGCACTGTCTGGAAAAACAGTGGTAGATAAGTTGACAAATGAGTTTGAGTTGGTCCTGACTTTCAAAGAGGCTTGTGCACACCTTAGGATCTATTCATATAGGGATCATATAGGGATGCGAGTATTTTTGAAGGAGGTGCACACGTCAGACTTGCCAGCTCTAGACTAGTGGAAGACCGTTGAGAAGTATGGAAAGGCCAAGCTAACATTACATGCATGAAGATTCGAGGATCATGAAGATTTGCAGCCTAAGAAAGTAGTTACCAAGGATTTTTGTTTATTTACTAAAGTTTGTTACTAGCTAGTAAATGCTCGTGGGCACTTGTAAAGGCTATTAAGCCTACTTGTTAGCATTTGTTGTTTATGTTGTAACTAATTCTCAGAGAGGATGGACCTGTTTGTATAGGTGTCATCAATTTTTGTAACAACTTTCTGTTTTGGAAACTAGGTCAGAATATTTCGAGCTGGAGAACTGAGGTTATCACCTCCTATATATATTCATATGTAATGGATATTAAAGGGTTGGAACCCATGAGACCTTGTGCTATGTAAATTTGATATACTTCTTTAATAAAATTGGCAGAGCCGAGCAAGTGATTTGAAGTAGAGATTCTTGTGTTATTTTTTTACAGTCCATACCTCCTTTTCTTCATGTGAATGTTTCCTTGTTATCTCTTCCATATTGTTTTATTTTCATGTTTGGATAAGTGTATATTGAGGCAGAATTCATATGTTTATGCTCTGTTTCTTTGATTCCAAGCATCCACAAAACTTTTTCTACTAAAGTTAATGCAGAATTCATCTTATAATGTTCTGTGTTGATGGACTGTTCTTATTTTCTTCCCTATCACCAGACAAACAACTTTTTGACTGTAAATGAGTAATTACCCTGCCTCTGTTAAGAATTCTGATGCAAAGCATTGCCACATTACCATCTTAAGTATTTCGACTCCATTTCCCAATGAATGCTTGTCTTGTTTCAACCAAACAACAATCTAATTTCAATTTTTATTCACTTATCTGGACTTGTTAAAACAATTAGTGAGAGATCCCTCTCTGGAAAGAGAGAAGCCAGATCCCTTTCCTAAAGTTGGTTTTGTTGTGTTACCTTGTAGAGAACTTTCCACAACCTTAGGGTCAATTTGAGTGCTAACACCCATCATCCTTACCCTTGCCGTGCCCAGTCTCAAAATAGTTCCATATATGTGGCACACCATAAGTCTTGCACAAAATATTCAACCTATGGAATCACATGCATTTTTGAACTGGCCTGCACAACCATCTAACCATATCCAATGTTGATCCATTTGTATATCTATCGCCTTCAGCTAATCATAGAAAATCTTAAATCAATGTTGTATATAATGTAGGTCATGGGACTTGTCTTCACTGATGTAGATTTTTTTCTCCTTCAATATTGTCCTCTGGTCATTGTTGGTCTCTAGCGCATGCCTATATGTGATATGAACCATCATACTAACCTCGTATGGATGATAGTATTGAATTTGATTCTCGTTCTATGGCTAACGAGTGTAGTTTCTAGTAAAATACACAATTGACAATATGGTTCCAACGGGGAAGCTATCCTTGCATCTTCTATATTGCTCATCCTCCCACCATGCCACATGCACATGTTGAACATACTGCTCAGTTTGTTTGTAAATTTCCTCCATGAAATCGTATATATGTACCTGGTGTCATGAAAACAAGGGAATTATTACAACATGACCATTGAAATATATGTATGTATAAATTGAATGAACATTTTGAAACTATGTAGTTATCACGTACATGTGACTTGACCAATTCAATTTCCCCCCCCCCCTTTCACGCCGTCTATTTGATACGTTACATATTTGAAGCTATGCATTTCTATTGTCATGTTCCCAATTCGTGCTCCTCACTTACATGGGTGCAACGTCCCAACAATGCAAATCCACTGCACCTGGAACATGTCCCATAAAGACATGACTTTGCATAATATTTTTTTCCTTCAGCCCTTGGACACATTATGCCATGGATAAAATCTCTTGATGCATTTGATGGTAGTATGAAGAATCATTCATGCACAATGTTAGTATGAAAATCAATAAATATATGTTTATATGTGTCATAATAATATTCAAACTCTACATGGTATCTACAACAACATGTGTTGCGGTCAATGCAAATTCTAACATACTAGGCCTTGCATTTTTCAAATGACCGCTGGCCCAAGTTCAATTGTGTGTGCTCAGTCTTGAATCTCTTGTAGAGTTCCGTTTATGTCATGTCAAGGAAGTGTTTTATGTGGGGTTCATGATTATTAGTACCTTTTATGAACTTCAAACATATTTTTTATTGGATGAAGGTATTAGGATTTAAACAAGCATGCACATATAATGGGATAAAAACCACTAACAAGCAACAATATAAGAGACAACAATATACCCTGGAAAACCCTATGAGGCATGGAAAATTTTAGGGGATAGTATTAGCCCATAGACTATATTTAGGGGTTTTAAATTTTTAATGGGATATTTTTTTATTAAACACCCTTTAGGTATGATTGGCCCACATTTTATGTATTTATTTTTAATGAATACAAGGTTAGCCCCACAAAATATAAAAAGGGGAGGCACGATAAAACAATTTCGCTCCTCTAAAATTTTATTTAAACCTTTGTTTTCCCATGAAAATCGCTAGGTAGCTCCCATTAGCCCCTAATTTCTAGAAATGGTAGTCTCTAGGGGATCTTTCACCTTCTATTGATGATGGAATTCGAAGTCGGAGTTACATTCGTCCCAATTTTATGAGTGAAATATCATTTTACAAGTTGCTTAATGTCCACATGAGAAGGGAAGTTGACATTGACTATTAGGTCTTATAGTGACCCATTTGCATCTAGGAGGGTTCTGAAACCCATCACCTGAGATCCAAAGTTTCCCCAACAAACATGGGTACTGTGAACCTAGTGATTAGTGGTGCGGAAATAACATTTTTGTGGGCGTTTGGGGAATCATGGAATTCATTCATAGCCACATATTTGGGTGTGATGGGGGCCATGACGCTACTTATAACCAGTGAAATTTTGTTTCTACTTGTTTTTGTGTTCTCCTTTATGGGATAGACCATGGGTGGAGCAACCTAGAATACCACTGTCTTTGCTACTTCTTTTCATTAGGGCATTGTCAGGTATTTTGACACGTTTCTTGTTTGTTTATTGAATTTTATGGTTCTCAAAGGATTTTTGTAGGGCTGACATTGTATTTTGTTGTTGGTTATCCTACTGTTGCGGAATGAATGTTTCTTTTTTAGTAATGGGGAATACATTAAATATGGACTTATAGAGCTGGAAAATTGATATGTGAAGCATTAGAGTAGGTATGAAATGCTTAACTCTATTTTTTTGGATTCCACGTAGAAAGGTGTACATGATGCTATGTTACAAGTGATGATATTATGCATTATTTGACTGAATCTTCCTAAATTGAGTATGTAGGGATGTCTTGGGAAGAATTAAGATACCTAAGGAAAGCTATTAGTTTCTTGATAAGATTATCCCACACTTATGATTCATTAAAAAAATACCTATATGCATTGGTATTGCTCTCTTAAAATCATATTTGGTAAGGTGTGTGCATAGATGAGGTGCTGGTGGGCCCTTGTAATAGCCTAGAGAGCTAAATGAGGATCAAGGTGTTGGTGAAATTTCATATTAACATTCATTATATTTGTCGTGGTGATGAAAAATTTCATTTTTGTTTTCCAAGAATATTCCTAGATTATGGTGAATTTCTATGTACTGTGATAGTTAGAGTGAGGTACCAAACTACCACCAAAAGAGGGATTGTTATCTGATAGTTTATTAAGATTTGTATCCTATTTAGTATTTTTTGTATATGTTTCCTATTACTATATATGGATTTATACTTTATCAAAAAATTCACCAAGAACTCACAAGATTTTATAATTTAGTAAAAGATTCGCCAAGGCTTTACAAGGTTTTATAATTTAGTGAAAAATTCACCAAGATTTTACAAGGTTTTATAATTTAGTAAAGGATTTGCCAAGATTTTAAAATATTATATAATTCAATGAGAGATTTTCCAAAAAATTATATATACATAATATAACACTGATAAAATAGCCTTCATATTTTCCTATATATATTGGGGATTAGCCCATTTATTATACATAGAAATTTAGGGGGGGTTCTTAAAATTTTCCCTGCTATGAGGGGAAAGACCAACAACAATGAAGCTTCATTATCCTTGGCCAAAATCGACCAACCTAGCCAAGTGAGCTCACCTGCTCACTTCTAGGACACATTACAATGGAGTATGCAAATCCCTTTATAGGCTTCATTTCATGCAATACCTTGGGCCAATAACATGGGTCACCAAATACCATGGGACACCAAATATCATGGAACACCAAATAATATTGGCCACCAAATACCATTTTCTTTGAACCAAACCAATATTAGCTCAATGAATTATTCACCAAGTCAAAGTTAAACTAACAGAAGGTCTAGTGTTATCATGCCAAAAATTGTGCGCTAGGTCTTTAACTACATCAATTAGCTTCATGTCTGAACGAGGAAACCTACCAATGAATGCCCAACAATATTTTTGTCCTGGAGTGTCTAGTATTTCTCTAATAGTAGAATACTTATGGAGTGTCTTTATATCTACTTTAAAGAGGTGATATGTGTGTGATATAAGGCGAATACGCCTCGTGATTTTGCTTATAATTGATTCAGATAGTACATGACATGATGCGTTAATATATTTTGTACGAGACGTGTTACCAATTAAATTAAATGCCTCTTGGAGATTTCTAACAACATGACTATTAGCCTCTGAAATTCTAACTCACTTTATGCCTAAAATTTTCATAATAGTGGCTAAACAATGCGATTTTAACAAAGCTAAAAATAATTGACATTTCGATGCATCACTCTTAGATTCAATTTTTTTTTTGACAATTTTGTTGCATTGCCAATCAATAGTCTATTTAGGTAATTGACCTTCAAGACTTGTTAGTGCACTTTCATCCACATGAATACATCTAGGACTTATTATTCGTCACGCACTGGACAATCAAGGTAAATTAGGTGTAGGAGAAGCACTAGTCCCACCATTGCTTTGTTGTGTCACTTCATTCACACGTTGTTTCAGATTGGGAGTGTGTTTGACATGTGTGTGGTCTTCTTGGGGAGACTGCAAATCCATAAATTGATGCACATCCGGTTCTACATACTCGGCCATTTACAATATTTGAATATCCTAAAGCACTTCATTATTGTTTGGTGATGGAATATTGGTTGGAGGATGACTTCCTGATGGAATTTGAATGGGATCCGTTGGGTGCATTTGCTTCACTTGTGGAGATGAACTAGAAGTCATTGTGTTGTTCATTGTGCTAGTATCTAAGGTAGTGGAATTTGCATGTCTATGTCTTTCCATGCCAAACCTTTCTTTTTCTCTTAGATCATGGAGCTTTTCAGGATATAGATTCTTCCGTCTAGACTTTTTTGTTTTATTCCGTTTGTTTCCCATCTCCAAAAACGTTTTTTTGAAAACAAGGTTTTGTCCCTGCCAGAATAAATAACATTTGCAACAAGATGGTGAGTATCATTCCATATTATCCATTGAATTCTTATGGGAGTGATCTTGTAATCTCTACTTTGTATGCAAGAAGAAATTCTAGAAACAATATTCAAAACACAAAATGGTAATTAAAAAGTTTTGGTGATCATGCCATTTGTGTTGGTACTTTTTGCTAATATAAGTTTGTTTATACTTCTAAGAATTAGTGGATTATTGGATCACAAATAGTGAAGGATTTTGGGTTTGGACCTATTGAAGTCTAACAAGGATATAAGGTAAGATTGTGGGGACCCTCATCTCTTGGATTAGTTAACGAGTTCTTTTTGATCATGTTCTTATATTTTTTTGCAAGTTGGAGAGCTAGCCCAAGCTTCGTGATCCTTTCAAAATTAGCTCATTTTGGGTTGGTGATCCCTAATTTTGGGAAAAGGGGAAATGGTATATATTGAATGGTATGATATTATAATGGAAGACTCAATAATGTTCCAATTCAGGGATAATCTAAAGATAATAAAAGGAAAACCATGGCATGGTTGAAAGCAAAGTCATTGATTCTTCAGAGCATATATGGATCCTATAGGAAGATATTGCAAACATTTTTAGTAAGGTGAAATTAGAAAAAATAAAGGTGAAGGTAACAACCAAATGATATCTATTAGACTAGGAAGAAGCTAAATGGTGGCCAAAACTTCAGGCAACTTGTCTTGCTTAAGGGATGAAAATATGAATGAGGAACAATTCAACACTATTTGGAACATCAAGGATGGAAAAGGGGTTGGAGTTCATAGTTTAAAGGATATTTCTAAATGGGGAGAAAATCAATTTAGTAATATTTTCAAGGAACCCCCAAGAGCAAACATTTATGAGGTCATAAAAATGGACTCTTTTTCTCCTAACTCCATGATACAAGAATAGAATATATATATATATATATATATATATATATATAATGAAATAATTATTGTTAAAAGAGTTGCAATTGGTCATTGAATACGTCCAAAACTTCGAAATCCTGGGTCTTGATGGTTTCTCCATTGAGGTAAATAGCAAGTTATTGATCCAAAATGGTTGGTGTAGTTCATTTCAAGATTCCCCTTGTCATTATATAGTTATTATAGTGGATGGGGTTTGTCAGTAGAAAGTGCAATATTGGATCACAAATAATGATGCATTTTGATAATTGGACCTATTGAAGGCTAATAAGGATAGAGCACTATGATGGATTCTACAATGTGTATCAATGATTAGGCCCAATGTATGCATGTTGATCAAGTTTGGAAAGTTTGGTTTCTAGAGTTCATTGGTTTTCAACTTCATAGTTGTATGTGAAATGTATGTAATGATCCATTTTGGTCCACATACTATGTTTAAGGGGAAGAGGTACCACAGAGTGATATATCCCCTTAAATTGAGAATGATTGTGGCATATCCAATTTATTTCATACATTAGGAGAGATTTTATGTTTTTCCTCATGTTAACATATTTGTGGAAGAACTTGTATAACAAATTTTTCATTCTAATCAAAATCATGTCTTCCTTTACACACTGTTTACTCTATTAGTTTTCTTCAAACAATTGTGTCTTATATGGATTTGAGATTTGGAATTGTAACATTCATGTACATATAGATAAATTTGGACAAAAATAAATCACATATATAAGTTTTTTACAATTTATAATTTTTAAATTTGAATGAATACACCATGTCCAACCATTGGATATTACAAGGGTAGGAAACTCATACAATTAATGTATAAAATTTGTCACCATACCTTTCTTTAATAGCTCCTTACTTACATTGCAAAACAAGTGAACTCCAATGTGTCCAACAATTGTATGAGAATGGTCCAATGTTCCAAACAAAGCTCTGAGAATTGTTAAGTGTAGTGTTGAGGTATTTGTAACTTTGGAAGATATTCACTTGTATATTGTATGTATTACATTTGTACTTTATTGTATCCCCAACAGAGATGTATCATTCCTCTGATTGGAAGTGTCGTCATTTGTATTTGCAAGTGTCGCAAGTATTATTGTAAGTGTCGCAACTTATATTTGATGGGTTATTAGACCACCTTGGTGGGGTCGGCCCTGTATGAGTTGTGTGGGTCAAAGGGTTATTAGACCACCCTAGTGGGGTCGGCCTAGTGACAAGTGGTAATGGGTTATTAGACTCTCCTAAGGGAGGTTGGCCCAGTTAGAGTAAAAGGCAAGTCAAAGTAACGTATAAATAGAGAGTGTGACTCTCTCATCTGTTCATTCACACACTCACTCACTTTGCATTAGTGAGAGAGAGGAGGAGTGCGCACAAGTGGAGGAGGAGTAGCTGCTAGAAGAATATATCTTGTTGTGGGGTTTGATCTTTGTGATATTTGTATTGATGCTCATTCTATCTCTAAGGAAGTTGCGGGGTTTTTCACCTTCTTGGTTTTCCTCGGTGAAAAGCTTTGTGTCTCTTGTCTCTTGTGTTTGATATGCTGTACATGTTGTTCTCTCAGTTAAGATCCTAGATAAAATTGAATTAAATGCTGAAAAAATAAATGGTATCAGAGCTATCCTGAAGGAAGGCATGGTATGGCATTTATGATACTTGTTGCACTTGCGACAAATTGGAAGCTAGGGCTTGGTATAGAAAAAACCAGTCATCATGGAAATTTCACTATAAATCCGTTTTGGAGAAGGTTCAGGATCTAAAACTTTTACAGGTCGAAGATGAAATGTCCATGTACCTTGTGTCCTAAGGAAAGCTTCAGATTCACTGTACATTGTGAGATATGATTAGTACAAGTTAGGGTTTCTACCTCTTCCAGAATGCAGTCCTAAATAGGTGACCTAGGAAAAAAGGTCATATCTCAAGCTAGGAAGATACAAATGGAATTCTGTAAAAAGTGAGAGTTAGGGAATGGACTGTAGTTTCACAGGTCCAGGTTTTAGAGGCCAAAGTTGAAACAGTGACATGTGGCATGCCATACAAGTTTGCTATACTGTTTCATCCCATAAACAGGTCACGTTGCGACACTTGGCATATCTCTCTCTCAGAAAATCCATTTGAGCTCAGATCCATGGGGTTGGAAAGATGAAAAGTTAGTATACCAAGGGCCAAAGTTTTAGACCCTGAAGATCCAAAATTTCAGAGATACATCAGAAACAATATGGCATATATTTCTGTCCAAACAAAATTGGATTTTGAGCACTTTCATTTTTGGTTTGTCACTGCTGCGGGAAATTAGGGTTTTGGAGAAAGTTGGAATTTTTGGAATATGAGAACATGGCTGGATGATCCTCATCAAAATCGAAATTTTGAGACCAAGATCGAAGTTTTTGGTTGGGTAGAACCCCCGGCTTTATCAAACCCTAGTTCGGGATTTTGACCAGAAAACCAGAAAACCAGAATTTGACAAAAGCTGCAGATTTGAAACTTTCAAAGTCAATTTTGAGGGGTCAAATTTTGGAGATTTCAAAATTGAAGTATGCCATATTAATCAGCTCAGCAAGGCACATCTTTTCATCCAATTAGAAGTTTGAAATTCAATGTTTTGATTTTTAGGGTTTCTCTGTCAAACCCTAGCCAGCTCCAAATCCAGCTTCATCAAATCAAAGTGGATTGGGTTAATCCTAGAAGAGAATGATTTGGACACCTACATAAAGAGATTCCAGTTCCAGAGGGAGATGAGGCTAAGGCCTTACATAAGAATACTACAAGCAATCCCGACAGGTATGACTTGAGGAGATTCAGGTATGTTTTGAAATCTGTTCATGATTAAGTTTATGATATGTTTGTCTTCATATGAATTGAGGTTAGTACAATATTGATTAATTTTTAGACTTGTCTTATCACCTTAGTAAAAATATGAATGCATGTGAATGATAGAAGACATTAATTGATTAGGGTTATGACACTTATGATTGTATTAATGCACTATGGTGTTGTATGAGGATGATGTTGTCTGCTAACATGAAAGGTACATCAAGAAAGACAAATCAAGTTCTATATCGAGAACATATGACCATGGTGACATGAAGACAAAGACTCATCCACAACTATTGATCACATAGAAGCTCTACTTACGAGGTATGTATAATTTGTTTCTAAAATGCTTAACTTATGATATGTGCAGGTTACTAGCACAAGGTCTCTAAATCATTGAAGAGAACAAAGAAGACATTATTTAGGTATGTTAGACATAACTAGTAAACATGATAATCCAGGTATGTCTTTTTTGTATCAAGTTAGAATCCTACCTTGTGTTAAGATCTTATATAAGTATACTTTTTGTATGATTGATAATAATTATTCATGAAGTTATAGGTTTGAATAATTGTGGGTTTATGCATATTATGCTTCTTAGTTTGATTAATGATATAACAAACCAGAAGAGTCCTAGGGTCAAATAAAAATATGCACGAGTAAAAGAAGTCCTCCCTAAAACCTTGAATACTAACGCTTGTGTATGAAATGATCATGACCATACATGATTAAGATTATTTAGAATCATAATGTTTTGATAAGTATTGATATTATACTAATGCATGTATTATTATGTATGAGATATGGAGGATGACACAATGATGACACTAGTGCACACTTAAGCATGCATAGTGGTCCAGGATGGATAGAAGTTCAAAGACATATAAAGGAAGCAAAGATCAAGAGGAAGCACACTCCAGGAAGCAAAGATCAAGAGGGATCACACTCCAGGAAGCAAAGATCAAGAGGGAGCACACTCCAGTTGTTCCTGCAAGGAAGCAAAGATCAAGATGGAGAACACTCCAGTAGTTCCTGGAAGGAAGAAAAGATTGATAGGGAGTCCACCCAACAACCAAACAAATATAAGTATTTGAATTGTCGTTTATTATATATTTGATTGCTTAAACGATGTTGTCTAGTCATGTACATGCTTATGTTCCTACATATAGGATGTATATTATGCATATTAGAAAAGTTGCATTAATGAACAAGATACTACTAATATGCAAGTAATGGGTAAGTGGCCTATGGTACAGTACAACATTCCATTGCTACTTATCTAGAATGAAACCTCTTTGCTGACATGTTAGGAGTTGTGCACACTCTTAAAAAATGTTCTGGTAGAGATGGAAGGCATCTAGAAAGTTACAGGATATGGATAAATGTTGTGTTGAAGCATTGGATAAGATAATTGCATGACTGCATGACATACATTCTTATGTGTAAGCATTTGTTTTTGAAAAACTATGAGAAGTTTCTAATCATGCAATTGAATTTGACTTGTAGGAAAGATCGTGTGCAATCACCTACAAAAGAAGGACAATGACATTTGCTCCAACGATGAAGTTCAAGAAAACTACCTATTGAAGATATTGAAGAATCTGAAGTTCCCAGGATCAACGATGCAGTAATGGTAGGATGCCATGATCGAGGAATACCAATCGATCATGAAGAATGATGTTTTCCCAAGACTAGAAGGGAAGTCTGTTGTGACTTCCAAGTAGATCTACAAGATCAAGCATGCTGCAGATAGTAGCATAGAGAAATGCAAGGAAAGTGATGAAGTGGAAGATACACCAGATGGATGTCGAGACAGCTTTATTGAATGGTGTATTCAAAGAGGAAGTGGAGCAGCCACTCGGATTTGAGACACATGACAGGGAGTCACATTTGTGAAAATTGAAGAAAGCCTTGTACGGTTTGAAACAAGCACCCAGGACATGGTACGGCAGGATAGACAGCTTCCTGACTAGTTTGGGCTTTACCAAGAGTAAAGCAGATTCCAACCTTTACTACAAGGTTGAGGAAGGCAATCCAGTGATACTCCTACTGTATATGACCTGTTTGTGACAGGTGAGATTGGGTTGATTTCTAAAACAAAGAGGAAGCTTGCTACTGAGTTCGAGACGAAGGACTTGGGTATGATGCATTACTTTCTAGGTATGGAGGTGTGGTAGAGTGTAGATGGAATCTTCCTAGGGAAGTATGTAGTAGAGATCTTGAAGCGGTTTGGGATGATGGACTGCAAGGCCATGGCCACACCTATGGCATCGAACTTGAAGCTATTGAGTGATGCTTCATCAGATTTGGTTGATGCCACGATGTATCGTCAAATGATTGGGTCCTTGATGTACCTGACGAACACAAGACCAGATATTTGCTTTGCGGTGAACACTTTGAGCCGGTTCCTGACGGATCCTAGACATGTTCACCTGAATGCTGTAAAGCATATTCCAAGGTACCTGAAGGGTACGATTGATTATGGGATCAAGTATGATGCAAATTAAAAGTTTAACCTGGAGGGTTATGTTGATTTAGATTGGGCAGGCAGTGTTGCAGATAGGAAGAGCTCTTCGGGGTGCTGCTTCAGTATGGGATCAGGTGTGATCTCTTGGTTTAGCAGGAAGCAGTCATGCGTAGCACTAAGTACAACCGAAGCAGAGTATGTCGCAGCTTGTTCGGCTAGTTGTGAGGCAGTATGGCTTAGGAAGCTATTGTCTGATTTATTTGATCTCCAGTTGGATGCTGCTTGTATCTTCTGTGACAACCAGAGTTGTGTGTAGTTGTTAGAGAACTCAGTGTTCCATGACAAGTCGAAGCATATCGAATCAAATATCACTATATTAGGGATATGGTGTAGAGAGGAGCAGTAAAGCTCTAGTATGTTGCGACGGATGAGCAGATTGCAGATGTGGACCATACCACTAGCCAGAGTGAAGTTCGAGTGCTTCAGAAAGAGGCTTGGTGTACTTCAGATCGAGGTTCCTTCCAAGGGGAAGTGATGAGTCCGGAAGACGCAGATGCACATGGGATTTTCCGACATGGTTGTCAATATGTTCTCCCATGGTCGTGATGTAATTGCTGAGCCATCCTCACATGGTGGTAGATGTGTTCTCCCATGGTGCAGATGTAAGGGCTGGAGCCATTTTTCACATGGTGGTAGATGTGTTCTACCATGGTGAAAAAGTAAGGGCTGGAGCCTTCCTTGAATGGTGGTAAATGTGTTCTCCCATGTTGGTGGTGTAAGTTCTGTATGATGTGCATTTGGGCTATGCTCCATGGACGATGAGATGATCTGAAGAGGATGATGCTACGAGGGTGATCAGGATGATCATGTGTGGTGAGCATCAGGTCGATGCTCCATATGTTGTACATCAGGATGATGTATTGTATGATGATGATCAGGACGATCATATGTGATGAGCATCAGGTCGATGCTCCAGATATTGTATATCAAGATGATGTATTGTATGATGATGATCAGTATGATCATGAGCGTCAGGAGGATGCTCCGTGCGAGGATGATCAGGTGGATCATGAGTATCAGGTCGATACTCTGTGGAGGTGTAAAGATTGTGCAGGTAGTATATAAAAGATCCTGGGAGATCCAATAGTTTGAGCTCAGATACTCTTTTGAGGTTTTGCTACAGGTAGCATAGAAAAGATCCTGGGATATCCGATACTTTGAGCTCGGATGCTCTTTCAAGGTTTTGCTACAGGAGGCATGTAATTAGTCTCGGAGATCCGATAGGTTGAGCTGTGTGATCTTAAAAGTCCTAGGATGCTCTTTAGAGATCTTGCAGGTTGCAAGACACTCTTTTAAGGTTTTGCCTAACCACATGTAAAAGATCCTGGGAGATCCGATAGGTTGAGCCGTGTGCTCGTAAAATTCCTGGGATGATATTTCGAGGTTTTGTGGTGGTCACATGTAAAAGATCTTGGGAGATCCGATAGGTTGAGTTGTGTGTTCGTAAAAGTACGGCATGCTCTTTCGAGGTTTTGCTGATGCACATAATCAGTCCTGAGGATTCCATAGGATGGCCAGCTCGCAGAGATGATGAATACCTACAGGAGGCTAGGCCTACAACCAGCATGAAAAAGGGTTGGCTCTATAGAACTTCCTATGACAAGAAGAATTGAGTGATAGCCCAATGATCGAGATGGCGAGTACAACAGAGTGACGATGATGCTCCAGTGATCCAGTGATGATGATCCAGTTCCAGTATTGAAGACTTGTGTCTATATGTATTGATGACTTGTGTCAAGAGAATACCTTCCTAGTTAAGAGGGAGTGTTGATGTATTTGTAACTTGAGAAGATATTCACTTGTATATTGTATGTATTACATTTGTACTTTATTGTATCCCCAATGGAGATGTATCATTCCTCCTATTGGAAGTGTCGTCATTTGTATTTGAAAGTGTCGCAAGTATTATTGTAACTGTCGCAACTTATATTTGATGGGTTATTAGACCACCTTGGTGGGGTCGGCACTGTATGAGTTGTGTGGGTCAAAGGGTTATTAGACCACCCTAGTGGGGTCGACCCAGTGACAAGTGGTAATGGGTTATTAGACTCTCCTAATGGAGGTCGGCCCAGTTAGAGTAAAAGGAAAGTCAAAGTAAAGTATAAATAGAGAGTGTGACTCTCTCATTTGTTCACTCACACACTCACTCACTTCGCATTAGTGAGAGAGAGGAGGAGTGCGCACAAGTGGAGGAGGAGCAACTGCTAGGATAATATCTCTTGTTGTGGGGTTTGATCTTTGTGATCTTTGTATTGATGCTCATTCTATCTCTTAGGAAGTTGCATGGTTTTTCACCTTCTTGGTTTTCCCCGGTGAAATGCTTTGTGTCTCTTGTCTCTTGTGTTTGATATGCTTTACATGTTGTTCTCTCAGTTAAGATCCTAGATTAGATTGAATTAAATGCTGAAAAACTAACATGTAGATGTTGTCTGCAAGATGGTTGAGAGGGTTCCAATCTTCCAAAGAATGCAAGTTGAATGTGAGTGCAAGAGTTACAAAACTGAAATCGCACGAAGCAAAGTTTAGTTTACTGTGTAAGAGTGAAAATTTAATTGGATGATGCGCAGGAAATGCTATCCTATCTTTTTCAAACAGAGGAGTGCGCATGCATGCTAATAATGTGTGCGCACTATTAGTGTGTGCGCTCTATTAATTCATGCACGCTCCTTTGTGCATTAGCTAATAAAAGTTCACCACCAACGTTCACAACCGTGGCAGACGTTTACTATGATGGATGCTTTGGGAGTGCGTGCACTCATGTCACATTAATTTGCTTGGCGAACATTCATGTATTGTATTTCGTGTAGAATTGTTTTTTACATTAATGACACATTAGTGATCTTGAATAAATTTCAGAGATATATAGGCGAGTGATTGTGGTTTATGGGTCTAGGGAGATAAAGAGGTGGAGGCAGGTAGTGGGTTATGGGTTGAGGGGTGGATTGTGGGTTTAGGGGGGGATTGTGGGTTGTGGGTTTAGGGGGAGAGAGGGGGGGATTGTGGGTTATGGGTTTAGGGGGAGAGAGGGGGGGATATTGTGGGTTAAGGGTTTATGGAGAGAGAAAAATTGGGGTTAGGGATTTGACATTAACCATGATTTAATTCTAATATTAGGGGCATGAGAGGCTATGTAGAACTTGGTTAGGGGTTGAGAGAGAGAGGGAAATTGGGGGTCAGGGTTTGAGAGAGATAGACATTGGGGGTTAGGGATGGATATATATAGAACAAGTGGGTAGGGGTTTAGGGAGAGAGATCAAGGGGGATAAGGATCTAGGGAGAGAGACAAGAGATAGAGAGTGACCCAGAGAGAGAGAGAGATCATGAGACAAAGAGAGTGAGAGGTAATTAAAATGGTTGTACATTTGAAGCCGTGTCGCACGGAAATTAACTTCACAATTTATAATTGATCTCTAAGAAGGAATTTGATATCCATGTAATTTTTAATCAAATACAACCTTTCTTCTAGAATTCACCCCTAGATAAGCGATAAGATTCGACATTAACCATGCTTTAATTCTAAGATTAGGGGTATGAGAGGCTACGTAGAACCTGGTCAGGGGTTGAGAGAGAGAGGGAGATTGGGGGTCAGGGGTTGAGAGAGATAGATATTGGGGTTAGGGGTGGAGAGATATGGAACAAGGGGGGTAGTGGTTTAGGGAGAGAGATCAATGGGGCTAGGGGTCTAGGAAGAGAGACCAAGATATGGTGAGAGAGAGAGAGAGAGAGAGGGATTGCCATACAAAGAGAGTGAGAGGTAATTAAAATGGTTGTACAATGGATCTTAAGGCCTTGAAAAAATTTACGAGAGGAAAATATGGCCTTACACTATAAATGAATCTCTAAGTCTCACTAACCATGAAAATGACTTAAAACTATAACATAGGCCCTTTATAGGTGATATTTGATCTCTAGGTGGAATATGGGTACCATTGTGAAGTCTTCCACACTTGGTATGGGTGTCTTAAGGAATTGGTAATGGTTAAGGAATGAAAGTATGCCCCTTGACACCTTGATGAAACCTTTAAGGATCAAGGGCCATAAATAATTCCATAAACTGGACATAACATGTATTCTATAGGGCATCGTTGTCCTTTAAATGAGATATGGGTGCTATTAAATATTTTGTGCATTAGAGATGGGTCTTAAGGCCTTAACCATGGTTGGGAGATAAATCCAGGGAATTAGATCCTAAATGAAGATCCTTAGACTAAAGGCCATGATTAAGGCCTTGAACTATAACATAGGCCATCTAAAATGAATGTTTTACATACAAGTGATATAGGGGCGTCATTACGAGTTTTTATGTAGTAGGAATGGGTCTATGGGCCTTGAACATGATGGGGGGAGAAAAATAAGGTCCTTCATCAATAAATTAATCGTGGAGGTCTTACAGACATGAAATATTCCTTAAACCACCACAAACCACCTCTATAAAGTAGCTTTGTCCTTGAGTCAAATATGGGTACTATTAGGAGGTTTTTCACACAAGAGACAGATTTTGAGACTTTGTCCCAAAATGAAGCTTCTAGGGTCTTGGTCCTTGAAATAGGCCTCAAAGCATCATACAGACCAATATCATTGGCCTCTTGGTGGGGTATTTGTATCATTAAAATATTTTCAATACTTAACGTGGAATTTAGGGTTTTGACCATGGTCGATGAAGAAAAAAAGGTCATTATGATCAAAATTATTCTTCTAGAGCTCATAAAATTTGGCATTTGCATGAGCTAAGGGGATGACTAGAAATTTTCAGACAAAATAGATGGGATTGGAGGCTTTGACCATGATCATAAGCGAAGATAAAGGGTATTAGGATTGAAATGAAGCGTTTAATTCTCACGAGCCATGGACAACTCCTCAAACCACTATAGAGGCCCTTTAGAGGGGATATCTAGCATTCGATTGAGATATGGGTGATATTAGGAGGTTTTATGAACCAAATATGGGTCTTTGGATCTTGACTATGGTAAGGAGAAAAAACAAAGGGGCTAAAGCATTATATAAATATTTTAAGGATTTGGTCCATGAACATTGCCTCAAAGCACCACATGGACCCTCTATGAAGGATCTTTGATATACAAGTGGGATGTGGGTGTTCGGATATCCACATCATCTTTTTCAGGATCTTGCATGCAAATTCTAGGGTTTGCATGCACTTTGCATGCATCCCAGTCACCAGGTTGATGCCTCCAGCACCTTAGCCACCTTATTCTAGCACCCGGGAGCCACTTACTTCAGAGTTTTAGCCCTCCTAGTCAGGAAGGCACCCACTTCTCACCTACTGCCAGAGAAGGGCGCACTTCTTCACCTACCACTACAGTTCCACTTCATTTACACTCAATTAGCTCCGATTCTCCCTGATTTGAGGCTAGTTTCACTCCTGACTGACTGTTTTACTTCCGTTGGACCTCCAGATTGACTAGATGACTTGTTCTGACTTCAGTTAGCCTCCCATGTGCCCTCCATTGAGCCCACTTCCCTATATCAGTGCTACACACTTCAGTTACACATGTTACACTCAGTTAGACTCAGATTGACACCTGGATGACTGGTTCTTGTGCATTGATGACCACTACTGATTGATGATGAGGACTCCTAGTTGGAGTCAAGCTACTCCATTCAGTGATTCGAATGACTCCTTAGGAAATTCGAATTGCTCAGTCATTGTAACTATATTCTATTGTAATCATTCACCCTTACTAGGATATTGAGCACTGCTGCATGTTTTGCACAGTTTTACACCATATTTTCTATGTTCATCTGTTGTGATTGATTTACTTGTTCATTAGATCTGCTGTGACTAATTTTACAGTGGGCACTTATGGGAGTTTTTTCATACGAGGGGAGGATATTGGGGTCTTAATCATGGTAAAGTGAGGAAAGAAGAGCCATATGGCATAATTGAAGATTGCATAGTCGATGGGACAAAAGGAATTATTGAACTATTACAAACATCCTTTAAAGGGGAACTTTAACTACCAAGTGGGGTACATACACAATTATAAGTTTGTACCATGATCCCTAGAAGATTAATTAGGTCATATAGCCTTTTTTCCTCAATTGACCATAATAATGATCCAAATATTAATCACCAATACAAAAAATGTATAATAGGAACTCATATCCCATAGGCCCTTTATTTCCTCCTCTTACCATATTCAAGACCTCAATTACCATCCTTAGTGCATAAAAAATCCTAATGGAATCCATATACTAATTGAAGGCCATCGTTCCCACTAAAGGGCCTGTCTAGTGCTTCAAGGAACTGTTCATGGATCATGAGCCTTAAATGATTAATTTAGGTCATAAGACCCTTATTTTTTTCCCACATCCATGTTGAAGACCTTGATACCTATCCATTATTCCTAAATATTTCTAATTGTCCCCATATATCATTCATGGGTCTTAGGGATTTGGGGTTAGGGTTTCAGAGAGAGAAAAAGAAATAGAGAGATTGGGGGTTAGGTATTTAGAGAGAGGGAGAGAGAGAGAAAGATATTTAGGGTTAGGAATTTAGAGAGAGAGAGAGAGAGATATTGGGGGTTAGGGGTTTAAAGAGAGAGAGAGAGGGTGTGGAGTATTGAAGGGGTTGTGTTACACCAAAATCTCATCATCATGAGTCATGTTTCATATCTATGACTTAGTCCCTGAAGTCCCTTGGATAAAACATCAGGAGAAAGGTTTTTGTCCTTTCCTTTTAACCTTTTGTTGTCACCCCGACGTGCCCTGCCTTCTAGGAAGGAGAGTCGGACCCAAGGTGACGCACTCTGCACCTTAGCAGAGTGCGTTGGTGACGCAATGTGCCTTTGTGCAAGGTGTGATGACCCATTTCTGACGCATGTTTCCTGATGCGGGAGCATCGAAGCCTAGGCATATCAGTCGAAGTTGATTGACATAAAAAGGACGACCAGCGGGAGTGACGACGACCACTAGCGTAGAAGAGCAGATTGGTTGTCGAAGTCAATAAGTCGAGCAAGAGCAGTTGATATACGATTGACATAAGTGTGAGAAGTCGAGATTTGATAGGTCAAAAGTCGATAGACGATAGGGTTGCAACGGAAGGCGTCATAGGTCGACATGTTGTCGAACTGTGACACCGACAGGATTGGGCATGAACCAAGTGAGGAGGAAGGCACGGAATGGCGAAGCCTTAAGTGTGGAGTGAAGCTGACAGGTATGTCGAAGGCTGATGAAAGACAGTATGGTCGACGTTGTGACAAGACCGACTATTGTAGCAGCATCAGAAGTGTCACGTCCCCATTTTGACCCCCTTTGCACTAAATCGTAAATGATGTAATTATTGTAACTTAATCATGGTGAGGAGCTCAAGGCCAAGGCCCCGCCATTGATTTATCGTTTTATGTACCGAAAATTAAGAGATAGATGCCTATGGTTCTTGTGCTAGAAGGGCACGATTGAAATAAGACATCATGTAAATACGAATTTAATGAAAGATACCCACAACCAGCTACACAATGCAACAAAGAGATGGGGGCATGATCTTTACAAGGAATAGGAAGGGAAAAATAACCAAACCCTTGAGCCATGGTGTTAAGCCATTTCATTGAGGAAACCCATGAACTCTCCACTACCCATTTGGTCTCATGCACCCAATCATTTAATTCTTCCAAGAATTGGTTGAGACAATAAATGCCTTGGGATGGGAGAGGTATGGCTGTCAATTTTCGTGCATGGGAAAGCCATCAACTTGGAAAAACGTGTTTTTGCTTGTTGGGCAAGAAAACCCCCACGAAATTGGCCCAAAAGCCATTATTCACCCATGGCATTCTCTCTCTCATGCAGTCTGAACTTGTTGGAGTTTATCCTCACGTTTTTCACCATAACCCTGCATTTTTCCATGTCCAGGACCTCGTTTTTGGTATTGTGAAGTAGCTGGGAAAGGAGGGATGCGATTTTGGGCTGAGGGAGAGGTCGTTTTTGCCCTTGGGACATTTTTCTGAAATGGGTTGCTCTCCCAGTCGAATTTTCCTAGTTTGCCAATTCATTTGAGCCTCCCCATGTTTTTCTGAAGCTCAAGAAACCCCATCTCGCGCCTCCCACTGTTGAAACGTTTCTCTCATGCCCAACCCTTACAGTTTTTGCTGTTAAATGCATCCATCTCCCAGCAGCCCCCGAAACCCGACTGCTGGTTGGTATGGCTGACTCTGGTGTATCTATGGTTATGTGAGACCCTGTGGTTCCCTAGTTCCTTGTGGAGATCATGCCCAGCTCGGGGGTGGCAGTGGTGCTGAGAGATCAAGGAGCTCACTAGCCTACGGTTGGGTGGAACGTTGTAGAAGTGTAGCTGGTTGCTCAGGAATTACTTGGTTTAAGATAAGTATTCTCATTTGCTAATTTGATATCGTTTAGATTGATGAACGGCATGAATATACTGACTGTATGATGGGTGTGTAATTGATTATTTCCGCTGTGTTTTGCTTATAATTTTACATCCCATATCTCTTTTAAATTATGTGAATGCTTGGTTAAAAATTTTATGGGGCTAGATGCCCGGTTTTAGCCTCACGATCCCCTCCATCTAGCTGGTATGATGGGAGGGGACGTGACAAGAAGGATGCATAGAAGTCAAGCATAGTACTTGGTAGCCAGTCAGGGTCGCTAAAATTTTTTTGAGCAGTTATTGTAGGTGGTTGGGATCGTGAAAGATGTCGCCACAGGTGGAGGTTGTGCAACACGAAAGAGGCGTTGACAATTGCAGGTCTACGAGATCTGATGGATTTAACAGATAGGGGAAGCGTGTCTCAGGGGTCGGAGTGGTCTCGGGAACAACAACAGTAGGGTAGAAGGCTTGTGCACAAGCACAGAGCAGGGAAGTTCAGTTCAGTTTGATCAACAGAGGATCGATAGAGCATAGTTCGGGAGTGGATTTGTAGATTGGATAAGACAGTCACACATCGACTGAACGCAGGAGAGATCAGATCCATAGCTTAGCGAGCGCTTGCATTCAAAAGAGGCCATGAGAGGGTGAAGGTTCACAAATTAAGAGAGCACACAATTACTTTTGTATTGTAATAAGCTGAGGCCGACATAGTTAGTTGTTTTACATTCTTTGTTGTTTCCTTGTAACCGATTGATTTGAAGTAATAGAAGCCACTTCTAGCATCCTGTTTACATCCTTTTATGTGAATGTGTGTGTTTTGTGTAATCGTTAAGCAAGAACCCTTGTCGGGGCCACCTTGTTCTAGTTGTTATCAGATCTCAGAAGTGAGTCCGGTCGAGTTGAAGCATCCTGTGAGTAGGAGAGCATTAGTTGTTACCACCGCTGGAAGTGAAACCAGTGTCGAGTGTGTTTATAGCTCTAGCTGTGGTTGGGTAGAGTTGTGCACGACTTGTGAAAGTCTGGTTGCGATTGGACGAGGGGGAGTTTCAACCAAGGTTGAAAATGGCTCACAGGGGCGTTAATGTCCGAGGAATTGGATGAAGAGTGCGTGGCGCAGCAGTCACAGTTGATCATGAAATGTTCGATGAATGCATGTGAACAATGCGAAGCTTGAATAGTGAAGTCACAACGATCAAAGAAAGCCAAAGGCGTGGATGTATTCCTGAATCATTAGACCATAGCAACGAGGAGGTCAAAGAGGTGGAAGCACGGAAAGAGGCAGGAGAGGAACTAGAAGACAAACTCATCAAGCTTTTGACGGATCTAAGAGGTCAGACAAAGATGGATGTACGTACCTACTCAAGAAGTCTGGATCCAGAATACTTGATCGACTGGTTCAGAGAAATGGAGAAATACTTCGACATAGAACAGATCAAGAACCCCAGGAGGGTTAAGACTACATGTCTGAGGTTGAAGGGTCACGACTTATTGTGGTGGGACAATGTGTAGGCTGACAGAGTGTTGGCCGAATTTTCTGAATGAGGCCAACAAGGAGAAATAGTCCACACAAAGCACTTAAAACAACCCTCGGTGTGTTTGGAATGACTAAATCTCGCGGGAACAAGGGCCCCACTGCCTTATGAGTTTGCTCTCAAAAGAGAGTCTCACAATCAAGAGATCTGAATTCCTAAAATGCAATTAAAATGTATTCTAACTAATATGAAATCCCTAAAAACTAATCTAAGATGCAATTTTCAATGGCTAAAAACACACAAATTTAACAGCTTCCAAAACACACAGGTTTAATGGCTGCTAAATTGTAGCTTTCAGTATGAAATAAAAACTAAAATCTAATTTGAAAACTAACCCTACGTTATCTATCCTAAACTATCCTATATCATTTTTCAAATCTGAATAACAGTAGATATTGTCAAATACAAAGATAAAAACAAAGTTAAATCATTGTGTCTCAACAATATGAATATTTAATAACACAACTAATTTATAAAATAACCATATTATCATAAAATAATTGTGTGATTAATTAAACAGATCTGAAAACAATATGTGCTTGAGAACAAAAGTTAATCTTACAACACACAATCGTAAAGTATACATATGCATAAGATGAACAGTAGTATGAAAGAAGAACAAATTGAAGTTAAATAATTTTTTTGGAAATAGTTCACAAAACACCAAAATTCAAATTGTAAAAAAAAACTATGTTACCAAAGCATAAGCAATCACTACAATCAACTCCTCCTGAGTTTTTCCATACTAAGCCTCGAGCCTCCAAGAAAAGACCACACAAAACTTGTGAGAAATAATTCCCTCAAATTGTACATAGCCTTAGCAGCGTCTCCCCTTCTACTTGCGAATATAAATATTACAAAATAAATTCAAAATACAGAAAGACCCAGCTCTCTCTATTCTGTGGAGACCCCCCACGAGATTGACATGATCATATGCCATTTATAGGTGATCATCTTCAAACTCATAAGATTGCAACAATGATCTTAACAAGAAAAAAGACCGCGGTTTAATCTTTTTAAGGGTGCCTACCCATAGAAGGTTTTAGTTATGTATTCTGACTTTCGCAATATTCTCATTCAAATATCAAATATGGTGACATGATCTCCTTAATGTTGTGATTGAGATTATCCTTACACCGGGACTTTGACAATTATATTGACGTTTAAATGATGGGTGAATGAAACTTTCATCTATATGAAATGCGGTCACTTGATGTTTAACCTGTCATAAAAAGATTAGTTTAACGTTCCAATTTCACTTTAAATTCCTTCCTTTAAATGCCGTTATTTTACAATCTACACTTCAATGTGTTGGAATCCAACAACACTCCACATGAAAGTTAAAGGTTACGAATGTTGGTGGGTTTTAATTGAACCGTGATTATGAAACAATTATAAAGGAAAAGGTTTATTTAAAACTTTACAACAATTTTCCTTTTCATTCAAATGAATTGACTCAATCTTAACATTTTTCCTTTTATATATCCTTCAACTTAAGCTTGCATCATGTTAACATATGATACGTGATAAGTGATTTTATGGCATTTAACATAAAGGTCATAATAAAAAATAAAAAGTCTATCCTTTATGTAAAATTTCAAATGTCTTTTCTTCAAAAGATAACTTAGGTTCTTAATTTAAGAACACCTTCCCCCAAAAGCATATGAATTTAGATCATTTGATGAAATTATGGCTAAATGATTTTGATATTAGTTAAATAAATATATAAGAATTTGAGAATCTTTATCAATATTTTTAAAAGTAACTTTAAATTTATTAAAAATGATAATCATCCTCATCTATATATATATATAGCCAATTAACTAATTTGAGCATAATCAAAATCATAACTTCTAAGGGGAAGAATGATAAAAAGAATACACACACATAAGTCAAATCACCAAATGTTTATGTGAAGAAAGCTAAGATCACTTTCAAATCAAGCAAGCTAAGTATATACAAAATTCTAATGGGGCCACTTTATTTTGCCAAAATCAAAGGGAGTTGTTGGGGTGCCAACATAGAGTCAAGAAGGGCAAGGAGAAAATCAAGTCTTGGGACAGGATGGTCGCCAAGCTAAAGGGGAGTTCTTGCCAGGTGACTATGTGATTTCCTTGTTCCGGAAGTTACAGAACTTTCGACAAAAAGAGATGACCATGAAAGAGTACACGAAGAGTTCTACAGATTGTCAATAAGGTCAGGACAAACCGACGGAGGAGAAGAAGTTGTTGTTAGGTATGTGAACGGCTTGAAATATGACATATAGGACAAGTTGAGCCTGTCAAGATTCATAGTGGTCGGTGAAACCTACCAGTTAGCTCTTAAGGCATAAGAGAATCTGTCGAGGAAATACGCAGCGAACAGAGGTAGGAGGACTAGTCGGGGTGCGAAGACTATTTCCGTGAAAGGCCAAAGTAGCGGAACTAGGAGAGAATCTATCGAAGAAAACCGACGGACGAAAGGGACATCAACTAGAGAGAAATCACAAGAAAACCGACATGATAGTCGAGAGACACGTGGTCGAGGTGCGTATGGTCAAAGTGGTCCATCTGACAAAAAATGAGCTGACAGACTAGCCATAATCTGTTACAAGTGTCAAGGAGTTGGACACAAGGAATATGAATGCCCAAAGAACCTACATGCTGTAGAAGATTCGAAACCCATACGTCGAAGAGATGAGCAAGTCGACGAGAGGGCGGAGTCGACATCTAACAGCAGTGAAAGTGGGAAAAGAAAGAGTCGCGCCATGACATCTAGCAAAATGTTGGTCTAGGATGACCGACACAAAGAGAAAGAGCTGGCATAGTGAAATGCTATCTTTCGAACCAGAGTGCGGATTGGTGATTGGCGTTGCAAGAACATAGTTGATGGTGCCAGTACGGAGAATCTTGTGTCGACAGAGGTCATCAAAGAAGCGGGGTTGAAATGTCGGGAACACCCACACCCATACAAGGTCTCTTGGTTGTAGAAAGGACACCATGTGAAGGTGACCAGATAGTGCCTGATTAAATTCAAGGTTGGGAAGCTTGAAGACAATGTATTGTGTGACGTAATCCCAATGGATGCATGTCATCTGTTGTTAGTGAGGCCATGGAAATATGATTGGAAGATGATCTATGATGGTCGAGCCAACAAAGTCACAGTGTGGAAGAATGGCCTACAGAGGACTCTGAAGCCAAAGTAGGAGGAGCAAGCTGACTGCAAGCAGGGCGAGAGAAACTATTGGGAGAATCGAGTGCTAATGTGTTCAGCGAAAGAATTCCTCATGGAAAAGGAAAAGTAGTCGGGATGTTTCGCCATCATTTCGAAAGGTCCATATGTCGAGAGGTTGACAATGGAGAGAATTTCGGTTGAAGTCGAAGAGATGCTCGACGCGTTTCAGAGCATAGTAGTCGACGAGGCACCGACGGGATTGCCACCACTGAGGAACATATCCCATCAGATTGACTTGATTCCAAGATCGAGTTTACCAAACAAGGCACTACATAGAATGAATCCGGCAGAGGGTTAGGAACTCAATCGACAGGTCTAGGAGTTATTGGACAGGGGATTGATGAGATAAAGTCTGAGTCCTTGCATGGTACCAATGATATTAGCACCGAAGAAGGGTGGAGAATGGAGGATGTGTACATACTCCAAAGCCATCAACAAGATCACGATCAAGTATCAGTTTCCATTGCCGAGAATGGACGACTTGATGGATTACCTGAGTGGAGCGAAGTACTTCACAAAGATCGACCTGAAGAACGGTTATCACCAGATTTAGGTTAGAGAAGGAGATGAATGGAAGATAGCATTCAAGACGAAGGAAGGGCCATATGAGTGGTTAGTCATGTCATCCGGATTGACTAATGCACCCAGTATGTTCATGTGATTGATGAACAAGGTATTGAAACCATTATTGGGAAAGTTTGTCGTAGTCTACTTAGACGACATTCTGATTTTCAGTCAAACCCAGATAGAACACTTGGAGCACATTCGACAGGTATTACAGAAGTTGCAAGAAGAGAAGCTAATGGTGAACCTGCAAGAGTGTTTCTTCATGAAGGAATAAATGGTGTACTTGGGATTCGTAATCTTGGGTAAGGGGTTAGTGATGGAACCAGAGAAGGTGAAGGAAATATTGGATTGGCCGGAACTGACAAGTGAGACTGGAGTAAGGAGTTTCCATGGAATTTCCAGTTTCTACAGGAAGTTCATTCGGGGATTCAGTCGGATTTGTGCTCCTTTGACAGAGTGCATGAGAAAAGGGGAGTTTAAGTGGATGGAGGTTGCCCAAAGAGATTTCGACAAGTTGAAGGAAAAGGTCACTAAGAGCCCAGTGTTAGCACTTCCATATTTCGACAAAGTTTTCCAAGTCGATTGTGATGCGAGTGGAATGGCAATTGGAGCAGTGTTGAGCTAGGAGGGCCGACCAATTGCATTCTTCAGTGAGAAGTTGGATGATTCGAAGAGGAAATATTCGGTCTATGACCAGGAGTTCTATGCTATTGTCCAGGCATTGAAGAAGTGGAGGTATTATTTGTTTCCCAAGGAATTTGTGTTGTACACAGATCACCAAATGTTGAGGTATTTGAATACTCAGTCGAAGTTGAATCAGCGACACATGAAATGGGTCAAGTTACTGTAGGGATATACCTTCATGTTGCGACATAAGTCAGGAAAGTTGAATAAGGTTTCCGACATGCTGAGTTGAAGAGCTGCGTTGTTGAAAACAATGACAGTTCATGCAACATGAATAGAATCAATGAAAGTAGAGTATGTGACCGATGAGAATTTTGTGAAAGCATGGGAGGCTTGTCGTGAACTGTGGAGTTTCGACAGAACTCCATACTTGGATTGTTTTATCCAAGAGGGATACCTATTCAAGGGACAACAATTGTGTATTCCCAGAGGATCCATAAGGGAGAACCTAATCTGAGAGTTGCACAGCGGTGGATTAGCAGGTCATTTTGGCATCGACAAGACCAAGGAATTGGTCGAAGAAAAGTATTATTGTCCAGGAATGACAATAGATGTCGGTAAGTGGGTATGCCAGTGTCGATTTTTCCAGTTGGAGAAAGGAAGAAGTCAGAATGCGGAGTTGTATACACCATTTCCTGTACCGAATACCCCATGGGAACCTGAGCATGGATTTTGTGCTAGGATTGCTGAAGATGCCTGAAGGAAGCGACTCAATCTTTGTTGTAGTTGACAGAGTTTCGAAGATGGCACACTTTACTTTGTGTCAGAAGAGAAGTGTTGCCACAAGCATTACTATACTATTATTCAAGGAGATAGTCAGATTGCATGGGTTACTGAAGGGTATCATGTCGGACAGAGATACCAAGTTTATGGGGCATTTTTGGAGAACCCTATGGAAGAAACTAGACATGAGGTTGCAGTTTAGCTTGACATATCATTTGCAGACAGACGAACAGACCGAGGTGGTGAATAGAAGTTTGGGAAACCTTCTAAGATGTTTGACGACCGATAGATCCAAGCAGTGGGAGAATGTGTTGGCACAAGCGGAGTTCGCATATAACAATTCTGTGAATCGGTCGACGAGGTTGATCCCATTCCAGATTGTTCAAGGATGAAGCCCACATGGAGTGGTAGATTTAGTCGAGTTGCCAACAGAAATTAGGGAAATCACGGATGCATAATCATTTGTAGAGCATATGAAGGAAGTGCATGAAGATGTGAGAAAGCACATAGAGAAGAGTAATGCGACATACAGGTTGAGAGCCAACAGAAAGAATAGGCTACGGTTGTTCAACGGAGGAGACTTAGTCTATGCACATTTGCGAAAGGAGATATTTCCTACAGGAATATATAACAAGCTGAAGCTGAAGAAGATTGGACCATGTAATATGCTGAAGAAAATTTCAGACAATGCTTATGTGTTGGAGCTACCGAAGGAATTAAGCATTTCACCAACGTTCAATGTCTCAGATTTGTACAATTTTGAAGAAGGTTCAAGCAACGAAAGTGCGGAAGTGTCGAACATCGAATGGACAATGCAAATTCCAGATCGACACAAAGAGGAAATTGCAGAAGTAATAGAGGAACGTGAAGTTGGGCATATGCGCAGTTCACGAAGGAAATAATACTTAGTGCGATGGAAAGATGATGAGTTGCAGGAGGCGACATGGATTTTCGAAGAAGAGTTCAGGAGACTGACGGAGTAGTCGAGTTATTTTTCAACTGGGGAGTCTGATGCAGGAGCATCGGGGCCTAGGCATATCAGTCAAAGTTTATCAACATAAAAAGGCCAACCAGAGGGAGTACCGACGACCACTGGTGCGGAAGAGTGAATTAGCTATCGAATTCAATAAGAAGAGAAGGAGCAATCGATATGCAATCGACAGAAGTGTGAGAGTCGACAGGTCAAAATTCGACAGACGACAGGGTTCAGCGGAAGGCGTCATAGGTAGACATGTTGTTGAACTGCGACACCGACAGGATTGGGCATGAGCCAAGCAAGGAGGAAGGGGCAGACTGGTGAAGCCTTAAGTGCAGAGTGAAGCTGACAGGTATGTCAAAGGTTGACAGAAGACAGTATGGTAAATGTTGTGACAAGACCGAGTACTATAGTAGTGTCAGAAGGATGCGTAGAAGTCAAGTAGAGTACTTGGTAGTCGTTCGGGGTTGCTAAGGAAGTTATGAGTAGTCATTATAGGCGGTTGGGATCGTGATAGATGCCGCCACAGGTGGAGGTTGTGCAGCACGACAGAGGTGTTGACAACTGCAGGTATGCAGGATCTGATGGATTCGATGAGCAGGGGAAGCATGTCTCAGGGGTCAGAGTGATCTCAGGAACAACAACAGCAGGGTAGAAGGCTTGTGCGAAGGCACAAAGTAGGGGATTTCAGTTTAGTTCGATCAACAAAGGATCGGCAGAGTAGATTTCGGGAGTGGATTTGTAGATTGGATAGGACAGTCACACATCGACCGAACACAAGAGAGATCAGATCCATAGCTAAGCGAGCGCTTGCATTCAGCAGAGGCCGTGAGAGGGTGAAGGTTGACACACCGAGAGAGCACATAGTTACTTCTGTATTGTAATAGGCTGAGGCTGACATAGTTAGTTGTTTTACATTCCTTGCAGTTTGCATTGTAACCGATTGATTTGAAGTAATAGAAGCCACTTCTGGCATCTTGTTTACATCTTGTTTATGTGAACGTGTGTGTTGTGTGTAATTGATAAGAAAGAACCCTTGTTGGGGCCACCTTGCACCATTTACTTTGTGAAAAGTGCGTCGTAGTTGGTTAAATTGGATAAAAGGAAGCTTCGAGCGACTTCTCGAAGCTTGGTGATGTGGAGGCTTATCCCTATATGCTTGGAAAGGTGGTACTCTATCCCCTAACCTAGTGGGATGATCCCTTAAGCCTCTCCCCTAAATACTTAACCTCTCCTATCCCTTTCGCCCTATATATATGAATCTTCTCTCCATTGTTAAGGGGAGGAAGGATAAAGCACCCATATGCTGGTGGAATTTGGTCAGTATTATTTTCTTCATCCATAGGAGGTTAGAAGGATTTGATATTTGAGGCAATATCATTTGAGTTGGAGTCATAAAGTCAACGCATCGATTGTAACTCTCTACTTTGTATTTGTTGCAAATTACATTTAATATAAATATCTTTCCATAAACTTGTGATGTCTTATAATAATGTTTAGGGTTGGATTCTTTGACTCTCGATCTAGTTAGATTCATAATCATATGATTTCATATTGTTCGTTTGTTTCTACTTGCTTCATATTGGTTTGAAATTGAATATCGAGGAACTTGAAGTAGATCAAACGAGGAGAAGGGAATTGCAATCATAAGGTAACTCACTTTTTGATCTACCTTGCAATTTAATCTAAATAGGAAAGATAATTATGTTATGTTATATTTTGTTCTAGATCTAGATCATTTAGGCTAGAGAGATCAGTTTTTGTCCGCATTAACAGGTTGTCTTCAAACAAAAATGGCGACCATACTGGGGAGTTATAGATCATAGTTTTTATTTGTTTTCAATTCTCAATTTTTCTTGATTGAACCTCTAATTGGATTTCCCTCCATTGGATCTGACCATCACAGAGTCTCTAGGATATCCAGAATCTACTTAGGATCATTATTAGACTTGTTACCTTTTTATTATTAGATAATTTTTACTTTTTGTTACTTAGTCCCCGCCCAATGCACCTGGGACATTCATCACTTGCGTCACTGTAATTATGGCGCACTTATCCTGCTAGCAGACTGCATTGTTGATGCTCTCTGGCAGTTAGCATCTGGCATCGTCGACGAGGCTACCCAGTGTGCAGAGTGCGTTGTTGGGACTCCCAACACTCTGGTGCACCTCTATAGGGTGTGTTGCCCTCCATTATTTGGTACCCAGTGTTAAAAAATCTCAAAGTTGGTTTTTGGTCTGATTTTCTGAGTTCTGTGTGTTGCCCCTTACAGTCACGGAACCCCTAGGCACATCATGTTCTATCCTTGGCTTGGTTTTGAATTTTAAGCATCGATTTGAGTCCTAGCTAGTCAAGCGAGTGGTTCATTCATTGTGGGAAATTTCAATCCCCCATCGATGCACTTAGTATTGTGACTCCCGATCGTCTCGCCTGATCTGTTCGATTTGTTCAATATGACTTTTGAGCCTTCTCATACTTAGTTGTTGTGACTTTTGCTTGATTTTGTGTGCTTTGAGTGTCATTGAGATTGTTGGTCATTATTTTTCTTTGGGAATTTCCAACCAATTAGAGTTTGCAGTAGTGTATTCTCTCATTTTCTGCATATAGATTTGAAAAGTGACATAAGTCTCAGATTTATTGGGTACACTCATTAGAAAATAAAATTTGTTCATCATCTTCATTTCAAGTTTGTTTCTTGGAATTATCGTAAAAATATTTTTCATGCTTTGAAAACAATTATTAAAAGATCTTTGAAAAGTCTGAAAGGATAAGTATTAGCTTGTATTTTCTTAGTTATGAAAACTTATCTATCATTTCTTTGAATATTTCAAGTGCATTTGAACTTTTGCAAAGCATTCCAGAGATTGAAAAATTCTTGCATTTTTTATTTTCTTCCCATTTTTTGGATCATTATTTTGGAAAATTAGAGTTATTGCATTCAAAAGATAAATTCTCCTTTTCATTTTTGCATAGATTTGTTTAAATTGAAAAGACAAAAGAAAGAAAAAAACATTTAGATTTTGTGTGTTACTCATCATTCTTGTTGGATTGCGAAAGAGTGCTTTGTTTGTCATTTTGGTTGATTTCAAAAGTGTAGGGGTACTTGTTCAATTTTGATTATCGAAAACAAAAATATATTTCTCCTTATTATATATAGATTTCATAAAAAATAAAAAGGAAATATTTGCATCTTCATGTAGTTAAGGCTTGCATCTTTTTAAATTCCAAGTCTCTTACCTCATGCATTCACTTAACCGTCATGATAAAATTTAATGGTAGATTAGGTTAAAATTGTATACAAACTTATGTGTTAAGTTAGAGACGTGTTCTGACGTATTTAAGTGTGGAAACTGTCGTTATTTGCCTACACTGCATCCTGGGGGCTTGCAGTTCTTCCACATACCAATCGGTATATCGAATGGCCTTTCACGTACCCTTGCATATATAGAAAGGTACTTCACGTACTCGATAGTATATCGGAAGGATCCTGTTGTACGTTTGTGCATTAGACAACACCACTACGGATTTGAGCTCCCACGTACCTTGTGTCTATCGGGAGACCCCATTAGGATTCTTGTAACCATCTAAGTTAAACTATTGGCCATCTTGGCGTGGCAGTACACCGAGAACAACACTCGGGGAGCTACTACGCACGTGCTACTAGGTAGTCAGGTTATACGGTTAAGGGTACGGTCCTAATCCTACCTGATTAGTACTCTGAAATATTGGCTCGAGTATAACTATTGGACCCTGTGGTATATCGCGAGTTGTGACGCATTGATAATCCCGTGAGGTTCCAGACTATTGAATCCCATCTGTCACACAGTTTGCTTGTGGCTTTAGCTTGAGTAGATTTGGAGTGTGGTTTTATTTTCTTTAGAAAACTCTTAGGAGAAGTTTTGCTTCAGCCATCCTGGATGATCAAAATTTAAGAATATCCCGCAGGATTTTAAACTTGCCACCTGAATATCCCCTTAATCAGGAGGATAACTCGGGCGCATGGGGGCTTCACTTAATAAACCACTATCATAGCACATTCATTCGTGGCATATGAAACAATACCCCTAATTTCACTAAATATTGGAAAATACATTCCAAAATTGTTTTTTGTAACACCCTCCCAATATGCCTTGCCAATTTAAAAAAAACCCCTATTTTCACTAGATATTGTATGTATCAATTTTTTCATTTACATTTTTTATACCCCTTTATATTTCTACCTAGCATATTGATATGATACCCCTCTTATGACCCCACATGCATTCAACAATGCAACTTGCTTCTTTCAATGTATATTGTGGATGCACATTATTTCACCCACAATGCAATTACTCAACCACACATCATTATGATTTGCAACATATAATGGTCTAATGAAGAGATAGGAGATCACTTCTTGTATTTCACTAGAGCCAATGCACATAGTACAATATTTAGATTGCATGTTGCAGTTCCCCAATCGCTGACTAAGCATGTTGTGGGCTAGGTATCCAAGTCCCTAGGGCCTGTAACAAGCTCTAAGAGGTTGACTAAACCTCTCAAGGTCTGTAATAGGAATGAGTGGTTGGGTATTCAAGCCCCTAAGGCATGTTGAGGGCCTATAACGGGCCCTAGAGGCTTAGAGCCTCCCAAGGCTATTGGTAAAAACTGGCTGAGTGCTATTGTTAACAATTGGTTGTCAATGACCACTCTCTCTCGACTATGATCGATTGGAAACCCAATTTACCACGAAACCCATGGCCTCAAGCATGCCTCAAGACGTGATTTCCCTACGTACTAGTAAGCCCGAGCTTTGCCTCAATCCGATTTCTCATCCGACCGTGATCCCAACATCTCTAGTTGGTGGATATTTGTTAGCCTGCCCATATAAAAAGACCCCGGCAAAGTATTTTTGTATTGTTACATTAAATAAAAAATCCCTTTGCCCCTTAATATATAATCAATATAATTTTTATGTTTTCATGAATATTTAATACCGCAATATGAATTAACGTGATATTATATTGCCTTCTAGTGAAGCCCCCGTGCTCGGGAGAAACAATGGATCAACCTACTACGTCTATGTCACATGAAGAGGATACTTCTACCTTATAATTGAGGATGAATTATTCACCTCCCATAAGTCCACCCGTTACTAATCCCACAATATATGCAACCATGGAACCATCTAATTCACATGACACATCCTTTCATCATTCGATGGAAGGAAATATCGGGGCTATAGACTGGATTTTCAGCCAGCCCTTGGATGACCCAATATCAACGACTTTTGGTTTGACTGCATCATTTTGGGACACTTCTCTAGGACAACATGTTTCCAATTTTGGATCACTCCTAATGGTCAAAACTCCACCCCGTCGATGGATTTCCAACGACGATTTTCTTGTACCACTCTATCAGACTACGGGCCATTTGCACATTTTTGACGAAAAAATTAAGAGACAAAGTCTCTCACATAGAGGAGGTCCGAAAGTACCCATTATTGAAATACATTCCCCCATACATTATTTATCTTTTTCTTCACTAGCAATATCTACACCTAACACGACCACTTATGAACCATGTCAACCCTCATTTCCTATGAGTACTCCTCAAAGTTAGGTGACTAGTTCAACACCTCATTTGACCCCAACCGCTGGAGGGAAACCTTCAACCACTATTACCTATGTTACTGGAACGCTACCTCCACCCCCCCCACCTCAAAATTCGAGGGGAGGTTATAATCTACCTGTTAGTCAATATTTGGGTGGAATTCATCCCTTAGTTAGTATTCAACAATTATCTATGGGTCAAACTACGATTAGTGGTCAACATACAGTTGTTGGGGACACTCCTAGCAGTGGACAATTTTTGACTTGGGGGGAACCCCTAGTTAGTGGCCATAACGTGAGCGGAGGACATTTGAACTATAGTATGGTTGGAAGTTCTCTACCAACCATGGGACAAACTATGGGGACACATTCCATTGGGGTACCATCCATTTGGACCCAACCACCATGGAGCTATATCCATTCACGAAATCTTAATGCCACCATAGAACAAAATTATCTTGGAAACCTTTTCCTTGGATTACCCTATCCTAGAAACACAAACACTCCATGGGGGCATCATAATGTTCCACTGATTGGACCTCCAGCCAGTGGACCATCCCCACCACTCCCACCACTTATACCACCACCTCCCCCACCACCCAACCCACTATTACCACCTCCCTCTAGAGGAGGAGGGCCCTCACCTGCTGGTGGAGGCCCACCTTACTCTGGAGGAGGCGGACACCCACCTGTTGGTGGAGTCCCACCTTATTCTGGAGGAGGAGGACCCCTACCTTTTAGCGGAGTACCACCTCATTCGAGAGGATGAGGAACCCCACCTTTTGGCGGAGGACCACCTTATATGGTAGGAGGAGGACCCCCACCTTTTGGGTGAGGACCACCTCATTCTGGAGGAGCAGGACCCCCACCTTCAGACAGAGGAGCACCTCATTCTAGAGGAGTCGAACCACCACCTTCAGGTGGAGGACCACCCTATTATGGAGGAGGACCCCCCTCAGGTCCACCTCCCAACCCAGGAGGCCCACCTCCATATGGCCAATTTCCTATGGGAGAACCTTATGATCAATCCATCCATGGTCCTACTGGTACAGAGATGCCTTATTAATACTACCAGTATCCAAAACCAAACCAACAACTACCATTTCTGGCTACACTATATCTTCCAGATCTATCTCGTTTAACTAACAATCCCATCTATCATGGTATCAATTAGCCAGCTATTCCTATGAAGTTACCATCTGATATACGGAATTTTGACGAAAAACCCGGTGAGGATCCTAAGAACCATGTAATGACTTATCATTTATGGTGCTCCTCCAATTCCTTAATGGATGATTCAATCTGCTTGAGGTTATTCCAACGGACTCTTACCGACATTGCCACAAAGTGGTACATTATATTGCCACCACATTCCTTTCTCGATTTTTGCTCTTTAGCTATGTCATTTTTTACTCACTTCTAGTTACCAATTCGCTATGAAATTGGTACATATCTTTTGAATTCTCTCTTCCAAAATAATGCCACTCATGTTTCTGATCATATTCACGAGTGCCGAAGGATAAGACATCTAATTAAAGCTCCTATTCCAGATCAACTTCTTGCTGATTGGTTCACAAATTCACTCCTACCCATCATAGATAAAAACGTAGCTATGTGTGGGGTCATCACAGAAGAACAAGCCATATCTCGTGCTCAGTACCTAGACCTCATCTATGCTCAATATGGAACGTTATACGATATCATCCCTGATGCCCCTGTTAACACCCAAAAAATGTTCACTAGCTCATCTCCCTAGCCACATGACCCATTTGTCCACTTTTCCTACCGTTTTAGCCTCCAAAACCTCAAAAAACCTTCAAATGGTCACCAAAAAGGCCAAAATCAATCTATTTCTCCTCAAAATAATTAAATTTCCTCCAAAAATACCAAAAACCCTCCAAAAGGGCCCAAAATTCCCAAAAAATCAAATAAAAAGGGAATACAATTCAAAAATTAATTCAAAAAAGGAAAAAAGAGGGAAAAAGAAGGAAAGAAACCCTAAACCAATAACCAAAACCATGTGGTACCAAATACCATGGGTCAATACTCCACCACTCAAAAAACCTATAAAAAGGTGATGGAGGCCCCCTATTATTCATCCCCAATCCAATATACCCCTATGCTACCAAAATCACTCCCAAAACCCTAGCCATCCATTGGAGCTAGCTTTCACCACTTGAGTGCCCCTTTGGCCCACCATCTTAGCATTTGGAGAAGAGAAGGAGACCTTGGAAGTATTGGAGCATCTCATCCCTATGGCTGCAAAAGATCCATCAACCTCACCATTGAGGTAAAACTTCATGTAAAAAATCCATTTTCATCTAATGAAAAGATATAACTCTCTTGTATATTTGTTTTGCATGAAGAATCCATGAATGTTTACTGTCTACTGTCTTTTACTGCAAATTTATTTGATAAATGCCCATGAACATGCTTAGATTTAGTTTCTTATTTTTGTCATTTACTTTAAGTTTATTTTACTGTTTTTGAATTGCTACTAAGGAGTCCATTCTCCTTAGTAGGTGCTCATTTGCACAAGCTAGGGTGAAAAACCTAGCTACAACCCCCCTCCCTACCTACGATCTAGCAAAGCCACCTGCGGGACCTCATGTCGATGGCATCATTGGTTCCGTTCACACCTAGACTGCTACATAATCTGGTGGATCGCAGAACCACCATGGCTCAACTCCACCCTCATCACAGGTTGGGAACAACACCAATAGATCACCCAACCCTGCTTCCACTGAAGAAGTGAATTCAATTCAATCTGCTCCACCTCAAAAATATAGTGGTAAAAAGAAGAACAAAGGTAAATCTAAAAATTCTTCTAACTAGTAGGAACCAAAGAATAATCCCAATGACACCAAACAAAAGCGGAAGGTTAAGTATCCTTGTTTACTGTGCGGTGGTGATCACTTCACAAAAGAGTGCCCACATCAGGACAAAGTGCAAAATTTTCTCAAGGGAAACCCCACACCTGTAGTTCTAACTGATCTTTTCCCAATGCAACAACAACAAATGGTTGCACAATAACCCTCTCCTTCTCATGGAGAACCATCCACAACCACTCATGTTCTCATGATGCGTAGCAAAATTGTCAACTTGAACAATCGATCACGTTCATATGACTTAGTCCCTAATAAGGAATCTAATGGAAGTAATACTGAAAAATACTATACATCTACATGTAGCATTCCCTCGCCTCAAGGTCCTCTCGTCATTGAGAAACCTTTATCAGATTCAGTCTTGCATCCACCCAAGAGCACAGTTCGAAAGGCTGTTTTCAATCTAAATGCTCGAGCTGCTCAAAATTAAAACATTGTAGAGGAATTAGCACAAGCCCCTTGTGCTATGTCGACATTGGAAGTCTTACAAAACTATCCAAATCAGCGTAAGACTCTCCTGGATTCTATTGGCGCGGTAGATCTTGATTCCTCCAATACCATTATGTTCAAAATCAAGTATTTAAAGCCAAGGATTTCCCACCAACTCGCGTTTCAAATTGTTACCAATGTCCCTCGGAAAAGAATCCATCAGATTATCTTCGACGAAGTAGCCTCTACCTCGATTATGTCATTATCTTGTTGGCAAGCCATTGGCTCTCCCGATTTGAACCGTTCCCATACCACATTGAAAGCATTTGATGGACGTGGATTCCAACCACACGGGCTGTTACAGGCTGTGGCAATAGAGCTGGGGGGAAATACCCTTTCCATTAATGTGGAAGTATCCTCTACCACATTGGATTATAATTTACTACTTGGTCGTAATTGGTTTTATTCCATGACCGCGGTTGCATCATATGTCTTCCGCATCATCCAATTCCCCCACCAAGGGCGAATTGTCACTATCGACCAACTAGATTTTTGTACACTGGACACCACTACTCATCCTGCAGATAATGTCCCTCTGTTAGGACACTCTTCGCAGATATATGAGAGTGTGGGGGTAGGACTCCTTAAAAATTGATCCCTCATGGGATTCTTTCCAACACAAGATCCCCCTTCCCATGTTTCCACGATGAACATGATTTCTTCTATGATCCCCTCATCATCCAAATCCATTGACCAATGTATTGTGCCCAACCTTGATAAGTTGGATTTGATTTGAGATGTTATTCCTCTCACACCTGCGGAAGCTACTTATGATGCTATCCAATCAACACTTGATTTACCAGATGTCCACCCTTTAGTGGCATCTACCTCCGGTTCTCTACCATTACAATGGACCTCATCCCTACCCGATCCTCTACTTCATACTTTTAATTCCGACGAGTAAATCATGGAGATTATGAGTATGGATGAACCCCCATGGGAAGACCTTCATCATCGATCGTCTTTCCTCCCACTGTTATATTTAGTAGAGAACGTTATTGAAACAATCATTTCACCGGATGTCTTTCCCTACCCTCAATCTCCTATCCTGAAATGCAATATGATAACCGAGGGAAACTTGGAAAAAATCACGCCTACATTTTTGATTGACATCTCGGTAACACCTGAAGTCATGGAACACATCTACATAGGAAAAAACTGTTCTCCTGAATAGATCACTACATATACAGACTTGTTTAAACATTTCCCCGATGTATTTGCATGGAGCTATGAGGAAATTCCTAGGATTGATCCTGCTATTGTTGTGCATGAGATTCAAATATATCCCGATGCAAAACTTGTCTGGGAAAAAATACGTCCAGTGCACCCTAGGAAAACTGCGGCTATCAAGGCAAAAATTGAAAAGCTGTTGAAGGTTGGGTTCATTTATCCTGTTCGCTTGATAGATTGGGTCTCTAATGTCATCCTAATTACCAAAAAGTAGGGTACCATTAGGGTTTGTGTTGATTACAGGGATTTGAATAAGGATTGTCCTAAGGAAAATTACCCTACCTCGTTCATTGACCAAATCATCGACAAATGTGCCGGAAGCGTCATATTTTTATTTATGGTGGATTTTCTAGCTATAATCAGATCGAGGTCCACCTAGCTGATCAACATAATAATTATTTAATCTACCCATGGGGTACATTCGCAAATTGCAAAATCCCATTTGGACTTAAAAATGCTGGTGCTACATTCTAGTGGGCTATGTCGTATAATTTCCACGATGTGTAGGATTTTGTGGAAACTTACCTAGACAATCTCTCTACTCATTCGAATCATTGTGATTTCCACATTGATCATCTGACAATTGTATTCCTCAGATGTTGGTGCTATAATATCTGTTTAAACCCTCACAAGTGCATTTTCTGTGTCGAGTCCGGATGCCTCTTATGCTTCATCATCTCGAAAGATGGGATCCATATTGATATCCTCAAGGTAAAATCCATTGTTTCTCTATCACCCCCCACAGATATTACAGAACTTCAAAGTTTACAGGGGAAGGAAAACTACCTGTGGCGTTTCGTGTGTAATTTCACAGAGAAAACACATGGATATATGCAGTTGTTAAAGAAAGACGTCCTATTCATTTGGGATGATTATGCTCAACAATCCTTTGAAAAAATAAAACATGCCAAAATTCACGCACCCGTGTTGCAACCACCGAATTACACCAAGGATTACATCCTTTATCTTGCTACTTCCACTTCCACGATTGCTATGGTTTTGGTACAGGAAGATAGTAATGCCTAGAAGCATGTGGTATATTACCTTAGTAAGGGTCTACTTAACTCTGAAACCCGATATTCACATGTTGAGAAATTATCTCTTGTAGCAGTCATTGTTGTTCAGATGTTTCGTCATTACATCCTACTCCACACTACTACCATTATTTTCGAATCTAACCCCATGTACCACGTTCTCACATGCCAAGTACTAGGGGGGAAGTATTCACGTTGGATCGTAATTCTTCAAGAATTCGACTTCCATTTTTAGAAGGACAAATCAAAGAAGTCTTTGGATTTTGCGGAGCTCATATGCGATCTTCCCTGTACTGATCAGGAAGCAGAGCCCATGGAATATCTCCCTAATGAGTCTTTGTTTCTCATCAGTACTTTTAACCCATGGTATGGAGACATCACTTTGTATCTCCAAACCCAACGTTTCAGTCCTCAGTTATCTCATGGCGAAAATTGTCGAGTTCGTCACCACGCAAAGTATTACCTTATCATTGGTGATACATTATATCATCATGGTTTTGATTATATTCTTTGATGTTGCTTAACTCATGAGGAGGCCGAACACGTTCTGAATGATTGTCACTTAGGGGCATGTGGCGGTCATCTTTCTGGGATAGCTACAACTCAAAAAATCCTACGCACTGGATACTATTGGCCTTCCATATTTAAAGAATGTATTGAAGCTATCAGGAAGTGTCCTCCTTGCCATCTTTTCCATCATAAAAAAGTACTCTCATCCATCCCCAATACATCCAGTTATTGTCATCGGTCTCTTTGCCAAATGGGGCATCAACTTCATGCATTGTAAGCCTACCTCGTTCGGGGGGCATGGTTATGTCATCATCATCGTTGAATATTTCACCAAGTGGGATGAGGCTATGCCTACATACAACAAAGACGACAAAACTACCACACTCTTTATGTTCAACCACATCATAGAAAGATTCGGAGTTCCTCAGGCCATCGTCACTGATCATGGATCACATTTCCAAAACAAGATGGTGGATGAACTAAGTGCTCGATTGGGTTTTAGACATGAGAACTCAACTCCTTACTACCCACAATCAAATGGACAAGTAGAGGCCATTAAAAAGATCTCGAAAACCATGATTCAACATATGGTAGGTACACATAAGTCTAACTGGCATAATATGCTTTTTTCAGCCCTATGGGCATATAGGACTTCCGTCAAAACTGCCACTAGTTTCACACCCTTCCAATTAGTCTATGGACTAGAGGAAGTGTTACCTATTGAGTGTGAGATTCCGTCATTAAAACTCGCCATTGAAATTCTACCAAACACCACTACCGAGGAAGAATGTTTTCTATACTTGGAAAAACTCGATGAAACCCGCCGTGATGCAGCTCTATCTAATGAAGCATAGAAGAAGCACATCAAGGCCCAATATGAAAATTCATTCAAACCTCATATCTTCAACGAGGGAGATTTGGTCCCTACTTATGACTGAAAACATGATAAGCTGGGGGTAGGAAAACTCGAGTCCATGTGGCATGGTCCATATGTAGTTAAGCGTGTCTTGGAGAAGGGAGCTTATGAATTGGAAGATTATGACAGGATATATTTAGGAGAACCTCGCAATGGGATCTACCTAAAGCGGATACTATGCCTAAATTGTTTTACGCATTAGTAATATGTATATATTGTGCATGACGTGTGTTTTGTGTGGTGTGATGCTTTATTTTTAGTGTGCTAGGATCTTGTCTTTATGCTTATATCATGTTCTTTCTGAATGTGTAGATAGCGATGTGTTTTGGATTTGTGGACGGCACTAGCCAGCATACCCGTAACCTCGCTTTGGCAGCATGGGTACTTTATTCCCCTACCGGCGAGCTCATTAGTTCAGGAGGAATTTGTTTAGGATACGCAACCAACAATGCCGCTGAGTATCACGCGGTGATTGGATTGTTGACCGACGTTATTTCCTTGGGTATGGACCACATTGTTATCCACCTTGAATCACAATTAGTGGTCTCCCATATTAACCTTGTCTACACTATCCATGACCCCACATTACTCCATCTATTTCGATGAGTACATATGTTGGAGAGCTCCTTTAAATCCATTCAATACCTGCATATCCTGAGAGACATCAACACCATTGCTGACTCCATGGCCAATTTCATATTGGATTGGTACATTGCACATTCATAAAAAGATTTACTCAAAAGATGTAAAAATGACATAACATGTAAATTATTTATAGTGTGTAAGCCAAACATGCACAAGATCCAAAAATCATCAATGAAACACAGTATATAAAGTCGTGAATAGTGTTTTGTATATCTATATCTATATATCTATATATATATATATATATATCATGTCGGTATAATACAAAAAAGTGGTACTGGTACAAAATCTGAAGCACATGAGATTTCAGTAAATCCTGACTACAAAAATCTAAAGCCCATGGATTTCATTACATCCATCATACAAATGAGATACTCCCTAGGACGCTCATGGTACCATATGATGGCTTGGGCTACTCTATGGAGCAACCGAACGAAGCGCACTGACACTCCAGCTGTGTGGCGCTGGTACCCATGCGGTAGGTCATCGATGGATATATATGGTATGTCCACTGTCAGTCCCTGGAGGTTCTCCTCCAAATCATCCATCTCCTTCGCTGCATTCCGCTAAGCATCCGCAATGTCTCGTACCACTCCTCTCCTCTCGATGGGAGAAGATCATGCAGGTAGAGATGGACCAACATCTGCACCAAAACAAGTATGAACCATCATTACTACCCAAAAACATAAAAAAATAAAAAATACATAAACACAACATATTTTTGTTCTTACCTAGGTTTCCCCACTACTTCCCCTCGGGAAGAGCCAAGTTTGGGTCACCCCTGAAATTGGTACATGCATATGGATAGTTCTCAACCATGAGGAGTTGTCCGCGTATCCACCTAAAGAAGGTGGTACCATAGTTGATGATGGGACCCCCGCCTCCATGGTGGGCCATGAACTCATACCACCTAACCATGTGAAGATCCCTTGGATCAAGATCATCTATCTCTACCTGAGGCCACAACAATGGAACTCGTTCCAGGAAGAATGAGAATACGATAGATCCATACCCAAACTGTTTCAGCTCACCTTTGCTGCACTTGGTGAGTTGATATTTTAGATTTGTGAGGATTCCCTCACACTAGTTAAACAATGTTGGAGCCATGTACTCCACGACATATAGCATATGTTCCTTGGTGGCCTGATGAGGGGATCTGATCCATGCCACTGTCTTTATGGTAAAGAGGACTGTCTGCAGTGGTCTATCCTGCACATTCTTGATGGGAATATTCCCAGCAAGCATTTGCATCCTTGGAGTACAAAATTGAGCTACCAAGATCTCTGTGGAATGGTCACTGCCTCGTGGCCCCGATAAGGAGACTGGGGCTCTCTACCTGGAAAAACCTTTCAGAAAATAGATGTCTTCCATATATAGAGTTAGAGTGTGGACACCAAATTGGAAGTGTTTTTGATGAGGGTCCCATAACCTGATCAAGTAATCTAGTAGTGGTACTTGGGTCCTCATGCCCTGGACGTGAAAAAAATTGAGCAACCTGCATTTTTTTAGTGCATTCATGGAATGCAGATCGTTTGCTACTTGGGAATCCTCCATTTCGTTTTCCCATTCTTTCCATTGAACCATTTTGCAAGACAAAACTTGTCCAAACAACAATTAAACAAGTATTAGTACATTTCCATTCCTTTGGTTTGGATCTTTTGGGATTTATTTTTATTTTTACAAGTGAGCTTGTGCTAACGCACCTTGGCTTTGCACATAGTCCGTTGATGATGCACCTTTTCCATGCGAGAAGTGTGTCAGAGATCCGTCAACACACTTCCTGCAAGGGGAAAGTGCGCCGCCCAGGGGGCGTGCAATCCCCCTTTTTACAAGTCCCCCCCAAAAATGATAATTAAATGCAAAACCAATCCACTGGAAATGTAGAGGACAAAGTTTAGGCCTACCTGACACTGACGAGGTGAAAAATGGCTGACTGTAGCTCCCACAATCGATGCTTGAAGATAGAGCTCCAAAGAGTGATTTGCACTATTCCAAATGGGTAAAAAACAATGGTGAAAATTTCTTTACTATTTCACTTTTTATATAAAAAGAAAGGAATATTCCTTTTTTAATATTTCTTTTTTTGGGTTTTTTACTATAGTTGGTAATATTTTATGTCTAAACACCTCATTATCGATTCTAATCTGATTTTTGGAGTTCGTAGGTCAAGTAAAGTTACTTTTCGACGACTATCGTAGCCGCTTCATACTTGTTTTCAAGTGTGAACGACTCTTTGAGCGTTTGTTATGTTATCTTCGTGCTCATTAAAATTAAGAATTGATGACATCGAGCTTACTTTTGTCCTTTTCATGCTCGTAAGACGATGAGAATAAGTCACCGAGTTATATTTTATCACTTTTTCAGGATCGTAAAACTCCCACGAAAAAGAACCCCTTGGAGTTCCTCTTTAAGCTCATTTCAGACTCCCTAAATATGAAAAGATCGCCAAGCAAACTTGATTCCTTCACGCTTGTAAAATTATTTGAATGATCGTATTTCTGGTAATAGTTTACCCCTTTTTCGGACTAGGAGGTACTATTTACGAAAAAGGAGCACTCCAGTTAATCATGACTAGAAGAGATTTCTCTCATATTGTTTTACCCTTTTTCGGATGAGGAGACTAACTTTTATGAAAAAGAACACTTTGGAGTCTTCTTTAGTTCTTTTCAGACTCTATAAACATGAAATGACACCAAGTTTACCTTCTTTGGACTGGTTAAAATATGACATTGAAGGGCCCGTTCGGGACGATCCCCTCCTATATCAGGTTCGTAAAACATTTGATATTGTAATCATCTGAAGGATGAGCTATACTGAGCATCTGTTACCCTCCTCAAGATCATTAAAAAACATAATAGGTACTCATCAATAATGACGGGGATAAGGAAAGAATTTGTGTTTCATTGTAATTATGGCAGTACTTAGTCACTCTTGAACATGGCACTCATCTGCATATGCATTCAGACACTTGGGTAATTAGTTTGTCGTCGAGTCCTACCGATTCCATGAGTCCCTTCGTTCCTTTGGGTCGTCCAAAGAATTCTTCCACCATTAGTTGCATTAGGGGTTGGTGTTATTCTCATCATGTCAGTATTGCCAAGTCATTCCACGCCCATGTTCAAGAGAGGTTTGTTCACCAAGTCAATCTCTGCAGTCATTCTACCTTCTATCATGTTGGTATTTCTTGATTCAGTCTCAAACATTGCTCTACAGTATGATTTACTCCAAAAACAATTTGATCATGTTTCATGTCGATGATAGGGGATACATTTCTTCCCTCCTTAGATGGATTTTTCCTTGTCGACTTCAACACATCATCCAAGGATTGAATCTAGAAACCAATCAAGTACCTTGGTCCTGCATGCCTTAATGGAAGGCTACCTCGCTTTCAACATGAGTTCACACCATTTTCTCTTGATTGAAAGATTCCATCAAGTGCTCGACCTAAACTCATTGATTCACATTCGATGGTATGTACTGTGATACCTTGGGAATCATTGACATCAATGGTGATTTCCCTCGTGCTTGTTAACTGTATACATCAATGAGTAGTAATCAAGTGGTTTATACCATGTTCGGCCTCAAGACATTGTAATCACATGGTTAGATTCGTATCATTGTGGGTTCGAATTGAAGACTCAAGGTTAACTCATGTATCTTACCCAGGTTGCGATGGATATTTTTTGAGTCATGTTACACTGATCCACTTGTGTATTAGCCGTGGCTGTGTTATCATCTCATCATGGATCTACAATTGTGTCTAGTATCCATGATTGTGTTCAGTCGGTATTTACTACCATGGATCTACAATGTATTGGTTGGCATCCATGTTATGAGTCATGTGAGACATGTATCTCAGAGTCAGTAGTATTGCAGAAAATCTATTTCGACCAATGATTCTTTCCTCAATCCTTCATATTGCAAAGCATTTCACCTGTTATATTTTACCAACTTTATGCTTTGGGGGGCATTCTGTTACACCAAAATCTAGTCATCACGAGTCATGTGTCATCTCTATGCTTTAATCCCTAAAGTCCCTTGGCTAAAACATCAAGAGAAAGGATGTTTTCCTTTCCTTTTAACCTTTCGTTGTCACCCTGACGTGCCTTGTTTTCTAGAAAGGAGCGTCAGACCCAAGGTGATGCACTCTGCACCTTAGCAGAGTGCATTTGTGACGCAGTGTGTTTTTGTACAAGGTGCAGTGATCCACTTCTGATGCATGTTTCCTTTGTGAAAGGTGCGTAACAGTTGGTCAAATTGGATAAAAGGAAGCTTCGAGCAACTTCTCGAAGCTTGGTGATGTGGAGGATTATCCCTAGATGCTTGGAAAGGTGGCACTCGATCCTCTAACCTAGTGGGATGATCCCTTAAGCCTCTCCCCTAAATCCTCAACCTCTCCTATCCCTTTAGCCATATATATATGAACCCCCTCTCCATTTTTAAGGGGAGGAAGGATAAAGCACCCATATGATGGTGGAATTTGGTCAGGATTATCTTCTTCATCCATAGGAGGTTAGAAGGATTTGATCTTTGAGGAAAGATCATTTGAGTTGGATTCATAACGACAAGGCATCGGTTGTAACTCTCTACTTTGTATTTGCTACAAATTACATTTAATATAAATATCTTTCCATAAACTTGTTATGTCTTATAATAATGTTTAGGATTGGCTTCTTTGACCATCGATCTAGTTAGATTCATAATCATATGCTTTCATATTGTTCGTTTGTTTCCACTTGCTCCATTTTGTTTTACAGCCGAAGATTGAGGAACTCGAAGTAGATCAAATGAGGAGAAGGGAATTGCAATCATAAGGTAAGTACTCACTTTCTGATCTACCTTGCAATTTAATCTAAATAGGAAAGATAATTATGTTATGTGCTATTTTGTTCTAGATCTAAATCATTTAGGCTAGAGAGATCGGTTTTTGTCCACATTAACAGATTGTCTTCAAACAAGTTGAGAGAGAGAGAGAGAGAGAGAGAGGTGTTGGGGGTTAGGGGTTTAGAGAGATCTAGAGAGAGGGAGATTGTGGGTTAGGGGGGGAGAGAGAGAGAGAGAGATTTAGGGGTTTAGAGAGAGAGAGAGATTGGAGGTTAGGGATTTATAGAGAGAGAGAGATATTGGAGGTTAGGGGTTTAGAGAGAGAGAGAGAGAGAAATTGGGGATTAGGGGTTTAGAGATAGAGAGAGGTAGATTGTGTCTTAGAGAGATAGATGGTTTGGGGTTTATAGAGAGAGAGGGATAGAAAGAGATATTTTGGGGGTTAGGGATATATATATATATATATATAGAGAGAGAGAGAGAGAGAGAGAGGTTTAGAGATAGATATAGAGAGAGACATTGGCAGTCAAGGGTTTAGAGAGAGAGAGGGTTTGGGGTTTATAGAGAGAGATATATATATAAAGAGATATATTGGGGGTTAGGGATATATATATATATATATATATATATAGAGAGAGAGAGAGAGAGAGAGAGAGAGAGAGAGATATTGAAGGTTAGGGGTTTAGAGAGAGAGATAAAGAGAGACATTGGCGGTCAAGGGTTTAGAGAGAGAGAGAGAGAGAGAGATTGGGGGTTATGGGTTTCCAGTTAGAGAAAGAGTGGGTTTGGGGATTAAGGGTTTAAGGGGATAGAGAGAGAGATTGTGGCTTAGGGGTATATATAGAGAGAGAGATGGGGTTCGGTGTTGAGGGAGATAGAGAGAGTACATTGTATATGAAAGAGTGTGAAGTCTTGAAGGAAAAGATGCAGAATCTCACCCATATGTACTATGAAGTTTTGGATGCATGCTAGGGGTTGAGGGAGAGCAATATTTGGGTTTACGGGTTTAGAGTGAGAGAAAGGGAGAGTATCGGATCTGAAAGAGTGTGAATTATTGAAGGAAAAGATGTAGAAGCTGACCAATATCTACTATTAAGTTTTGGATGCCCCGAAGAGAGAGAGAGAGAGAGAGAGAGAGAGAGAGAGTATCAAACATAAAAGGGTTTTAGGGATTGGGGGTTAGGGGTTTAGAGAG